>NIVC01001607.1:0-260426 GCA_002269645.1 Macrostomum lignano | reverse complement strand
CGTAACAAGCAACAACAAAAGTGAAGAATATTACAGAGGCGAGGGAGATATTTTTAAGTGGTGTCCAATCGAAATTCTCTGTGCCAGTATCATCAGTGCTATTGCAGCTCATTGACTACCAAAATGGTCTCTGACAAGGTCAATTCACTAATAATTTTGTTTTTCTGGCTTTTAGAGGGCTTTTATATAACTTCCGACGGATTCAGTCGATTCTTTGCCTGAAATCTCTCTTGCCTTAAATGCTTTGTCGCCCGTAGTGCCTTCAGTATGGTTCTGTCAGCAAGCCTAAAACTAGAAAGAAAATATGCACCACCCCCAACACTGATGGCGCGCCAGGCATACCATGGGTCTCATTTAACATCAGCTTAAAATGGAAGAGCTGAAATATCGACCGCTAATGGATAGCCTTCCCTCAAAAGAGAAGTTCTTTGGGTAACGACGCTAAGTGCCTTCACGAATAGAGATTACTATAGAAAGTTTGCCAAGTCGTTTGTTGCAGAGCACCCATCCATTCTTAAGACTCGTCTCTCAGTAGACCGTGATAAGCCCCCCATTGGTAGAAATTTTTGTGGCACAGACTTTAACAAAAACTGAGTCTTTTTGCGTTTTCTAACATTTACAGCTTTTATCTCCCCATCAGGAGTTATCCCCTCCCATTATCGCCTCCCATTTCAAGCTACGCTCGTACGCTACTGGCCTCTCGTTTCCCACTCTCGCTCCCCTCCTCTCTCACTCTCTCACATTTTCTCTCTGTCAGTTTGTTTCTCAAAGTTTCCATGGAAACATTAGGCAGGCCCCAAGACAATAGACTTTCCTACTAAAGCAGAGTTTGACTGCATCGGGTCTGCGCTACTTCCCCAGTTTGTTGAGATTCTCAAGCTCACAGCCTCTCACTCAGTGCTGCCTTCTCATTCCTACTTACTGGACGGCCTTCCAAAATGTCCTTATCGAGCATTGCCGTCATCGTGGCCATCTGGAGCTCTCGAGCTGCCGGTGAGACCTTCGTCTTCGACAAGAGGCCGGACCTGTGCTTCGCGGAGGCGGCCCCGGCTGCTGGCGACCAGCGCAAAGTGCTCGGAGTTGTTGACTCTCGAGTGTGCGCGGTTGAGTGCGCGTCAACACCAGTTTGTGCTCCGTCTACCAATACCTGCCTGGCAACAAATCCTGCGTCCTTGGCAACAGCTGCGACCTGCTGCTGAAGTGGCAGAGCACCGGCGGGCCGGCGTGCGACACGCAGACGCTTCGAGATCGGGCAGCGTGCGCGTCCACGAGCGACACTGCAGCCACAACTGCAGCCTCGACTGGAGCAGTTGCTACTACAACTACAACTACAACACCAACTACAACTACAACTACAACATCAACTACAACTACAACACAACTACAACTACAACACCAACTACAACTACAACACCAACTACAACTACAACACCAACTACAACTACAACATCAACTACAACTACAACACCAACTACAACTACAACACCAACTACAACTACTACTACAACTACAACACCAACTACAACTACAACACCAACTACAACTACAACACCAACTACAACTACAACTACGACTAAACTACAACCCAAACAACAACCACTGCACAAACCGCATTTCATGGTAAGTTGAGCATGAGATCTTCCGATCTAAATGCCCGGGTCATGGGTGCCATTAGCGAGCACTGTATCAGACTATAGCAATACAACATACGGAACTCCCTCCAGCTCCTCCGTCGGACTCGAGCAACCAAACTGGATCGGTGCAGACTTTCACTCCGCCGACCGACGGCTGCTATCGAATCTCGGCTTGGGGCGCCAGAGGCGGCAAGTCATCGCTAACGCGAACGGCGGCAGAGGCGCATTCAAGAGCGCCAATTTCATGCTGACCACGTCGCAAGCTCTCACGCTTGTTGTTGGCAAGCCGGAAACAGCGGCAGCAGCGGCGGAGGAGGCGGAGGAGGCGGAGGAGGCGGCAGCTTTGTGTACACAACCGGCCCCAACACGCTGCTGCTGGCGGCCGGTGGCGGAGGAGGCGGCGGCGCCGAGTCTTCCTCGTCGGTCGGTAAGGACGGAACAAGCAGCACCGGAGGCTCTTGCGACACATCCGACGGACAAGGCGGTGACGGAGACAGCAACGATAACTCTGGCGCGGGCGGAGCTGGCTGGAGCTCAGACGGAGCAGCTCGAGCCACTGGCAATGGCGGAGGCCACGGTGGAAGAGGCATCGGCGGCAGCTGGGCGGCGCAACGCGGGAACCGGCAGCAACGGCTTCGGCGGCTTTGGCGGAGGCGGAGGAGGCGGCAACAACGATGGTGACAATGGAGGCGGCGGCGGAGGAGGCGGCTTCTCTGGCGGTTGTGGAGGATCCGGCGACAGCGATGACGGCTACGGAGGCAGCGGCGGCAGCTACGCGAGCTCATCCGGCAAGCAGGCCGCGGGAACGACAGGCGGCAACGGTGAAGTCTTCGGCAAGGTGAGCATCGCTCAGGTGGACGGCTCTCTGTGCAGTTAACATGAGCGCGCACTGATACTCGTCATTTTTTATTGTTACAAACACTGGAAAACAATCAGCTTGCATACTTGCGCGACGGCTCTGCGCAAGAGGTGCACGGTGATGGGCGGCACTTCTCGAAAAAGTTCCCCTGCCCTATCCCGCGACCAAAGCGTGGTTAGTTACATCAGCCTAATTAAATATCTTACTACACTACACCTGTCCACGGCTGTTCAGTGCAAGGACTGGGGGTCGCCACACACAGCCTCAATTACCCCAGCTAATGCTGGCACCCATTTTACAGCTGGGTGAACTGAAGCAATGCAGAGTTAAGTGTCTTGCTCAAAGACACGAATTGTTCCGAGTGGGTCAGGAATCGAACCCCCGACCTTTTAGTTGTGAGTCCAACGCTCCAACCTATAACCTAAGGCTACAACCCAACCTACCTGTCCTTTATTACGTACAGCACATTAGCGCTTATCCATTGAGAATTCCAAAGTAGTCATGGTCCAAAAATTGAGTATTGCGTATTAAATAAAATTCTGACAACAACAAACAACAAAATACGCTGTCAGGATGGCAAAAGTCAGCATCACAGGGCGCGCTTCATGGCTTGGGCGCGAACAAAGGCCGCACCACAGGCAGTGTCCGGGGCGCCGGCGTCAGCCAGCAGACAGTCGACATAACGCGAGTTCGCGCTTGTCCTCGCCGGTAGGGTGCCTGCAGCGTGAGCAGCAGCACCTCCTGCACCGGCTGTGGGCAGTACGACTCGGCGCGGATGAGATGGCCTGCGAGCTGGAGTCGCCGACGGCGCAGTAGATCGCTTGGACGTGGCAGGCCAGCGCGGCGATAGAGTGCCGCGTTGGTGACTCGCTCGACGCCGATGTTGAAGGCGACGCGCAGCAGGCCAGCGTGCGCCGCATCAACTTGCTGTTCGAGTGAGTCCGTCAGCGTCCAGGTCTCGGCGTTGTACAGCAGGACGGTCTCGATTACCGCCTGGAACAGCGCCGCCCTCTGGCGGTCTGGTAGGGCTCGGACTGCAGGACTGCCCTCACAGAACGAAAGGCAGCCCAGGCAAGCCGCGCGGCGTCGCAGGTCCTCGCGAGCGTCTGGAACCAGACCGCCGAGGTAGACGAACTGCTGACATCGCGGGAGTTCGGTCGCCTGCCCGTCAGTGCCTCGGCAGAATATTACAGTCTCGATGTCGTCCGGCACGCAGAGCACAACGGTCTTCTGCGTGTTGACCACCAGGCCGACGCTCGCCGCAACGGCAACTAGCGTGTCCAGCTGCCGTTGGGTGCCCTCGACGGTCGAGGACCGCAAGGCGAGGTCGTCGGCGTAGCCAAGCACGCTGAGCCGTTTCTCCGGTTGACGTCGACCCACGCGTCGCCGCAGCAGAAAACCGTCGTCGTCGGTAGGAAGAGCAATCCGCAGCACCCAGTCAAGCACCAGGACGAACAGGAACGGCGCCAGCGTATCTCCCTGAAGCACTCCGGAGGATGTCTCAAAGGAGTCCGATAGGCCATCCGGTGTTGTCATAGCAGCTGTCGTATCACGGTACATTGCCATGATGGCGAAGATCAGCTGCTTAGGCACGTTGTACGCGCGGAGCACCATTGGAAGCACGGCTCTGACAACCGAGTCGAATGCCTTCTTGAAATCAATAAAGATTAGAATCAGGATCGACTGGCGAATCCGCGCCTCCTCGATGACTCGGCAAAGAGCCAGGATCTGCGCCACTGTGCCGCGATTGGGCCGGAACCCGTTCTGCTCTGGGCGCAGGTACGGATCCAGCACGGGCTGCAACCGCGAAAGCAGCATCCGGTTGAACAGCTTCGCTGCACAGGACTGAAGGCAGATGCCTCGATGGTCTTCAAGCCTAGTGGTGCCCGGCTTCTTTGGAACAGCGACGATGTGCGCCGATGTGTGCCGTGGTCCATTCGTTGGGCGCCGCCTCACCGAAGAGCACGCGGTTCATCACTCTGGCGACCTCAGCGGCCACACAGGGGATGCGCAGCGCCTCGATGGGCACCTCGTCCGGACCCAGCGCTTTCCCGCCCGGTGACTGCTGGGCGAGCTTGACAACGTCGGCTGCGTTGACTGGGGCTACGCTGAAACTCTTCTCTGCCGGCAACGGCGTCTCCGGCGGCAGCGTCAGACTGTCTGGCAGCGGGGTGGCGGCGCGTTGACGATGGCGGCGAAGAACTCGCGCAGCTCGTTCCTACGCTCGTCCGGAGTGTCACCAGCCAGGTTCAGCGGATTTCGCCGCTTTCGTCCTGTCAGAGCGTTGATGGCGGACCAGGCCACGCGCCCTCTGGCATCGGGCCCAGCGGCAGAGACAGCCTGAATGGCGTCATCGACAGCCGCTTGTTGGCGCTGCAGGTAGACAGCCGCCAGAGCTGCCTCTGCCTCGCGGGTTGGTCGCCTGCTCAAGCGGAGCCTCTCCAGATCTTTCCTCGCTGCCTGAATCGCAGGGTCGTCCTGCCAGACCGGCTGCCCACGTTGAGCCGGTTGCATCATCGGGACTACTTGCTCCGCGGTGGTTCTGACTGCAGCGCACACTTCCGCATACTCGGCACTTCCACGCTTGTCGCCCAGCGCGGTGTTAAAGGCGCTAGCAAAGCGACGCTGCGTATCGGTGGCTCTGAGCGCGCGGTAGTAGCACCGCGGTGGCCGCTTCGGCGGACGGTAGAGCGGATCGCAAAGGTTGAGGTCGCAGATGAGGAGCCGGTGATCGGACCGCAGAGCCAGCGGCGTGATGGTGCGGCAGTTGACGGCGCGACGACGCTCACGGAAACGCACGAGCACGTGGTCGAGCTGTGCTTGTCTCCGGGTTGCGTACCTGCCACGCGCAGGAACGCAATTCTGACAGCTTGCTTTATATAGCTTCATCTTACCACTTCTAGTAGGCTAGTTGTAAAAATCCTCCAAGAAATGTACAAAGGCGACAAAAAAAGTAGAATCCGTGAATAGTAACCACGTGCGATGGCCGCATAAACGAGCTCTTAACATGGAGCTGGAAGTATTAAAATCACTTCTCCATAGTTGATAAGGAGCACTGATTAAAAAATTCGCTATTTAACGCAATAATTCTTTGAAATACGTGCGATGGTCAAAATGTGCGCTTGTACCCCAAACTCGGTACTTTAGCGGCATCGATCAACTTATCCTCATGAGTAGAGATTTCTAAAGAGAACCATTTTTCCACGTCGTTTTTGCGGAGGACCCAACCCATTCCCACGACTGGTCTTTATTTTCTCCCCTCTCGCTCTACGTCCCCACCTTTCCCCGCTCTCCCTCCCCTCCTTTCTCGCTCTCTCACATGTTTCCCTCTGTCAGTTTGTTTCTCAAAGTTTCAATGGAAACATTAGGCAGGCCCCAAGACAATAGACTTTCCTACTAAAGCAGAGTTTGACTGCATCGGGTCTGCGCTACTTCCCCAGTTTGTTGAGATTCTCAAGCTCACAGCCTCTCACTCAGTGCTGCCTTCTCATTCCTACTTACTGGACGGCCTTCCAAAATGTCTTTATCGAGCATTGCCGTCATCGTGGCCATCTGGAGCTCTCGAGCTGCCGGTGAGACCTTCGTCTTCGACAAGAGGCCGGACCTGTGCTTCGCGGAGGCGGACCCGGCTGCTGGCCACCAGCGCAAAGTGCTCGGAGTTGTTGACTCTCGAGTGTGCGCGGTTGAGTGCGCGGTCAACACCAGCATGTGCTCCGTCTACCAATACCTGCCTGGCAACAAATCCTGCGTCCTTGGCAACAGCTGCGACCTGCTGCTGAAGTGGCAGAGCACTGGCGGGCCAGCGTGCGACACGCAGACGCTTCGAGATCGGGCAGCGTGCGCGTCCACGAGCGACACTGCAGCCACAACTGCAGCCTCGACTGGAGCAGTTGCTACTACAACTACAACACCAACTACAACTACAACTACAACTACTACTACAACTACAACACCAACTACAACTACAACTACAACTACAACACCAACTACAACTACAATACCAACTACAACTACAACACCAACTACAACTACAACCCAAACAACAACCACTGCACAAACCGCATTTCATGGTAAGTTGAGCATGAGATCTTCCGATCTAAATGCCGGTCATGGGTGCCATTAGCGAACACTGTATCAGATTATAGCAATACAACACATGGAACTTCTTCCAGCTCCTCCGTCGGACTCGAGCAACCAAACTGGATCGGTGCAGACTTTCACTCCGCCGACCGACGGCTGCTATCAAATCTCGGCTTGGGGCGCCAGAGGCGGCAAGTCATCCGCTAACGCGAACGGCGGCAGAGGCGCATTCAAGAGCGCCAATTTCATGCTGACCACGTCGCAAACTCTCACGCTTGTTGTTGGCAAGCCGGGAAACAGCGGCAGCAGCGGTGGAGGAGGCGGAGGAGGAGGCAGCTTTGTGTACACAACCGGCCCCAACACGCTGCTGCTGGCGGCCGGTGGCGGAGGAGGCGGCGGCGCCGAGTCTTCCTCGTCGATCGGTAAGGACGGAACAAGCAGCACCGGAGGCTCTTGCGGCACATCCGACGGACAAGGCGGTGACGGAGACAGCAACGATAACTCTGGCGCGGGCGGAGCTGGCTGGAGCTCAGATGGAACAGCTCAAGCCACTGGCAATGGCGGAGGCCACGGTGGAAGAGGCATCGGCGGCAGCTGGGCCGGCGGCAACGCGGGAACGGGCAGCAACGGCTTCGGCGGCTACGGCGGAGGTGGCGGAGGCGGCAACAACGATGGAGTCCCTCCTGACGGCCGCGGTGGAGGCGGCGGTGGAGGAGGCGGCTTCTCTGGCGGTTGCGGAGGATCCGGCGACAGCGATGACGGCTACGGAGGCGGCGGTGGCAGCTACGCGAGCTCATCCGGCAAGCAGGCCACGGGAGCGACAGGCGGCAACGGTGAAGTCTTCGGCAAGGTGAACATCGCTCAGGTGGTCGCCTCTCTGTGCAGTTAACATGAGCAGTCAGTCTTTTCTCATCGACATTATGCAGGCCAGATTATACTTACTGTACTTACTTTTTAAAGCTATTTAAACTTATTTAAACATGCTTACTTTCTCTATCGCAGCTACAGTAGTGCAGTTTCTATTGAAGATTCCTTTAGATTGCATATTAATGCATACATGTACTGTAGCTATGAAGTAGTATGCTCAGTAAAAATTTTTCTGTTCCTAATTGAACAAATATTGCCTCGTACAAGGAACTCCCGAATTTTTAAAGTTTTTTATCTCTGTCGTATTTATTTGTAATTAATTTTCTTCGCTTTTAAGCCTTAAATCTATACAACATATACAATAAGTTTAGATTGAAATAATAAAACAACTCTATTTGACACAGCTCCTTAAGTTACGTCATTTCTGGCTATTTAGTTATTGTGAACTTTGTGCATTGTGAAGTTTGGATATTGTGGGTCTTGGATATTTGTGAAGTTTGGTGGTTGTGAAGTTTGGATATTGTGAGTCTTGGATATTTGTGAAGTTTGGGGATTGTGAAGTTTGGATATTGTGGGTCTTGGATATTTGTGAAGTTTGGGGATTGTGAAGTTTGGATATTGTGGGTCTTGGATATTTGTGAAGTTTGGTGGTTGTGAAGTTTGGATATTGTGAGTCTTGGATATTTGTGAAGTTTGGGGATTGTGAAGCTCGGATATTGTGAAGTTTGGGGATTGTGAAGCTCGGATATTGTGAAGTTTGGGGATTGTAGCTGCGCACTGCCCACCTGGAAGACAAGCAAGATGAACTTCTTCCACCCTAGTCAGATCCTCATGCGCACTGCGAATTCACAGTCTCAATCGGTCGCACACAAAGCGCAGAAACTCTTAACTTCCTCGATCGTTACATGTAGCTCTTTTAAATTGTCTGTCTAGTTGCCAAGGCCGTCTCTCTTGTTGGTCTTTGCATTGTCACCTTCGCCGTCCCAGACACTGCATGGAAGTCTTCCTTGCCTTGCGCCTCTGCACTTCATTTACTCATATAGAAGTGTACTACTAGTGTGTATGCATCTGCTGACGTGTGCTCCTAACACGTGATGAATTGCTTCCCATGGCCTTGCCGCAGCCTCCGCAAGGCCACTTTACCTACTCTTCTCTCTTAGTCTTTGCTGGTTCGATAGTTTCTTTTTGCAGTTGATCGCCCTGGTTCTGCCAGCCTAGCTTGGCCACAGCTATCCTGAAGACCAGTTAAGTGACAAAAAAATTGCCCAAAAGACGGGTTGTGTTTTCAAAAACAATGCACCACTAGAAGTTTTTATATAAATTTTCAAAATGATTTTGCGAGATATTTTTATTTTATTGCATGTTTTTACTTTTACAATGATTTCTGTGCTGAAATTATAGTATCTGTGGTCTGGTAGTTGAGGGTTACTTGTATAATGTATTGCATACGTATAATTTTTGATCAAACATATCAATACATAAATTAGTAAACTTCATTAAATGAAAAATGGTGAATAATATTAGACTGGGAAGGATGCAGCAACAGAGATGAGACACGTTGTATACTGCAAGGACCCGGAGGGACTCATTGATAGCCTTCTGTACCACTGCTGCATTGAAGAAGAAAACTTTGAAGTTAAAATTGGCATAGATGGAGGAGGCAACTTCTTGAAGGTCTGTCTCACTATTGTGCAAATTGGAGCAGAGCAACAACCTAAAACAAAAACAAGCTATTCTGTTGCCGCATGCAGTTCTCGTTTCTGTGATAGTGGAGTGAAAAAAACTGCTGATCCTTGCAATTGTCGAAGATGTTCGAGAGTCCTACTTCAACATCAAGGCTGTCCTGGACCTTCTGAGACTGCAACAGGTACGCTTCAGTCTTGCTGTTGACATGAAGATGGCTAACACACTACTTGGCCTCCAGTGTGCCAGCAGCAGTCACCCCTGTCCATGGTGCGAGTTGAACTGCAAAGAATTCTGTAGCATGCATCATGAAGTTCCCTTGCGGTCATTTGGCAGCATAAGACAGAATGCTAATAGCTACCAAGAGCTGGTGCAGCAGACAAGTAGCACAAGGCACTCGGCTGCCAGGTTCAAGAATTGTGTTAGAATGCCGCTGCTTGATTTTCCAGACAAGACTTTGGTGATCAACGTTGTGCCTCCAATGGAGTTGCACTTGATGCTAGGTATTGTCAATCGGCTGTTCAAGGAGCTTGATTCTCAATTACAGTCAATCTCCAACTGTACAATACGAGCACAGGACTTTGCTAATCGTTTAAACATCTGGCAGGCACCATATCAAGGTGGGCAGTTTACTGGCAACCACTGCAGCAAGCTGCTAAACAGTGTCGACTCACTTGAGCAAATGCTGCAAGACTGCGGTGCCATAGCAGCCATGCCTATTGTACAAGCCCTTCGCACCTTTCGTGAAGTCTGTAGGACTTGTTTTGGACTGGTGCTTCTAGACGGCTACGATGCAGCAATAAAGGCATTTGCTGCGGCCTACAAGGATGTTGGCATTCCTGTCAGCCCTAAAGTCCATGCTGTCTTTGAGCATGTTGCTCTATTTCTTCGCAACCAGCCGCAAATGCCTGGATCAGCTCTGCATGGCCTTGGATTCTGGTCGGAGCAGGCAAGTGAGGCTGTGCATGCGGACTTCAGTCGCCTCTGGGACAGCAGCTACAAAGTGGCGAAAACGAGTGCACAGTACAGCAAGCAGCTGCTGAAATGCACAATTGTGTACAACTCACGGCACCAGTAAACAAGTTGCTTTTAGTTGATAACTATTTTTAAAGGTAAAGGTGATTTTCTATCAAAATGTTATTGAAAGTCTAATATTATTCACCATTTTTCATTTAATGAAGTTTACTAATTTATGTATTGATATGTTTGATCAAAAATTATACGTATGCTATACATTATACAAGTAACCCTTAACTACCAGACCACAGATGCTATAATTTCAGCACAGAAATCATTGTAAAAGTAAAAACATGCAATAAAATAAAAATATCTCGCAAAATCATTTTGAAAATTTATATAGAAACTTCTAGTGGTGCATTGTTTTTGAAAACACAACCCGTTTTTTGGGCAATTTTTTTGTCACTTAACTGGTCTTCAAGATAGCTGTGTGGCCCTTTCGTTCCATTGTTGCTTTGCATTGAGTGGCAGTGGCGGTTGGTTGCTCCCAATTCCTCTTGGCCAGGTTGTCTCGGGTTCCTCCCTACTTCCTATTCCACTTGCTCACAGGGCTGAGCAGGGGCCACGGACCTCTTAGAGTCGCTTAGTTAGGGATGATTCTTACACGTACCTGTGTCCTTTCATAGGTACCACAGCAACTGGAATCCGCAGATGAAACTGCTGCAATGCTTAGTAGCAGTAAGTCCCTAGTATCTGTGGTAGGTATGAGTACCCTGAGTAGCCTTTCCTCCACTTGTGGTCTTTTGAGCACAGTCAACAGGACCCTGGTGTCTATTGCCTAATTTACACGTCGCTTGTATATGCACACAACCTGTGACATGCAATCTTATGAAGCAAATATTTAAAATTAATAAAAAACTCAAGCTTAAAATTCATACTTGGCAGGTTAATTAACAGGTAATTAACCGGTAATCCTTACATTGTATCTCAACAAGTGAACTGGCTAACAAGAAGCAATAAAAATGCCAGAGAGGACTACACTATAATAAGAAAAAATTAGAAAACACTAATGCCTAAATTGCAATCGTGAACCAAATTAGAAGCTAATCATTGGCACGAAGAAGAGTGTATAGAGTATTTTCAGC
The DNA here is from genome assembly GCA_002269645.1 of Macrostomum lignano. Lineage (NCBI taxonomy): Eukaryota > Metazoa > Platyhelminthes > Macrostomidae > Macrostomum > Macrostomum lignano. The sequence continues at coordinate 249,201 of NIVC01001607.1, read as the reverse complement.
AACAGTATTTTACTAATAGTAGTCAGTTCGCAGTTTAACAGATTATTTAAACACTTTGGTTACAAAAACAGGTAAGTAGGGAAAGGCAAAGTCATAGAGAACTGTACACAGCAGACAGCAAAGTTTAGTAGAAGGAAAACAGTTCCAAGAAAACAATATAGCCGAATGATGATGTGATGTTCCACATCCTTACATTCCTTACATTCAGGAGCTGTGACAGCACTTCAATAAATCCCCATTCCAATCAACTCCCTCACTTCCCCACTCTACCCAACCACTACCAGTCCATCCCGACTCTACTCAACCACTCTACCATTCCACCCCCTCTACCATTCCACCCCCACTCTACCATTCCCCCCACTCTACCATTCCCCCCACTCTACCATTCCACCTCACTCTACCAATCCACCCCCACTCTACCATTCCACCCCCACTCTACCATTCCCCCCACTCTACCATTCCACCCCCACTCTACCATTCCACCCCCACTCTACCATTCCCCCCACTCTACCATTCCACCTCACTCTACCAATCCACCCCCACTCTACCATTCCACCCCCACTCTACCATTCCCCCCACTCTACCATTCCACCCCCACTCTACCATTCCACCCCCTCTACCATTCCCCCCACTCTACCATTCCACCTCACTCTACCATTCCACCCCACTCTACCATTCCACCCCCTCTACCATTCCACCCCCACTCTACCATTCCACCCCACTCTACCAATCCACCCCCACTCTATCATTCCACCCCACTCTACCATTCCATACACCCTACCATTCCACCCCATTCTACCATTTCACCCACCCCCGGCCCGATCTACCCAACCACTCTGCCATTTCACCCACTCTACCCAACCACTCTACCATTCCACCCACCCCTATTCCGCTATTCGTCTTTGGTCTTCTTGGCCTGCAGCGCCTTCAGCAGGCGGATAGCGGCCAGGCCAGATGCCATCAGGGAGATGCCGACAGGCAGAAAGTAGGGCACATAGATGGCGTACTTCTGGTCCTGAGGAAAGTACAGCAGCTGCAGCAAGCTGTGATCGAAGAAGGCCGATTCAGAATTTTTCAAAGCCGCTTTGCCCGCCACGAAAGCCTCAGTTAGGCCGCCGATCCTCAGATTATCCAGCGCCAGACTGAGGGCGCCAACCGAGGCGCTAATCTGGTCGGCAACTCGCTCGCTAATAACCATATTTTCCACTCGGTCCAGCAGCTGCAGCAGCGAGCGCAGGGCCAGCTTGGTCCGCGCCGCGCTCTCCAGACTGCGCCGGCGGAGCCAGTGGCGGAGCTCCAATTGAGTTACCTGAAGATTTGGTCAAACCAATTTGCACTTCGGTCAAACAAATTTTGTGAAAAAAAATAATATCGATTGAAATTAACCTACAATCTGCTCAAACCAATCTACAATCTGGTCATAGCAAGCTTCAATCTGCTCAAACCAATCTACAATCTGGTCATAGCAAGCTTCAATCTGGTCAAAGTAATCTACAATCTGGTCTAACCAATCTACAATCTGGTCAGAGCAAGCTTCATTCTGGCCAAAGTAATCTACAATCTGGTCTAACCAATCTACAATCTGCTGAAACCAATCTACAATCTGGTCTAACCAATCTACAATCTGCTGAAACCAATCTACAATTGGTCTAACCAATCTACAATCTGGTCAAGCCAACCTTCAATATGTTCAAAGCAATCTTCAATTTGGTCAAAACAATCTACAATCTGGTCAGAGCAAATTCAATCTGGTCAGACCAAAAATCTGGTCAAAGTAATCTTTAATCTGGTCAAACCAATATACAATCTGGTCAAGCTAACCTTCAATCTGCTCAAAGCAATCTACAATACACCCAGGCCAGCAACAGAGCACCCTCACCTGACTGTATCCTGGCGGCTCCAAAGGCAGGTAAATCCTTGGCAGCTGTCTGCGCAGTCCCAGAAGAGCTTTTAGCTGCGGCAGCAGGCCCGCCATCGCCTCGGTCATGTTGACCCGGTGCCGACCGTTGGGCCAGCTCTCGCCAGACGGCGGATTATAAAAGTACACGCCGCCCCAGCGGGCGCTCACCAGAGCGTTGACGCTGACAGGCCGACCGTCGGGTCCGTAGAGTCGCAGCGGTGAATGCGCGGCTGGTGGCACGTAGATTAGCAGGCTGAGCTGTGGATTCGAACTCACGGCTGTCTGGACGTAGGGCTCCAGGCTGTTTAGTAAGTCTGGCAGAGCTGACTCATCGTAATAGTAGTGGCTGCCGTCTGAGGATCTGGGCGATCGAGACAGGGATGCTGACGACAATGATTGAAGAGTCTTAAGGGCTCTCGTGAGACTCTCACTCTCCACTTATCTCATTAGTGAGACTCTCACTCTCCACTTATCTCATTAGTGAGACTCTCACTCTCCACTTAATCTCATTAGTGAGACTCTCACTCTCCACTTATCTCATTAGTGAGACTCTCACTCTCCACTTATCTCATTAGTGAGACTCTCACTCTCCACTTAATCTCATTAGTGAGACTCTCACTCTCCACTTATCTCATTAGTGAGACTCTCACTCTCCACTTAATCTCATTAGTGAGACTCTCACTCTCCACTTATCTCATTAGTGAGACTCTCACTCTCCACTTATCTCATTTGTGAGACTCTCACTCACCACTTAATCTCATTAGTGAGACTCTCACTCTCCACTTATCTCATTAGTGAGAGTCTCACTCTCCACTTATCTCATCAAATAGACACTATTACTTTACTTCTCTCATCAATAAACAGCAAAGCGAACCTCTTAGGTGGTCGATGGAAGGTCACGTGATGCACGATCTGGGATCGAACCGACAAGTTCACGTAGCGACTCAGTCGAGCCAGAAACGGGTCCAGCAGCAGCCTGACGGCTTCCTGCACGTCCCAGCTCAGCCGGCGCTGGCTCGAAGGCTGGCTGTGCGCCAGGCTCAGCACGATGTCGTAGGCCGGCGCAGCGCCCGCCTGGCGGCGCGAATCGGCGCTGGACAGTCGCTGGTCGCCAATAGCGCTGGCGTAGGATTCTTCCAGGCCGTCGACGTCCAGTAGGACTCGGGTGACGATTCGCTCGATTTTGTCGCGAATCTCCTTGATGCCAGCGCCGCTGCTCAGGTAGACGCAGCCAGACTCGCGAACGTAGCCGCGTCTGTTTGATGTGACATGAGGCCTGTGGCGATTCTCAGGGCTGGATTGAGGCGATTCTCAGGGTTGGATTGGGGCGATTCTCAGGGTTGGATTGGGGCGATTCTCAAGGTTGGATTGAGGCGATTCTCAGGGTTGGATTGGGGCGATTCTCAGGCTTGGATTGGGGCGATTCTCAGGGTTGGATAGAGGCGATTCTCAGGGTTGGATTGGGGCGATTCTCAGGCTTGGATTGGGGCGATTCTCAGGGTTGGATTGAGGCGATTCTCAGGGTTGGATTGGGGCGATTCTCAGGCTTGGATTGGGGCGATTCTCAGGGTTGGATTGAGGCGATTCTCAGGGTTGGATTGGGGCGATTCTCAGGCTTGGATTGGGGCGATTCTCAGGGTTGGATTGGGGCGATTCTCACCATTTGATTGGGGCGATTCTTAGGGTTGGATTGGGGCGATTCTCAGGGTTGGATTGGGGCGATTCTCAGGGTTGGATTGGGGCGATTCTCAGGGTTGGATTGAGGCGATTCTCAGGGCTGGATTGGGGCGATTCTCAGCCAATCTCAGGGCTGGATTGGGGCGATTCTCAGGGTTGGATTGAGGCGATTCTCAGGGTTGGATTGAGGCGATTCTCAGGGTTGGATTGGGGCGATTCTCAGGTTTGGATTGGGGCGATTCTCAGGGTTGGATTGAGGCGATTCTCAGGGCTGGATTGGGGCGATTCTCAGGGTTGGATTGGGGCGATTCTCAGGGTTGGATTGGGCGATTTTCAGGGTTGGATTGGGGCGATTCTCAGGGTTGGATTGGGGCGATTCTCAGTGTCGGATTGGGGCGATTCTCAGGGTTGGATTGGGGCGATTCTCAGAGTTGGATTGGGGCGATTCTCAGGGTTGGATTGGGCGATTCTCAGGGTTGGATTGAGGCGATTCTCAGGGTTGGATTGGGGCGATTCTCAGGTTTGGATTGGGGCGATTCTCAGTGTCGGATTGGGGCGATTCTCAGGGTTGGATTGGGGCGATTTTCAGGGTTGGATTAGGGCCATTCTCACGGTTATATTGGGGCGATTCTCAGAGTTGGATTGAGGCGATTCTCAGGGTTGGATTGGGCGATTCTCAGGGTTGGATTGGGCGATTCTCAGGTTGGATTGGGGCGATTTTCAGGGTTGGATTAGGGCCATTCTCACGGTTATATTGGGGCGATTCTCAGAGTTGGATTGAGGCGATTCTCAGGGTTGGATTGGGCGATTCTCAGGGTTGGATTGGGCGATTCTCAGGGTTGGATTGGGGCGATTCTCACCATTTGATTGGGCGATTCTTAGGGTTGGATTGGGGCGATTCTCACCATTTGATTGGGGCGATTCTTAGGGTTGGATTGGGGCGATTCTCAGGGTTGGATTGGGGCGATTCTCAGGGTTGGATTGGGGCGATTCTCAGGGTTGGATTGAGGCGATTCTCAGGGTTGGATTGGGGCGATTCTCAGGCTTGGATTGGGGCGATTCTCAGGGTTGGATAGAGGCGATTCTCAGGGTTGGATTGGGGCGATTCTCAGGCTTGGATTGGGGCGATTCTCAGGGTTGGATTGAGGCGATTCTCAGGGTTGGATTGGGGCGATTCTCAGGCTTGGATTGGGGCGATTCTCAGGGTTGGATTGAGGCGATTCTCAGGGTTGGATTGGGGCGATTCTCAGGCTTGGATTGGGGCGATTCTCAGGGTTGGATTGGGGCGATTCTCACCATTTGATTGGGGCGATTCTTAGGGTTGGATTGGGGCGATTCTCAGGGTTGGATTGGGGCGATTCTCAGGGTTGGATTGGGGCGATTCTCAGGGTTGGATTGAGGCGATTCTCAGGGCTGGATTGGGGCGATTCTCAGCCAATCTCAGGGCTGGATTGGGGCGATTCTCAGGGTTGGATTGAGGCGATTCTCAGGGTTGGATTGAGGCGATTCTCAGGGTTGGATTGGGGCGATTCTCAGGTTTGGATTGGGGCGATTCTCAGGGTTGGATTGAGGCGATTCTCAGGGCTGGATTGGGGCGATTCTCAGGGTTGGATTGGGGCGATTCTCAGGGTTGGATTGGGCGATTTTCAGGGTTGGATTGGGGCGATTCTCAGGGTTGGATTGGGGCGATTCTCAGTGTCGGATTGGGGCGATTCTCAGGGTTGGATTGGGGCGATTCTCAGAGTTGGATTGGGGCGATTCTCAGGGTTGGATTGGGCGATTCTCAGGGTTGGATTGAGGCGATTCTCAGGGTTGGATTGGGGCGATTCTCAGGTTTGGATTGGGGCGATTCTCAGTGTCGGATTGGGGCGATTCTCAGGGTTGGATTGGGGCGATTTTCAGGGTTGGATTAGGGCCATTCTCACGGTTATATTGGGGCGATTCTCAGAGTTGGATTGAGGCGATTCTCAGGGTTGGATTGGGCGATTCTCAGGGTTGGATTGGGCGATTCTCAGGTTGGATTGGGGCGATTTTCAGGGTTGGATTAGGGCCATTCTCACGGTTATATTGGGGCGATTCTCAGAGTTGGATTGAGGCGATTCTCAGGGTTGGATTGGGCGATTCTCAGGGTTGGATTGGGGCGATTCTCACCATTTGATTGGGGCGATTCTTAGGGTTGGATTGGGGCGATTCTCACCATTTGATTGGGGCGATTCTTAGGGTTGGATTGGGGCGATTCTCAGGGTTGGATTGGGGCGATTCTCAGGGTTGGATTGGGGCGATTCTCAGGGCGGATATGGGCGATTCTCAGGGCGGATACGGGCGATTCTCAGGGCGGATATGGGCGATTCTTAGGGCGGATCGGGGTGATTCTCACCATTTGATTGGGGCGATTTTCACGGTTGGATCGGGGCGATTCTCAAAGCGGATTTGGGCGATTCTCCGAGCAGATTCGGGCGATTCTCAGAGTCAAAGCGGATTGAAGCGATTCTTATATGAACAACAAAAGCAATTTTCATAACTGAAAAGGGCAATTTTCATGAACACTTCATGGATGCCTCGATCTCCGCTCTCTCCCTCTCTCACTCAACTCACCTGCCGTTGCCGCCGCCGCCCCCCACGGAAGCCGGCGGTTCCAGCAGGCGAGACGAATTCGGCAGCAGCAAAATCGTCAGCATCGATTCCGCAGACGCAGCCCCGCCGCCACCACTGCTGGGAGACGCCGATCGAAGCAGGCCGTCTTCAAGCTCGGCAGCCGAGCCTGCAGACCGCATCAGTTCGGTCTCGTGCGGAGTGGCCGGCCTGACAGTCGCTCTGTAGCGCAGCTGCACGTGACGCCGCCTGTCCAGCCCGGCTGGCACCAGGCGGTCCAGCAGCTGCCGCTCCAGGCTGGCCAAGTCGCCGGGCTCAAGCCACGGATCGAAGCTCAGAACGCGCAGGTCCACCTTCAATCAGTGGAAGGTGTGGATACGGTGACTATTTCCATGTAGTTTCCTGGTAGTTCTGCCGATTGCACTCATACACACGCTCACACAGGGTGTACTGGCAGGTACTAGCTTGTTAGCACGCTCACTCTTGACTGTTGCACCCCTAGACTCTTTCAAAAATCTCCTGAACACTTGAATTTGAACCTTGCTTGATAATAATTATAATAACTTATTACACCTGCCGCAATTGAGCCAGATGTGCAACCGACAGCTCAGCCGCAGCTATTGCGCGGCGCATCTGAAGGCTGCGTACGGCTGTTCAGTCCAAGGACTGGGGGTCGCCACACACAGCCTCAATTACCCCAGCTAATGCTGGCACCCATTTTACAGCTGGGTGAGCTGAAGCAATGCAGAGTGAAGTGTCTTGCTCAAGGACACAGATAGTTCCGAGTGAGTCAAGAATCGAACCCCCGACCTTCAAGTCGTGAGTCCGACGCTCTGACCACTAGGCTACAACCCCTGTATTATTGCTTCATAGCACAGGTCCCAGAGTCAGACGCGTCTGAGTTAGTTATCTGAGAACCTCACCTGCAGCTCTGGCTGTCGGTAATACAGACGGCTGATCTCGTCAGCTGGCAGTGGGTGTCTCTCAATGGTTGTCAGATGCCACCAGACTGGCACAAACAGCAGGCCAAACAGCAGGAATGCCAGGCTGGCATAGGCCGTACGCTTGGCTTCATCAATGCTGGGCGCTAGACGCTTGAGCTCTGCCTCGTCAACTAGCATTGTGTTTGCACTTCTATTCTTGATGTGAAATAAAAACTGCAGAAGTATATCCCAACGTGTAACATTCATTTTTTAGAATGGAAATAATATTACTTAGACATGAATGATAAGTATTTTAGCATTTCTAGGCATCTTTAAAGCCTCATAATTAATTCAACTTGAACAATGAAATAGACTAGGGCCAAATAATATAAGTATTGATTACACCTGCCCCAAATTGGGCCAGATGTGCAACCAACAGCTAGTAGCTTTTTTATGGCACTTCTGAAGGCTGCATATAGCTGTTCAGTCCATGGACTAGGGGGTCTTACATATACCCTAAAGTACCCCTAATGCTGGTGCCAATTTTATAGCTGGGTGATCTGAAGCAATGCACAGTTAAGTGTGTTACTCAAGGCTCTTGCTCTAGGCTAGAGCCAAAATGATTCCCAACTTTTTTGTATCATCTTTAACTTTTACTAGGAGATTATGGTTTTTTATGCGTATATATTCCATTTAAATAGAGATAGGCCTAGTGTTTATGACTTGAAAATTTAAAAATGGTTAAAATATCATAAAGAAAAGAACTGCATACTAATATAAATAGTTTTTACTAAATTGAATTATTTTACTAAATTGCTATAGTTCTATTAAATAATCTAGTAACAGAACCTAAAACTCTTCTTTCTAGTTAATTATAGATCTTTTAGCAAAAATACAAATGAGACTAGTCAATCAGTTCAATCTTTAGAATTTTACAAACAAACAAACAGATCTTAGACATTAAGTAGATAGTAGATATATGGATAGATAGAAATCTATAAAAAGCAATTGACTATGCAGTCAGTCAGTCAGCCAAGGTCAAAATGTATTTATGCAGCCATTGAACATTTTTGGCAATCCTCTAGTTTCATACTTAATTATTTTTCCAACTTAAAAAATTGAATGAAGTTTTAACAAAATTAAACAATAGTTAGTAAATTTGTTGTCACATTTGGTTGCATTAGATATCATAGTAGTGCGCCATATATAAAAGTATATTGCTATTGCCAAAGGTGTTGCACAGTTGGCAATGTACCATAGGCCTAGAAATTGCAACAGCATTGCAGGTTGAACATTGCAATTGGAATTATGCTAGTAGGTGCTACAAGGCATCTAGCCATGATAAAAAAGAGTTGTTACTCAAGATTAATAATCAAGATTGCTCAAGAAAGCAAGCAAGGCAATAAATCCCTCAGAATCCCAGTCCCTCCAACCTCAGTCCTTTTTAAAAAATAGGGAGCTATTGCAGGTTTTCACCATAGCCCATAGAGTCATAGACATAACTTTTAGCCATCTCAAACTAGGCCTAATAACTAGGCCTATAAACATATCAATGTTTGCCATCTCACTACCATGTCTTATACTTGTGCGAGTTCAAATATTTACTGGTGGTAACTAACAAAGTTGCTATTTTTGAAAAAATAATTAAATGTGCAAAACTTGAGGATTGCCCTTTTTTCTTTTGTATATAGGCAATATATAACAGTATTTCTGTTGAGGCCTATATAATAGAAAGAGAAAAGTTGTGGCTCAATTTTTATCAGAATATGAGTTGAACCAATCAAGAATTTAACCTTGTTTGGCTTTTCATTGAAAGCATAGGGATTTAAACTCATCTTTTGAATATTTTACACATTGGCTTTATATCATTACGACATTAAAGCAGGTTAAAATAATATATAATGGTATTTATTTCAGATAATTACAAATCCTTTGGCAAAAATGCCAACAGATTCATCAAAATTGATTAATTGGTTAAATGTTTATAATAATAATTTACCTATTGGCTATTGCTATAAATTATTTTTCGAACACCCTTTACTTTGTTATTTCTTATTAATATATAGCCAACTTATTTATTAGCCACACTTTTAAGCGACACTTTAAATCACTTAGGTAAAATCACAAAACCATTTCTGTCAAACAATTGGCAAGCGCAATGTGACGCATGACAGCCAGACAAACGACTTGAAACGAGTAGGGCCGGTGGGTCGTACGTGTATAACATTTACCGACCGATATTCCGATCGATATTCCTATCGATATTCCGACCGATATTTTAGTGTACTAAAACAAAATTTACAGCAACTAGATTTTCCATTTTTTCAGCTGAAAATTAATATTACAAACAAAATAATTTTGTTTTTTATTATTTAGTAATCATAAAAAAAACAATTATTTCGGGACACATTTACGTATCATAAAATGCAGCTTATCTTTAATGAGGACTTTAATTTCAACACTAAAATACCATAAAAAATATTAGAAACATTTTTGAATCACTCCACCTTCAAATTAACTGCTGAAGTCAGAATAGTGCATGAAAAATATAAAGCTTTAACAGTTCTTGTTAAACATTAAAACGCTACAGAATAAAATGTTTTAACAGTACGAGATATTAGCTGCAAGAATAAGGTCGAATTTAACTGTCGGGACGAAGCATGAACTGTCGGGACGAAGCATGAACTGTCGGGACGAAGCATTAACTGTCGGGACGAAGCATTAACTGTCGGAACGAAGCATTAACTGTCGGGAAAAAGCATTAACTGTCGGAACGAAGCATTAACTGTCGGGATATGGCCGATTTTAACTGTCGGGACGAAGCATGAACTGTCGGGACGAAGCATTAACTGTCGGGACAAAGCATGAACTGTCGGGACGAAGCATTAACTGTCGGGATATGGCCGAATATAACTGTCGGGACAAAGCATTAACTGTCGGGACGAATCATGAACTGTCGGGACGAAGCATTAACTGTCGGGACAAAGCATGAACTGTCGGGACGAAGCATTAACTGTCGGGACGAAGCATTAACTGTCGGGATATGGCCGAATATAACTGTCGGGACGAAGCATTAACTGTCGGGACGAAGCATTAACTGTCGGGACGAAACATTAACTGTCGGGACAAAGCATTAACTGTCGGAACGAAGCATTAACTGTCCGGATATGGCCGAATTTAACTATCGGGACGAAGCATTAACTGTCGGGATATGGCCGAATTTAACTGTCGGGACGAAGCATTAACTGTTGGGACGAAGCATTAACTGTCGGGACGAAGCATTAACTGTCGGGACGAAGCATTAACTGTCGGGACGAAGCATTAACTGTCGGGACGAAGCATTAACTGTCGGGATATGGCCGAATATAACTGTCGGGACGAAACATTAACTGTCGGGACAAAGCATTACCTGTCGGGACGAAGCATTAACTGTCGGGACGAAGCATTACCTGTCGGGATATGGCCGAATATAACTGTCGGGACAAAGCATTAACTGTCGGGACGAAGCATGAACTGTCGGGACGAAGCATTAACTGTCAAGACAAAGCATGAACTGTCGGGACGAAGCATTGACTGTCGGGACGAAGCATTAACTGTCGGGATATGGCCGAATATAACTGTCGGGACAAAGCATTAACTGTCGGGACGAAGCATAAACTGTCGGGACGAAGCATTAACTGTCGGGATATGGCCGAATATAACTGTCGGGACGAAGCATTAACTGTCGGGACGAAGCATTAACTGTCGGGACGAAGCATTAACTGTCGGGACGAAACATTAACTGTCGGGACAAAGCATTAACTGTCGGAACGAAGCATTAACTGTCGGGATATGGCCGAATTTAACTATCGGGACGAAGCATTAACTGTCGGTATATGGCCGAATTTAACTGTCGGGACGAAGAATTAACTGTCGGGACGAAGCATTAACTGTCGGGACGAAGCATTAACTGTCGGGACGAAACATTAACTGTCGGGACAAAGCATTAACTGTCGGAACGAAGCATTAACTGTCGGAACGAAGCATTAACTGTCGGGATATGGCCGAATTTAACTGTCGGGACGAAGCATTAACTGTTGGGACGAAGCATTAACTGTCGGGACGAAGCATTAACTGTCGGGACGAAGCATTAACTGTCGGGACGAAGCATTAACTGTCGGGACGAAGCATTAACTGTCGGGACGAAGCATTAACTGTCGGGATATGGCCGAATATAACTGTCGGGACGAAGCATTAACTGTCGGGACAAAGCATTACCTGTCGGGACGAAGCATTAACTGTCGGGACGAAGCATTACCTGTCAAGACAAAGCATGAACTGTCGGGACGAAGCATTAACTGTCGGGACGAAGCATTAACTGTCGGGATATGGCCGAATTTAACTGTCGGGACGAAGCATAAACTGTCGGGACGAAGCATTAACTGTCGGGATATGGCCGAATATAACTGTCGGGACGAAGCATTAACTGTCGGGACAAAGCATTACCTGTCGCGACGAAGCATTAACTGTCGGGACGAAGCATTAACTGTCGGGATATGGCCGAATATAACTGTCGGGACGAAGCATTAACTGTCGGGACGAAGCATGAACTGTCGGGACGAAGCATGAACTGTCGGGACGAAGCATTGACTGTCGGGACGAAGCATTACCTGTCAGGATATGGCCGAATATAACTGTCGGGACAAAGCATTAACTGTCGGGACGAAGCATAAACTGTCGGGACGAAGCATTAACTGTCGGGATATGGCCGAATATAACTGTCGGGACGAAGCATTAACTGTCGGGACGAAGCATTAACTGTCGGGACGAAGCATTAACTGTCGGGACGAAACATTAACTGTCGGGACAAAGCATTAACTGTCGGAACGAAGCATTAACTGTCGGGATATGGCCGAATTTAACTATCGGGACGAAGCATTAACTGTCGGGATATGGCCGAATTTAACTGTCGGGACGAAGCATTAACTGTCGGGACGAAGCATTAACTGTCGGGACGAAGCATTAACTGTCGGGACGAAGCATTAACTGTCGGGACAAAGCATTAACTGTCGGAACGAAGCATTAACTGTCGGGATATGGCCGAATTTAACTGTCAGGACGAAGCATTAACTGTTGGGACGAAGCATTAACTGTCGGGACGAAGCATTAACTGTCGGGACGAAGCATTAACTGTCGGGACGAAGCATTAACTGTCGGGACGAAGCATTAACTGTCGGGATATGGCCGAATATAACTGTCGGGACGAAGCATTAACTGTCGGGACAAAGCATTACCTGTCGGGACGAAGCATTAACTGTCGGGACGAAGCATTACCTGTCGGGATATGGCCGAATATAACTGTCGGGACAAAGCATTAACTGTCGGGACGAAGCATGAACTGTCGGGACGAAGCATTAACTGTCAAGACAAAGCATGAACTGTCGGGACGAAGCATTAACTGTCGGGACGAAGCATTAACTGTCGGGATATGGCCGAATTTAACTGTCGGGACGAAGCATTAACTGTTGGGACGAAGCATTAACTGTCGGGACGAAGCATTAACTGTCGGGACGAAGCATTAACTGTCGGGACGAAGCATTAACTGTCGGGACGAAGCATTAACTGTCGGGACGAAGCATTAACTGTCGGGACGAAGCATTAACTGTCAAGACAAAGCATGAACTGTCGGGACGAAGCATTAACTGTCGGGACGAAGCATTAACTGTCGGGATATGGCCGAATTTAACTGTCGGGACGAAGCATAAACTGTCGGGACGAAGCATTAACTGTCGGGATATGGCCGAATTTAACTGTCGGGACGAAGCATTAACTGTCGGGACAAAGCATTACCTGTCGGGACGAAGCATTAACTGTCGGGACGAAGCATTAACTGTCGGGATATGGCCGAATATAACTGTCGGGACGAAGCATTAACTGTCGGGACGAAGCATGAACTGTCGGGACGAAGCATGAACTGTCGGGATATGGCCGAATTTAACTATCGGGACGAAGCATTAACTGTCGGGATATGGCCGAATTTAACTGTCGGGACGAAGCATTAACTGTTGGGACGAAGCATTAACTGTCGGGACGAAGCATTAACTGTCGGGATATGGCCGAATATAACTGTCGGGACGAAGCATTAACTGTCGGGACGAAGCATGAACTGTCGGGACGAAGCATGAACTGTCGGGATATGGCCGAATTTAACTATCGGGACGAAGCATTAACTGTCGGGATATGGCCGAATTTAACTGTCGGGACGAAGCATTAACTGTTGGGACGAAGCATTAACTGTCGGGACGAAGCATAAACTGTCGGGACGAAGCATTAACTGTCGGGATATGGCCGAATATAACTGTCGGGACAAAGCATTAACTGTCGGGACGAAGCATAAACTGTCGGGACGAAGCATTAACTGTCGGGACGAAGCATTAACTGTCGGGACGAAGCATGGGTGACCCCTTATCTGTCCCCTGGTTCAGTAGCCAAATTAGGCGCACTTTTGCTTTTTTTTGTTCAGTAGTGCTGTTGCTGAGGCAGAAGTCATTCAATAATACTGCTACTAGTAGTCTGAAACTCTAATTCAATCTGAAGTGTGAAGTGAATTAAGGAGAAAGTTAAATCTAACTGTTATTTTAATCGGTTTTATTTCTTTGTTCGCCGATGGCTCAGATGAGTGGCTAAGCTAGTAGGCGCCGGTCACAGTGGACCAATGGCAAGGCAGTTCTCAGTCGATCAATCTATCAAATCAGTGAGCATCGATCAATCTATCAAATCAGTGAGCAAAACTGCCAGAAGTGCAGAATCGGCGCCAGAGATGTACTTTGTGCACTCTAGGTTCGCCAAGCGGCTCGGGTAATGAATCATGAGGTCTCTGAAGTTCGAGTTAGCCTATTATCAGCGCTAGGAGAGGCTAGTTGGCGCGTTGAAGGCCAAAAGTACACATCTTCGTATTTAGCAATGTAATAGTACATGTAGCTGCCCCATAGACTCGCCACTGCAAGAATCCGCTGCTTAAGTCCCCTCTGTACCTGCATGGCCAATGCGATCCAGTCCCAGCAGTGTCCCTTATCATCGGCTATGACTTCGAGATTGACAGCAAAAATACACTAGGGCAGGTAAGCGCAAAGCCTCTTCTAGTCGGAAGCCCGATTTCGAGAGCCCCGGTGTGGTGAGCCAGGGCGTACGGGCTGGTGGCAGCGAGTTAGCTAATTTGCGGATTAAGTGATTTCTACCTTCAAATTCTCCCTGCTCGTCTCTCGCTGTCCCTCCCTCTCTCGCTGTCCCTAGCTTTACTTTTGGTAAATTTTTGTTTGTGAAAAAATGATGTTTTAATTATTTCTGCGTTGGTGATCCATTATTCGTTGCAAATAAAAACGAACGGACTGAGAGAAAGTCGATTTTTTTTAAAGGAAAGACAGGGCAGGACTTGCCCGAAAAATCTAACGATGCATGTTTTAAAATAATTTACTTAATAGCAAAAATATTGCAATACAAAAATGCTTGTCCATAATTGTAGCAAGTCGGGCTAATGCATAGAGAAAGTTCAAATGCAAAATAAATATTTGGATACACAGAAAAAACATGGTTTGGAAGCGCTTAACTCCTTAAGTGCAGAATAAAAAACTGTAGAAATTGTGCGCTAGAGAAAAAACTGCTTTACGTGTTGGTGTTGTTGCACTACAATAGAAAGCCCTTTAGGCCCAAATAACTAAATTATAAAATATTCATTAGCTGCTTAAAATGCACAAACAACGCATTTTTAATTGCCACGCATGTCAATCTGTAAAAACTGTATCTGAAAGGAAAAGGAAAAATCTAAATTGGAGTTTACTGCCAAGACACTGCTCAGCAATACCTTTATGAAATCTCTTTTTGATACATTTCCGAAATTTACGACATCGTAATAACGCTTTGTACTCGTACGCATAAGGTATAATCTTCGCTAAAACTTACAAACCAATGCATACTCACCCAATTATCGTAGGCACCATCATGTGAAGCCGCCTCTTTCTCTCCACACATCCAGCATAAATTTTCTTGGTCAACCGCCCTGAGAAGCAAAGTTTTCCACAATTCCAAACGGCTCAGAGCCATCTCTCTTGGTGCCGAATTGATACTTAGTGAGCTATCGGATAGTAGCAAATCAGCGAATTTACACACTAACACTCCGCAGCTATTCCCGTCCTGCTGAATCGAGTGCTTTATAGTAATAGGCTGCATTTCATGCCAGCCAAAGCAGTGTCGAACGGAGCTGAGGGCAGAATAAAACACGAGCAGTAATAGAACAACAAACATAATGGAATGCGTTAGTTTCCTGTCTAATCAGCAATCAGTTTAGTAAAAAATAGAGTACTAATATAAGTAATTAGTACTCGTGATAAGAGGTGACTGTTGGTTGGGTCGCGCAGGTCGTTTGGTATTGATAAAATATATTAAATAGACATTCGGCGCCAGTGATCCGCCCTAGATACGAGTATCTTAGGCAATCTGGCAATTCAACCAGTGTCGCGAATAGTAGCTAAAAAGGTAAGATCCTTGACACAATATCATGAGGCAAGGTCATGAGCGTCATGACTCGGGTACTTGATCGCGACTGGCTGGCGGTCATTGTGGTGGACTGGCCAACCCTAAAATCGCCTACAATTTTTCTTAAGCGTCATAGTTTCGTACAGGCAGTACAAACCAGTGTTCTGTGCTGGGATGGGTGTGGGTCGAGATGGGTGTATGAATGCTTACCTGCTTGCTCCCCCCTTTAGAGCTTTATTAAAACTGGTCGCGTGACTGGCGCTTCACTGGTGCTCATTTTTCCAATTTTTAACTCCGCATCCATTTCTTTGCTAATGTTTTTACCAAAGAACTTCTGTGTTGAAGTCTTGATGAATAATTAAATAAATTACCGATAAACTTCTCCCAATTCTAATTCGGTCTGCTCTCACACTACTTGACGCCCCTGTTTCCTGTCTGAACGAGGAGTGATTTGCAATAGTGGATGTAAGAAACAATCAACAAAAGATGGGGAGTGAGACACAAACGACAGTTTAGAATACTTTTAAATACTTGCATTAAGACAATTTAAATACTTTAAGCACCAACTTACTTTAAGTTAGCACATATTGAAATGTTAAGTTGCTCGGATGACAAAAGAGGATCCAAAACTGCTACATTGTGCCGCTCCAGGTCCACGAACAAAAGCATAAAGTGTTGGTTGCGATATATTGTACCAATTATCGCTTTCTTTGCCTAAAATATGGGAAAGTCAATAGTTTCAATATTTAGTCAATAAGACACGATGCCATAATCGATAAACTACGGTAATGTCTGCACATCAATCATAATGCTAACATTGTGCAGCTTATCGATCAATTCAGCTGTGAATTGATCTTCCACTCCACGAAAGAGTATGTCGACTTCATAGTGCAGTAGAAAAGCCGCACCGTCATGCTGAGAAGCCACGGCAGCAAGAAGTGCATTAATAATCTGTGGGAAGGATGCATGGATTACATGGTAGCGTACTGTTACAGAAGAGAACATATAGAAAAGAAACACAAGGATCAGCATTCGATGAGTTCAATCAAGTTAAATAGAAAACTGCAATAAGACTCAGTGGAAAGGCATTGTACGCAAAAAACCGGACTGGATTGATCTGATGCGCACCATGCCTTTCCACCCTAACTTGTGCACCCAGTTTTGTATACGAGTACTAAACTTTGACTCCTTCGTCAACTGTAATAATTTTCTTTTCCTTGTCAACTGTTTTTTAACAAGTTCCTTTTTTCTGTTTTCAATTAATAAATAATTGAGACCTGACAATGTCCATAGTGTATGAAATGCATCGACCATAGAATCTCTTTGCAGAAGTGACAAGTCAGGTAGAAAAATCTGCTAACTACATATTGATGACATCAGTATGGGGAAAGACTCGGGAAGAGCACGACCAAGCAGTTCGAAATCTTTTGGAGCAATGCAGAAAAAAGAACCTGACTCTGAACAGGCAAAAGACGAGCATTGGCAAAACCAAGCTTCGATTTCTTGGACACATACTAACTGACAAAGGTGTGAAAGTAGATCCACAAAAAGTAAACAGCATCAAAGAAATGCCGCACCCAAACAGTTTCGAACAGCGTGCTGAAAAGCAAGCGCAGCTCCAACGGTTTATTGGTAGTGCAAATTACTTGTCAAGATTCATAGCGAATTTTTCGGCACTGACAAGTCCTTTGAGAGAACTCATGAAGAAAGAATCCGAATGGGTGTGGACCAATGACCAACAGAAGGTACGCAAGCCTGCGGCGTCCATTGTGCCGGCGGCCCCCCTTGATGTCTCCGCAGCCTGTAAGTCTGCCGCCATCCTGCCGCTGCCCGAAGGAGGCAACTATCGACCTCTCGCAACAGCAGAGTTGCCTGAGACCCCGGCATCAGAGATGGGCGTTGCTGATGCTGGTCCTGAAGCAGCTACCGAGGAGTGGACGGTGCCGCGGAGATCGGCCAGGCTGCGATTCAAGCCGGAGAGGCTGACCTACAATTGACTGATTGCAACTGATGACCGCTTGTTTCCCTTTTTTTGATGACACCTTCCGTGATCAAGATCTTAGTGGGAAGGGGTGTGATGACGTACAGTGTAGAGTGTTGTGTGAGAGGGGGTTGGGGAAAGTGGGGTAGGAATGTTCATTATCACGATGCGTCACCCATTGCTTGCTTGCTGTTCCTTCCTTCCTTTCCTTTTCCCCTTTTGGTTTGCGTACATGTATGAGAGACCCTCGAGGGTCTTTGTTGCTTGCGTACGGTGCTCGCTAAATATATAGAAGCGACTGGCTCTTCCGGAGCCTCAATCTTACTTCTGCAGTAGACACGGTCTACAAAATAAAGCTTACTTTCTTTGTGAAATAATTCACAGAACTGATTGTCAATTGAGCATATCAAAAGGATTTAAGAATTGAGCTGTAATTAAAAGACTTTAAAGGACACAAGACCAACACCAACTTACCGTGACACTGATCCAACTGCGCTCGCTAAGAAGAGAATCGCGATCGAAGCGCCTGATACAGAATTTTCCATACTTTTCTCGGGTTGAGAAACAAGGCACGAGCTCCTCCTTAGTGAAATTTTCATCTCTGTTTTTTTGGATTTTGCACTGGCAGTAGGAAGAATTTTGAGGCGTTCTGAGTCACTGGTGATGAATTTTCTTGACGTAGCAGGACACTTAGAATTTTCTTTTTTGTCCATAAAATGAAAAAGTTGATTGATGCTCGTCGAAACTAAAGGGTTTTTAGTGCTCTTTAACTCGACAGAAGTCTGTCTGCGATTGACCTGTGCACTGTTGGCCATCCTACGTTTAGGTTGCGCCCTCTTGCTCACTCTCGTTTTTAGCTGCGTGCTCTCTGTCGTCCTTGGATGGAATTGCGCGCTCTCAGCCATCCTCCGCTTCGGCTGCGGACTCTCAGCCATTCTCCGCTTCGGCTGCGCACTCTCAGCCATCCTCCGCTTCGGCTGAGGACTCTCAGCCATCCTCCGCTTCGGCTGTGCACTCTCAGCCATTCTCCGCTTCGGCTGCGCACTCTCAGCCATCCTCCGCTTCGGCTGAGGACTCTCAGCCATCCTCCGCTTCGGCTGTGCACTCTCAGCCATCCTCCGCTTCGGCTGAGGACTCTCAGCCATCATTCGTTTTGGCTTCGAACTCTCGGCCATCATCCGTTTCGACTGCGCACCCTCGGCCAGCTTCAGTTTGATTGGGCACTCTCGGCCATTCTTAGTTGTGGCTGCGCACTCTTGGCCAATCTCAGTTGTGGCTGCGCACTCTCGGACAATCTCAGTTGTGGCTGCGCACTCTTGGCCATTCTCAGTTATGGCTGCGCCCTCTTGGCCAATCTCAGTTGTGGCTGCGCACTCTCGGCCAATCTCAGTTGTGGCTGCGCACTCTTGGCCAATCTCAGTTGTGGCTGCGCACTCTCGGCCAATCTCAGTTGTGGCTGCGCACTCTCGGCCAATCTCAGTTGTGGCTGCGCACTCTCGGCCAATCTCAGTTGTGGCTGCGCACTCTTGGCCATTCTCAGTTTTGGCGCAGTCTCGGCGTATGAAAACGCAACCTCTGTAGACGGATTTGATCTCTTCGCCGCAGTTATCTGCCTTAACAGTAATAAAAGTATTCTTGGAAAGAGTGGCAGGCGGACTTAGTGCACACGTTGGAGTTTCAGATTTCGGAGCAAATCGGTGCTCTGATTTTCTTGCAGGACGCAGTTGGCTGCACTTAAACGGTAGCTTTGAGGCAATTTTCCCGCCTAAGTAAGAGGGTTTTGAAACTCTGGAGGCCCAAGGGTCCCCTTTGGGAACGTGAGGTGCCTCTTCATTTACCTTGCGACGTCTTGGTCGCCGAGGTGGAAGAACAGTCTGCTGATTCTTTTTGACTCGACTAATGCGCTCTAGTACACATTCGAGTTGTGCCCGTAGAAAGTTTCCAATCAACAAACGCGTGCCACTTTTACGACGCACTCTAGCTTTTACCCAACGAAACCAGGATTCAACAGGTGCGTTCGTTAGGTGCGTGCTAATAGGCGTTCCTTTGAAAACACACACGCTCCAAATCGGCAGAAGCGGTAGATAAAGTTTAAAGACTTTTTGCATAGCCTCTAGAGAAAAGTTAGGATTCAACTCTTTTGCCTCGGTATTGATTGGCTCAGGAACACCGAAAATTCCTGAAAAGGGTGAACTTGATCGTAGTGTTGTAGCAGCTTCCGAATCTGGAGGATCAACTGAAATTCCTGATTGATTTTCCTCTTCAGGATCCGGCATTTCATTCACAAATTCATGACAGCTAGATGGCAAGGAAGCATTATACTGATGAAGCACTTCGAAAGCGTCTTGCACAACGGACGTTACATACTGGCTGCAAAATAGACGAAGCATGGTCTCCCAGACCGACTTCGCTGTTTCTAAACTATCAGCAGTAATAAGATTGGCAAAGAAGATAAGAAAGTTTTTTTTCGTTTCTCTGTTTTTGATAGCGATCGTCATTGCAACACGATGCATTAGATGCGAACTGCAAATGAATACAAGTGGGTACGATGGAGGTTTAACGTCCCATGAGGTTAGTCGCTTGAATTGCTTTCTTAAATACGTTCCTAGATCCATTATGGCAGCAGCACGAAGAACGCCATGGAGAAAGACCCAGCTGAAGTCAATAACATAAATACGCGGGCCAATCTTTGACACTTCCCAAACACCTCGGTCTTGAAACCGGGCAAAATTGAGCAGAAAGGACTCAATCCACGCGGATATATCTTCGGTCTTCGTGGACTCCAATACCGCCTCTGCTATTGGCGTTGCCACAACAGATTCAGAACTAACAACTGCGCTGCAGAGCAGCACATTTTCAGGTATAAGTTCCGATTTTCGTACGAGCCCACCAGTTGCGTCGATGTGGACTGGAGCGTAGGGATTCCTGGCAAGTAATTGGCGCAAAAGAAATTGTTGTTCCGCGCAATAAATAACGACTCCAAATGGAGCCGTACTGATACGCTGAATAAATCCAGATACAGCGTCTTCCGATACTAGCGATATTTTCCAATCTAACATTTGCTTGCGCAAATCTTCGTGCTCGTTTTGGCTTCTTCTAGAAGCGTTCTGAATACGACTGCATGTTTGTCGCACTGACGCTAAGGAACATATTTTACCTGACCTAAAATGCTGCAGGCTTCCCTCGTAAATTTCAGTCGGTCTTGCGTCTTTGCATGCCGCCTTACTCGCGACAAATTCTCGACACTCTGGTGAACCATGCTCCCACAGATGGCGGACATTGTCGTTTGGAAGAATCACTCTGTGGCCGCTGTGCTCATTTTTCTTGTGCAACCGTAAGTTAACACTGTCAATCAGAGGCAAATCTGCCATCGACAACGTAATAACTGTCTTGCAGCCTGCTGATTCAGCGCAAACTAGTCGTAATAAATAACTGTTGCTGCCCTTCCTACGAAGACTTGTTCGAATGATCTCTTTGTTAACATGAAATATTCCGAATTCATTTATTTCTCGCAACTGAGGAAATACGACTTCGTGAAGCCATCTGCGATCGAGTTGACCAGTTTCTTTACAAAAATATGTAGAAAATACGGCAGCAGTAATTGCGATTGTGACTTCTTGATCCTGAAAAAGGGCTTTCATAGTAAAATTCGTAATATGATATCGTCTAGGCAAAGATACCGACGATAAAGTTCATTAAATAATACTTTTAAAAATTTATACATGAATGCAAAATGACACTAAAACCTGCTCAGGAAGGCCGTGCGACTTAGTTTTCTATCAAAAATGCGACTTACCCATGAAATAAAGCTAAGAAAATAAATGTACTTTTAGGTAAACAACAGAAGTAATTATCACCTTATTTTAAAGGCTAAATGCCTCGCCAGCTAGTTTTTCCTAGTCCGTGCAGATTGTTTTTAACAGCTAATCACTATGCCCTCTAGTGGCGGCCTGTGAGACAATTTGTAAATTGTCTTAATGCTCAAGAATAATTCCACTTGCTAGATGATTTGGCATGGAAGATGAGAGTCCTGATTCAGATGGCTCATCAGATGCAGGATACGATTCCAGTAGAATCCAGTATAATAATAATTCCAAGTCTGCTTTACAATGATCTTAGGTCTAGTTTTCAATGGTTTTAAGTTGTTAAAAATCCCACTTATGGTTTTCAATTAGATAAAGTTAGGTTTACCCACATATACCATAGTTAATTAGACTGTGCAATACAATACAACTCACTCATTGTTGTATTAAAATCACTGTATATGCCTTTCTAAGAGAAAGAGAGATAGTGTTTTCAGAGCTTTTTAGAAATTCGCATATATTTGAAGTGCAGACTTTTATATCTCTATAGAATTACTGACTTACATTTCCATTTAATACAATTTCAAGTATAAGATTAAATTCATAAGCTAAAAAGATCTATTTAAGTTAGAGAAGCACTATGCAACTCACTGCTAGTTTTCTAGAATTCTTCTAGTTAGCAACTTTGTTTGACCTCTGGTATAATAGATGAATTTAGCTTTTATGTTTTATCTTTATAAAATGGAGCAATCACTTTGAAAGATGTCAATAATAATACTATATTGCAAAAATTTGATGAAATGATTCAAGTCAGAAGAAAATCTATTCATGTGTTCTTTTTCTTATTAATTTCCACTGTGGCTACATTGGCTTTCCCTTCAGTCTATAAAAGTTTTACTTTAAGGCTAGAAGTGCTTTTTATTCTAGGCTAGAATATTTTTCTTCACTAATACTTTTCCTTTTCAGCTTGAAAAAGATCTTTATACTTAGGCTACAATACTTTTCCTATTAATTAAAAAGGTTTTTGATTAGGCTAGATTATTATTGCTTAGATTATAATAGTTTTCTGCTTTGGCTTAAAAACAACCTTTTTGTTAAGCTACAATAGCTTTCCCCAATCCTGAAATTGTATTCTTTTCATGATTGAATAGTTTTCTTTGCTGTTATTTTCCTTTTTAATAGGGATAATTTTTGCTTTTAGATCAAATATACCCTTCCTTAAGGCTACAATTGTATTTCCCTCAGTCTAAAAAATGTTGACCTTTAGATCAATAATATCTTTCCCAATAGGTTGAAATATATCCTTTCAGTTTGCAAATACCTTCCCTTAGGATGAAATATGTTTCCTTTCAGGACAGAAAATTTTCTATTCACCTAGAATAGATTTTTCCTTTGGCTTCAAAAAATAATTCCCCTTTTTGTGCTGTTTTCTCTTATATGCTATGTTTTGAGAATTATAGTTTTTTGCATACCATAATAGTTAAAATGACAAAAAATGGATTTTTTTACAATAGCATTAATCTACTTAAACTGATTGATTGTCTTTAAATATTACATAGATCATCTTGAACTATTTCCTAATGTACTTTCCAATTAAAAAGACTTAATTCTTAAACTTTAATTAACTTTCGTTGAACTAAACTGTTAATATCCAAAAGTCAGCTTCCTTCTTTGATACAACTTCAGATTGCTTTCTACTCCTTTACTTATTACTTTTCACTTTCATATAGCAAAGAGAATTTTAAGACTAACTTACAATAACTATAGAAGAATGGTTATATATAAAATAGTCCAAAGATAGATATAAAAGAAGGACAAAGGGAAAAGAGAAGATAGAAGTAATAGAAAAAAATTAAAAGAACATTGACAGAAAGATATAGTAAGGATAAAAGAATAGAAAGAAGTTGAAAGAGGATAGATAAAAAGTGGTAGAATAAAATTGAAGAAACACAAAGGATTGATAGAATTGAGTTTAGGTAAAGAGAAAAGAGAAGGTAAAAAGAGAGAATAGAAAAATAGTATTTGAAGAGTTGTAAAGATGATATAAGGAAAGTAGGGATAGATATAAAAGATAGTAGAGATAAAAAATAAAATAAATAGAATGGAGAAAGATAAAAAAGATAGATAAAAGGGAGAAGGGAGGAGGAAACTTTGGAAGAATTAGGGAGAGAAGATAGAAGAGAAGTAGAAAATAATACAAACAATAGTCTTTTTATATGTAGCTAAAAGAAAACTTTTTTGGTTGATTCTAATCGAACAATCATCATCAAAACTAAAAGAAAGTTTTTAAATCTAAGAACAAAAAAGATACTAACATAGTTTGAATTTTTGAAATTCCATAGGTTCAAGTTCTATAGGTTCCTATTCCCTAGGTTATAATAGCTAGTAGTTTTTTTATTTCAAATCTCTATCCTTAAAAAAGACTAGGCTTTAACATATGTTGCTTCAAGGTTGATAGTTGAAAACAAAAAGTAAAATAGTATAAGAATCTACGAGGGTTGTGTCAAAAATTCGCTGACAACTGCAAATATCAAAGAAACAAAACAAAGAACAGCTAATTGTCAACATTGCACTTCTGAACATAGTCACCCCCAAGCTGCACACATTTGTGCCATCTCTCTGGCAGCTTGCTGATGCCCTGGGCGAAGAATTCCGTGGGGGTCTCTCGTACCCACTGGCTGATAGCCGAGCTGAGTGCAGAAAGGCTTCCATAGCGATGGCCACAAAGAGGCTCTTTCATTTTAGGGAACAACCAGTAGTCACTAGGGGCCAGGTCAGGAGAATAGGCAGGGTGAGGCAGCAACTCGAAGCCTAGTCTCCTGATGACATCCATAGTTGCATTGCAGGTATGCGGCCTGGCATTGTCCTGCTGCAGCACAGTGCCCCTGGTGATCCTTCCCCGGCGCTTACTCTTGATCTTCTCACGCAGCCGTTCCAATATTTCACAGTAGTACTTGGCATTGATGGTTCTGCCTTCAGGTAGCCACTCGATCAGCAAGATGCCTTCTCTGTCCCAGAACACGGTGGCCATGCGCTTACCTGCTGACTGCACTGCCTTGGCCTTGACCGGTGGGGGTTCGTGAGTAGCCTTCCAGACGCTGCTCTGCTGTTTTGTTTCCGGTTCGTAGAAGTGAAACCACGTTTCATCACCAGTCACCAGGCGGCCAAGAAAGTCGGGCTCGTTTTGATAGGCGTTGAGCAGGTGGCGGCACATCTGGACCCTCTCTTGCAGTTGGACAGGAGTCAGCAGTTTAGGGACCCATCGTGCAACAACTCGTGTCATATGCAGATGGTCGGAGATGATGCGATGACTGCTCTTCATTGGTATCGCCAACAAGTCCTCTAACTGCCTCAGGGTTGCTTCACGGTCATCGTCCAGGGCATGCTACACACGCTGGATGTTGTCACTGGAAGTGGATGACCGCGGTGCACCTGGGCGGGGAGCATCATCAACTGTCTCCCAGCCGTCCTCAAAGCGCTGCACCCACTTTGACACAGTTTGTTTCGAAGGTGCATCCTCACCAAAGATTTGCAGCAGCTTGCGGTAAATATCAGCCTGCTTCTTCTGCTGCTTCCACAACGACCAAATGACAGTGCGCTTGGCAGCTTCACTTTTCTCCACACTGGCTAGAAGGGTGGTTTGAATGCCACTCGATTTCTGCCTTATCTCAAAAGCCAGAAGGAAAAAATTTCCATAGACAATAAGATCGATGGTGCCTTAGTCTGTAACAAAAAATTCTGCCCCAAAGTACAAAAGAAACAGACACTATGTAAGTTTGTCAGCGAATTTATGACACAACCCTCGTAAATATACAAATTTTTAATATATAATTTTTTCAGTTAATAATTGCCTATTATCTTTTTCTTTAATAACTTTTATAAATAGGGACTATATATAGAGGATATAATGACAACTAAATCTTCTAAATTTGAAAGTAAACAAGTAACTGAACTTCCTATAGCATAAGTTAAGATCATACATGCCCAACCTCAAAATTTCACCTATCCTGTGCAACTTAGTTTTGTCCAGATTTGCAACTTACTTCCTCCCAATTGCAACTTAGTTCTTGTCAATTGCAACTTAGTTCTTCCCAATTATGACTTAGTTCCTCTTGATTGCAACTCTTTCCTCTTTCCCTTCTCTTCTCCCTCCTTTCTTTGACTTTTCCCTTTTTCTTCCTTTTCTTTCCCCCCCAATTTTTCATTTTTTGTGTTTTCAATTTTGCAACTTACCTTGGCCAATGGCCATTTCACCCATCTAGTTCAGATGGGTGTTGGCCTGTATGGTTAAGATTATACCAAATTAAGCATGATAATTTTCTATTAGAATATGTCAATATGATAATCATATTTTTTCTACCTTTGCTCAATGTCTTTTCATTTTTTCTATTTCTCCCTTCGATTTTATTTTTTTTAGTCATTTTCTCTTTAAATTTTGTTTTTTTCTTGTCATTTGCTTTTTCATTCATTTAATTTTTCTAATTGCTTCTATCCTCTTTTTACTTACTTAGTTGTCTCCCTCTCTCAGTCTACCTTTCTTAGTCTATCTCTTTTAGTCTTGCTCTCTATTCTCTCATATTCCCACTATTGGATAATAAACAATGCTTACCTATGACTAACAAACAATGTTAACCTATGTTTTAGACATGGTTATAACATACATTCATCTTAACCTTATTTAGATTTTAGTTAAATAGGATAAGATTTTAATCAAACACTAAATATACAACATATATTATCTTATATATTTACCTTGTATCAAAATTCTTTTAACAATTAACTGTTTATGCCGTAGCTTACAAATAGACAATAGAAATCTATATCTTTTTATTGTTTTTGCCTAAAGGTTTTTGCGAGCTTTGTAAAGAACTTTTTAGTTAGATTAATTTCTTTTTAGTTTAGTTTACTTTTCTATTTTGCCAAAATTACTTTTTTATTTAGCCAAAACAATTTTCTACTTTATTATTATTTAATCTTTCTTTCAAGGCTATACCATTTTGTTTTATATTATAATATTTTCTTTTTAGAATAAGATACTTTTAAACTATGTATAAATGTTTTCTTTTTACTAGAATTATTTTCTTTTTGCTATAATATACAATTTTCTATTAAGTTAGAATTGCTTATTCTTTCTAGGTTATCCATAAAACTTTTCTTTAAAGGCTATTATCCATAAAACTTTTCTTTAAAGGCTATAGTAATTAAAATTTGACTTGAAAATCTTCTTTGTTGATACAAAACATATATATCACCATGTATTAAATTTATAAATGATCTATAATATTTTTCTACCTGATTTTCTAAGATAAAAACAAAAACTTTGTCATCCTACTGTTACTTTTTATTGAATTTTATATTATATTGACAACTTGAATTTAAGATTATATTTTAACTATTCTTGGATAATATACTCAATTTATTTTTGATAATAGATAGATAATGGCTATAACTATGTTAGGGCTAGATTGAAAGGATTGTGTAAACTTTTTCAACATTGCAAAATCACTTGATAGATTGTTTCAAATTATGTATTCTACTGATAAAATCTAATTTTATGGGCAATTTTGTCTTTTTGATAATTAATATTGTTCATTTTAAATACTAAATGGTCTACATAATTCAGTGAATAGTCTACACACATTTACTTTTCGTTAACTACATTAGATAGCTATGCTTGTAGGTTATAGCTAGCTAAAAAACTAAGGTATTAGTCAGATAATTGAAAAAAAAGAAAAAAAATAGGCCTATGTAATATGTATCTCTTTTTGTATAGGCCTTTAGCCTGGTACACCTAAAATAGAATAGGTAAGTCAACTAGACTAGATATACTATATGCTATGCAACAAACTTGCTAGAGCACAGGGGCCTATATATAAGTCAGGACTAAAATACTTATAGTCATAGAGTATACCTCTGAACTAATTAGGTTCAGATGTAGAATTAGAATTGTCAAGCAAACAATGTAAAGCATCTGCATAAAGAAGAGAAAATAACTGCTGCACCTATTTTTTGGTTACAAGATTGAGCTAGTTAATTAGTAAACTAATGTCAAAGGCAAATTTATTTGCTAAATAGCGATAACAATAATTTTATTAATGCTACACTATAGCCTTAATAATGAATCTCTTGAGGTCTACCAAAAAAAGTAAAGTGATAATAAAAACACGTTTTAAGTAAGATTGCAGCATAAAAATGAGCATTTCATATTGGCCTACACAAAAGAAGAAATCGCTGCATGATATTCAATGCACACTGTGAGGAAAATCGAAACAATTTTGTTTTTTTACATGTGTTTCATATAAAAATATCGGTCGGAATATCGATAGGAATATTGATCGGAATATCGGTCGGTAAATGTTATACACGTAGGTGCGCACGAAAAAAAATCCAGATAAATTTATTTTGTTGAATTTATAACGCATACAGGAGTAATAACTATCTGAATGTAATTGTTATTACTTTTTTAAATATCCTAACTTATATATAATAAAACTGACAAAATTTACTTATAAATAAATCAATATTGTTACAAAAACTGCTTTACCTTGTTTTTTCGTGTAAAGATTTCCGGTTTGGCATTTGCTAATCGGATTGCATTAGGCCATTGTATTAGGCGAATTATAAGGCCAAAAAATTCAGAGGTCTTTGCTATAACTAAAGCTTTGTGTCGTGACATAAGTTTGCATGTTAATCGAAGACCATTTTATTAAAAAATTTGATAATGGCACAAACATGGCTCTTTTCTTTAGAGAATAAGTCATACAGATAACTAGGCCTACTATTTATCTTTTCTTAAATAATGTTGCTCAATAGAGGGCCCCTAGGCTATTGATAATTCTAGTTTTAGTAGTGCTAGTAGGATGTCAATAAAAATAATTAATTTATAAATATAATCTGTAGATTTTATTTGTATTTTATTTTAGTGTTTTAATTTTATTAGAATTAGGGCCTAAATAATAAATCTATGTTGCTCAATACTCTCTATCTTACTCTTTATGGTTATAGATCAGACTAGCAATCTAGTGCCACCCCCCTTCGGGGTGCAGGAGCAAAATTATTCATAGAAAAAATTAAAAAGCACATTTTCTTAAGAACCAATTTTCCTTCTTAAGTTTTAAAAATCACCTTATGGCTTATTCAAGTAAAAATGTCAACAGGCAAAGAGGTTTGCTATGAATCTTTTTTTCTAGAATTAACAAAGAGAAGAGAAACCAAAAGAGAAAAATGCTTTGTTATAAAGAAAATACTTTAAAAAATATTTTTCTAGTTTTTGCATTTTATTGCCATTGAGACAATAGCCAATTATGCCTTTTTTATAGAAGTGGCTTTTATAAAAATCCATTAGTATCACATAATTCATAAAAATAGACCTGTTTTTATTTTGAAATTAACAAAATTGATCAGTTTTAATATAAAATTTGAAAGAAAAAAATTATAAAATGCAAAGCAAGTTACCTATTACTAAATAAATAAAGTTATATAAAAATATTTTTAAAAACCTAGTTTTTTGGCAGAAATAATCAAAGTAGAATATGATAAATCTGCTAAAGCAGGATTGCTTTATGTATAAATAGATTAGGCCTAAAAGTAGCAAATAGATTATTTATGTGTATCCCTATGCTAATCCTTTTATAAAATACCCTATATGAAGTTATAGGGGGAATTATCTATGCTATTTCCATTGTTTCTAAAAACAACCTTAAGGAAATAAACTAGGCCTAGTCAAGAATTTATACTAAATAGATGCCATATAAATTGACTATAGAAGTAAAACCATAGCAAATTCAGTACATTTTAAAGAACTTGTAGGTTTGATTATATTTTGTTGAAAAGGAGTTTTAAATAATTGTAAATAACTTTGAATTGCCCTTATACTAAGCTGTAATCTCCCTTGAAAATCGCCTTTATACCAGACTAATCTCCCTTGAGAATCGCCTAACACCAGGCTGTAATCTCCCTTGAGAATCGCCTTATACCAGGCTGTAATCTCCCTTTAAAATCGCCTTATACTAGGCTATAATCTCCTTTGAGAATCGCCTTACACTAGGCTGTAATCTCCTTTGAAAATCACCTTATAACAGGCTGTAATCCCTTGAGAATCGCCTTATACTATGTTATAATCTCCTTTGAGAAATGCCTTACACCAGGCTGTAATCTCCCTTAAAAATTGCCTTTATACCAGACTAATCTCCCTTGAGAATTGCCTTATACCAGGCTGTAATCTCCTTTGAGAAGCTGTAATCCTAGGTTTATTTTTTAAGCCATATGGGGTTTTTTGGCCCCTTGAAAATCTCATTGACAACTGGATTTTTGGCATCAGAGGCCAATCAGGCAACTTCATTTCCTTGTGCCAGTTGCCACTTTCAGAAAATGATTTTGCAAGTGTAATAAAAGTGCCATATGAATCTAAGTTGTGGCAAATACTAAGTTGCAAAAATTTACAATGTCAATAACAAGTCCCAGACAGTCTCATTCCCATAGTCATACAGTGCATACATGTTTAATGAGCCTCGGAAATATCTATCCTCAAGAATGTGGCTAGTTGCCAACGGGCAACCAAAAATAGCCATTGGCAACTGGATTTTGAGCCCAAGGGCCAGCTGGCAACTGGATTTCCAACCTTAAAAAAACCCTGCTGTAATCTCCTTTGAGAATCGTCCTACACCAGGCTGTAATCTCCCTAGAGAATCGCCCCTATATACCAGACTATGATCTAAATTTCTCATTATTGCATGCCTCTGCCAACTGTGTCGTTGGTGCTGCTGAGAGCCGCCTTTCGTGGCATTCGCTGCCACAAGCTCCTCCTTGTTGCACAGCGGGCAAACAGTTTTACAACAAAGCCTTGCATTTGGACTGCGCAACCAGGCCAGCGTGCACTGTGCACTTCTAAATCGTCATCGTCTAATGTCGATGAAGAGGACGACAGCCAGTTAGACTACGACGAATATGTTGAATATCTCGGCGACGATCGCGACGATCGACGAGTTGACGAGGCGGCTATCAAGGCGGATCTGGCCGCCGCTGCCGCTGAAAGACGTCGCCGTTTTGTAGCCGAGTGTCCAGTGGATGCAGTCCAGCGCGGCCGCACCGGGGTGATCGATCTAGGCGACCTAGTGCGCCTATTGCGGCACCGTAACGCTCGGGATATTGTTGTCATGGCAACTAGCCCGGTAAACAAATTCCGGCCATCGATTCGTCCTCCATATTTAGCCGTGTGCTCCGGCAGATCCTCGCGTCATCTTGTCAGCATCGCCGAATACGTGCTCCAGGTGTACAAGTCCCGAGTCCTGTCCGAGGGTCAGTGCCAAGATCAGGCCGCTGATCAGCTGCCTCGAATCGAAGTGGGCTCGAGTCCATCTCAGTGCAACTGGGCGGCTATGGATCTGGGCAACTGCGAGCTGCACTGCTTCCTGCCGGCTGTTCGGACTCGCTACGATCTCGAATCCCTTTGGTGTCTAGGTCCCGAACTCGATTCCTCTTGTCAATCGAATGCTAGCGAAGACTCGAATTTGTCTACTTCAAATGGCATCGACTGGGACAAGGTGGCGCGTGAAGCCCTTGAAGAGAAACAGCAGCGCAGAATGAAGGCTGCTCAGGGCGATAGTGATAACAATGCTGCTCAGAATCATTGAGTTATCATGCGCGTCACTGTCTTATTTCCTATTTAATATTAAATTCATATCGTTATGCTACATTCTTGGCATTGGTCGTGTATATATCGTTTTCGTGTTTATCAAGCGTTTGTAAGTTCTGTTTATTTGCTGTGATCTTTCTTTTAGAGTAGAGAAGAACAAGTTTTCTCACAGAATCTACCTTGAGAATCGCCTGCAAAGCTAGATTCTCCCTTTGAGAATCGCCTGCAAAGCTAGAATCTCCCTTTGAGAATCGTTAGCAAAGCTAGAATCTCCCTTTGAGAATCGCCTGCAAAGCTAGATTCTCCTTTGAGAATCGCTTGCAAAGCTAGAATCTCTCTTGAGAATCGCCTGCAAAGCTAGAATCTCTCTTGAGAATCGCCAGCTAAGCTAGAATCTCTCTTGAGAATCGCCTGCAAAGCTAGAATCTCTCTTGAGAATCGCCTGCAAAGCTAGAATCTCCTTTGAGAATCGCCTGCAAAGCTAGATTCTCCTTTGAGAATCGCTTGCAAAGCTAGAATCTCTCTTGAGAATCGCCAGCTAAGCTAGAATCTCTCTTGAGAATCGCATGCAAAGCTAGAATCTCCCTTTGAGAATCGCCTGCAAAGCTAGATTCTCCTTTGAGAATCGCTTGCAAAGCTAGAATCTCTCTTGAGAATCGCCTGCAAAGCTAGAATCTCTCTTGAGAATCGCCTGCAAAGCTAGATTCTCCTTTGAGAATCCCCAAATCCCTAAAAGTTTGCAGCTAGCTGAAACAGCTGATCAAATGTTCAGCTCGAACAGCGGCGCCAATTTTTCGCCGTCAAATCCCGGAGGCTTCGGCAATGGCATCATTCCGGAAAATCTTCGCGGCGCCGGCGGACCTCCCCTGATTGGGCAAGCGGCGGCTGGCGGCAGCGGCGGCCCTCCCATAGGCCGAGGCCGCGGCATTCGACCTCTGTCAATGGACGACAATCGAAATCAGCAGCAGCCGCAACCTCCAACAGTGCCGGCCGCTGTCGCTACTGGCCAGGTGGAACAGGTAAATCTGCAGTCGAATCCGCCAGTTCGCGGCCGGGGTCGCGGAATTCGCCCGCTAGATTTAACCGAATTTGACGAGCTGCCGCAGCCTCCGAAGGTTGAGCAGCCGCAGCAACAGCAACAGCAGCAACCCGCTTGGTATGAGCCGCAGAATCCGCAGCAGCAATGGCGCCAAAGATCATCTCGTCCACACCAGCCCTGGCGCAAGCAGTCGCCACGGCTGCAGCAGCAGCAGCAACAGGTTCGTTAATTATCTAATTAAATCAGTACTTTTAGTGTCTGTTATTGTGTGTTTATGGGTCATAAAAGTTAGTATATTTGATCAAGATGATTTCGGTCCTGGTTTAGAATTAATAAACTTTATGCGGAATTCAACAACAAAAACAACCAGCAAAAACAAAACAACCAACATCAACAACAACAAAATAAACGAAAACACCAAAAAACAACAACACTAACACGAACAAAACCACTACCAACAACAACAACGCCAAAAACAACAACACCAAAAACAACAAGAACAACACAAAAAACAACAACACCAACAACAACACCAAAAACAACAACACCAACTACAACACCAAAAAAACAACACCAAAAACAACAACACCAACAAGAACACCAACAGCAACAACAACAACACCAACAACGACACCAAAAAAGCAACAACAACAACAACAACAACACCAAAAACAACACGAAAAACAACAACACCACCAACAACACCAACAACAACACCAAAAACACCACCAACAAGAACACCAACTACAACAACAACAACAACACCAAAAACACCAACACCAACAATGACAACAACAGCAAAGCGCACTTATCATCAAAGTCATCAAAGTCTTGAGCATAAAAAATGGTGATAGAAGTAACGCAGTTAGCCAGCAGGCAGTGGACAAAACGGGAATTAACATCACACCGTGTCTTTCCAGGTCTTTAGAATAGATTTTGAACGAAATAGTTCTTATCCAACTCACTGCGCATCACAGGGGCGCCATTACCAGCAGCAGCAGCAAGTGCAAGCGCTGTCCCCAGAGGACCTGGAGTTTGTCACAAGTCACAGTCTGCGAAGCATTGCTCTAAATTGCGATACCAACTTTGCCGGACAGTCGCTTGAAATTCGTTCAGTCGCTCTTGAGCTGCTGTTGGATAGGGAGCGAAGGCTCGCCGTTGCTGCGAACTCATCTTAATAACGCTAATGATTTTTTTCCGAGCATTTTCAAACGCTGACTTAAATAACGAGGCAATAGGCTTGCCGTATATTTCACTGCGTTGCTAGTTTAAAGGCTTGTTAAAGCTGAATTTCGAGTTTTCCAAGTATTTCTGTGTGTTCCCTGAGAATCGCCCCCTCACACACCTGTAGCCTTCACTGAGAATCGCCCCTCACACACCTGTAGCCTTCACTGAGAATCGCCCCCTCACACACCTGTAGCCTTCACTGAGAATCGCCCCCTCACACACCTGTAGCCTTCATTGAGAATCGCCCCCTCACACACCTGTAGCCTTCACTGAGAATCGCCCCTCACACACCTGTAGCCTTCACTGAGAATCGCCCCTCACACACCTGTAGCCTTCACTGAGAATCGCCCCTCACACACCTGTAGCCTTCACTGAGAATCGCCCCTCACACACCTGTAGCCTTCACTGAGAATCGCCCCTCACACACCTGTAGCCTTCATTGAGAATCGCCCCTCACACACCTGTAGCCTTCATTGAGAATCGCCCCCTCACACACCTGTAGCCTTCACTGAGAATCGTCCCTCACACACCTGTAGCCTTCACTGAGAATCGCCCCTCACACACCTGTAGCCTTCACTGAGAATCGCCCCTCACACACCTGTAGCCTTCACTGAGAATCGCCCCTCACACACCTGTAGCCTTCACTGAGAATCGCCCCTCACACCTGTAGCCTTCACTGAGAATCGCCCCTCACACACCTGTAGCCTTCACGGAGAATCGCCCCTCACACACCTGTAGCCTTCACTGAGAATCGCCCCTCACACCTGTAGCCTTCACTGAGAATCGCCCCTCACACACCTGTAGCCTTCACTGAGAATCGCCCCTCACACACCTGTAGCCTTCACTGAGAATCGCCCCCTCACACACCTGTAGCCTTCACTGAGAATCGCCCCTCACACACCTGTAGCCTTCACTGAAAATCGCCCCCTCACAAACCTGTAGCTTTCATCTGAATCACACTGTTTTTACAGCCTCAAGATGGCTAAAGTAATAAAAGTTTTAATCTTACGTTGCATTGTCCGCCAGTTTGCTTTTAAAGTTTCTCTTTCAAGCAAAATCTCCATAATAAATCCGTGTGCCATAATAAAGAAATAATAAACATCCTTAATAACTTCCCTACGATTATTTTTTTGCAAAATACGCTTTCTCTGACTACTGTCAGTAGAATTAACGAGTGCAACAAAGAATTTGTTGGTAGCATTTATCAATCCGCTACAAGTGCCAGTGAAGTACTCGCTGACAGGACAAGAATTCATTTCATTCAGTGCATTAGCGCGCGCTAATTCTAGCTTCAGAACGCCCATTTACAATTGCTCAATTAAGCGGTGCGTCGCAGAGAACTCTCGTTTGCAATACAATGACGCAGGACAGTTTAAGTGCCGTTCAGAGGCGTAGCCAGAAATTTTTCACGGGGGGGTACAACTGGTGAGACTACTGCTTATTAGTATGGTGTAATGTAACTTTCATAAAAATTACGTGCACCATCCACTGTGCCTGACTACTACTAGTACTACAAAATTTTAGCGCCGCAGGAACTCATTTTGGCGCCGCACGTTCTCAAATTTAGCGCCGCAGGTACTCATTTTAGCGCCGCAGGCACTCATTTTGGCGCCGCAGGCACTCATTTTGGCGCCGCAGGCACTCATTTTAGCGCCGCAGGCACTCATTTTGGCGCCGCAGGTACTCATTTTAGCGCCGCAGGCACTCATTTTAGCGCCGCAGGTACTCACCGCGCTTACTACTTTGTATATAGCTATCTGTACACATTCTTTTAGATTAGACCATTTGTTAACTGTCTTTTTTTACCTACTAACTTTTCATGCCCCACACCAGACCACAGCCTTACGAGGGGATTACATCCCCTTATCACCCCCTTGCCTACGCCACTGTGCCGTTAGGGCGAAAACCGGCCGCGTGACGCCGCAGCCTCTGAAGGTAAAATAAAGTAGGTGGCCAGCTTCCCGAGTAGGGCTCATGTGCGTTCAATTACATTTATTTGGCGAGCCGCCAACCAACCGGTCTGTTTTCTTTTCGATTTCCAAGTGAATGCATTTAAATTTTAATTACAAGAATATACATGTAGTCGTAAAATTGTTTAATGTTAAATGTAATAAATGTTAATATACTCGTAGTTTTTTAGTTTTCCATTTTTCACTATATACTGGTATATCTGCATTTGCACCATTTTAGGTCATATCTCCGGTACAGTACATCGAACTGAAAACCTAAGGGGAAGTAGAAAAGGTGGACTTCATCCTGGGTAATCAGTGCCTAAGAAGGATCCTAACTACTTCAATAATTAGCATTCTGTTAAACGCGACATTACCTGTTAAGTAGTTTTACTGGTAATATTAAGCCTGTTTTAAGGCGATATACCTTATGTATCTGAAAACGGATCTGAAAACCACCGAATATGCGTGGATTGAGAAACAGACAAATCCAATATGACTGAGGGAGAGGAGAGAGGCAGATTCAATGGCTGAGGGAGAGGAGAGAGGCAGATTCAATGGCTGAGGGAGAGGAGAGAGGCAGATTCAATGGCTGAGGGAGAGGAGAGAGGCAGATTCAATGACTGAGGGAGAGGAGAGAGGCAGATTCAATGACTGAGGGAGAGGAGAGAGGCAGATTAAATGACTGAGGGAGAGGAGAGAGGCAGATTCAATGGCTGAGGGAGAGGAGAGAGGCAGATTCAATGGCTGAGGGAGAGGAGAGAGGCAGATTCAATGACTGAGGGAGAGGAGAGAGGCAGATTCAATGACTGAGGGAGAGGAGAGAGGCAGATTCAATGACTGAGGGAGAGGAGAGAGGCAGATTAAATGACTGAGGGAGCGGAGAGAGGCAGATTCAATGACTGAGGGAGAGGAGAGAGGCAGATTCAATGGCTGAGGGAGAGGAGAGAGGCAGATTCAATGACTGAGGGAGAGGAGAGAGGCAGATTCAATGACTGAGGGAGAGGAGAGAGGCAGATTCAATGACTGAGGGAGAGGAGAGAGGCAGATTAAATGACTGAGGGAGCGGAGAGAGGCAGATTCAATGACTGAGGGAGAGGAGAGAGGCAGATTCAATGGCTGAGGGAGAGGAGAGAGGCAGATTCAATGGCTGAGGGAGAGGAGAGAGGCAGATTCAATGACTGAGGGAGCAGAGAGAGGCAGATTCAATGACTGAGGGAGAGGAGAGAGGCAGATTCAATGACTGAGGGAGAGGAGAGAGGCAGATTCAATGACTGAGGGAGAGGAGAGAGGCAGATTCAATGGCTGAGGGAGAGGAGAGAGGCAGATTCAATGACTGAGGGAGCGGAGAGAGGCAGATTCAATGGCTGAGGGAGAGGAGAGAGGCAGATTCAATGACTGAGGGAGCGGAGAGAGGCAGATTCAATGGCTGAGGGAGAGGAGAGAGGCAGATTCAATGGCTGAGGGAGAGGAGAGAGGCAGATTCAATGACTGAGGGAGAGGAGAGAGGCAGATTCAATGACTGAGGGAGAGGAGAGAGGCAGATTCAATGACTGAGGGAGAGGAGAGAGGCAGATTAAATTACTGAGGGAGCGGAGAGAGGCAGATTCAATGACTGAGGGAGAGGAGAGAGGCAGATTCAATGGCTGAGGGAGAGGAGAGAGGCAGATTCAATGACTGAGGGAGAGGAGAGAGGCAGATTCAATGACTGAGGGAGAGGAGAGAGGCAGATTCAATGACTGAGGGAGAGGAGAGAGGCAGATTAAATGACTGAGGGAGCGGAGAGAGGCAGATTCAATGACTGAGGGAGAGGAGAGAGGCAGATTCAATGGCTGAGGGAGAGGAGAGAGGCAGATTCAATGGCTGAGGGAGAGGAGAGAGGCAGATTCAATGACTGAGGGAGCAGAGAGAGGCAGATTCAATGACTGAGGGAGAGGAGAGAGGCAGATTCAATGACTGAGGGAGAGGAGAGAGGCAGATTCAATGACTGAGGGAGAGGAGAGAGGCAGATTCAATGGCTGAGGGAGAGGAGAGAGGCAGATGCAATGACTGAGGGAGAGGAGAGAGGCAGATTCAATGGCTCAAATAACATTTGAAGAAGCAGAAGGCGATTACTATAAAGACACATTTAAATATAAATTTTCAGACAATACGCTGCTATTTCACAGGCCAAATATGCACAGACAAGCTGTCGCCCAGCCTAAAGCAGTAAATTTATGTTCAACGCGAATTCGTGCATAAAATACTACTAAAAAAGACGGAAAAGAAATCGGACTCCGCGCTCCTCAGAGAGAAAGCAGACGGGCGAGTCACGGAAATCACATGAAATCGTCGCTGTCATAGCCGCTCATGTCTTTATTGCTAACCATCTTGGACTCATCAAACAGCCTGTCGTAGGATTTCATCTGTTTCTCCTCCGCTTTGCGCTTCTTCTCCTCCTCGGCTGCTCGTTTCCGTTCCCGCTCGGCCGCTTTCAAATCCTGGCGCTCCCTGGCGTCCCGCTCCTCTCTGAGCGCGCGCAGGTCCGGGAACTCCTCGCGTTTGCTCTTCTCCAATGGCTTCAACAGCTGAGGCACCCGGCGCTCCACGTGCACCTTGCGGACCTGCTTGCTCTTGTGGAAGCCCACCTGGCCAACCGCCATATCTCCCGTCTTCTTCAGATTGTCCCACATGGTGTACACAATGTCCACATTGTTCTGCTTGCTGCCCTCGATGCTGTTGGCTTTCACAAGCTGGGCGCAGGCGTCAATCACCTTCGGGATGAGTGGGGGATATCGGGTATTATAGGCTGCCACTCTGTGAATGGCAAGTTTTTAACCCACCACCTGTTTCTTTTTATTCCATTGGGATTTTTATCCTATCTTCCCTAAGAAGTCATTATCCTACATCGCCTTCATTGGGGATCATTATCCCACATTCCCTTCTTACTTTGAGGATTCATTATCCCACATCCACTCTTACTTTGGGGATCATGATCCCACATCCCCTTATTACTCTGGTGATTATTGAGACAATTAAAAGTACATATAGCACACCTGAGTTGGCACGTCGTCGAGAGTCTCGCCAGGCCGCAGCCGCAGATAGACGTGCGCGCTGCTGAGCTTGTCAACGTGAAACCAGACGTCCTCTGGCCAGCCCCAGCGAATTAGCTCCTCGTTCTCGTGCTTGTCAGCGCCCATGTACATTGTGTAGGGCGGGCTAACCAGGTCGCATGTGAAGTACAGCACCATGACTTGTAGTTGCGATGCGCTGGAATTGGAAGTAAGGGTTCCACAAACTGCTTGCTTAAGCCTCACACCTAATCACGTGACTACTAAGGACGCATTTATCCGGGCGTTTTGGAGGTGGGGTGGGTGTCAACCCTCCTCGCCTCTCATTGGCTGGCGCCCCGATCACTAGGTGATCGATACGCGTATCGATATCGGCGCTCGGCGCGCGCGCGCCGCAGGCGCGTGGCGCCAAGCGCCGCAGGCGCACCCTCCCGATATGTGCACCCTCCCGAGCCGCAGGCGACCCTCCAGAGCAGCAGGCGACCCTCCAGAGCAGCAGGCGCCCATCCCGCAGGGGTACCCTCCCGATATGTATGCGCACCCTTCCGATATGTATGTCGCAGGCCCCCATGCTGCAGGCGCCCCATGCCGCAAGCACCCCGAGTGTACACTCTACCGAGCCGCAGGCACCCCGAGTGTACACTCTACCGAGCCGCAGGCACCCCGAGTGTACACTCTCCCGATATGTACACTCTACCACTCTTCCGATATGTAGTCATCGATACGGGCCTCTTCCCCTCTCTCACCTACATCTCAACTAGCGAAATCGAACCCAGGTCGCGCCCATACTAGGACACTACACGGTTGTGGGGTATAGGGAGCGAGAAGTTTCAACCCTAACGCTGACGCAGCCCTGTACAGTGAGAGTGTACGGGCAGAGAGGGGTGGCGCGGACAGAGAACCAGCCACTAGGTTGTTATACTGTTGAAGCATAGGGAGCGAGAAGTTTTAACCCCGATGCTGACGCAGCCCTGTACACTGAGCGTGTACGGGCAGAGGGTGGGTGGAAAGAGATGTGAATAACACAGCCTGCTGCAGGAGCCGGATAGAGAGGCGCATGCTAGGACAGAGAGGTAGTGTGAGTCACACACACCCCACAGAGAAAGCCATACAGAGGATAGAGAGCTCCCTCCCCAGTTGCAGGGGACAGAGAGGCAGGCAGGGTATGCAGGGGCATGCGAACCGTCAAGGGGCCACGCGAGGATAGAGTGGAGGAGCAGAGATGTGTTTGGACAGAGAGCCAGCCACGTGTGCGTAGTGTGAGGGAACAGAAACATATGGAGCAGGAGGGAGATAGGAAGCAAACGCGCAGGGTAAGGGAGCCACACAGGGCGGTACAGTGAGACACGGGCAGGGGTGGAGCCGTGCGTGGACAGAGCTGAACGGCACGGTCAGCTGCAGGAATAGGATGATAGAGAGGCGCGGAGGGGGACAGAGAGCAGTGTGCAGGGGTAGGCAGCCACGCAGGCTGGGGAACAGAGAGGCGCGTGTCAGCCAGTTGCAGCCCGGGACAGAGAAGTATGAAGGGGGGCCTGGGACAGAGTTCCGAGCAAGGCACAGAGGTAGGGTCCTGTAGCTATGTATAGGCAGGGAGCCACGCGAGGGCAGGACAGGGGAGCAGACATGCAAGTTGCATGCAAGGCCAGAGAGGTGTGCGCGGAGGGAGACAGAGAGCAGTGTGTAGGGGTAGGTAACAGCAAACTTTAGTAGCGGCGCGTGCGGGGACGGAGAAACCAGTCAGAGCATACAGAGACGTTACAGAGAGGTACACAAGCAGAGACCAAAGCGAGCAGAGCACATGTGTAGGGACAGAGACGTGAGGGAGAATCGACCAAAACACGCTATGTATTTTCAAAAGTTGGTTTTAGTGCAACATGTTTAATAGTGGGTAGTATAATAGTATGTACATAGTAGGTATAATAGTAGTAATAATAGTAAGCATATTAGCCCAAAAGGTAGACTAAAACAGGCTAAACTGTGTGTACGCATCCTCATCACCCCACAAGCCCCCTCTCCCGCCAGACTCACTCTACCAAACCCTCCTGTATTGCTGCATGAAGGAAAATATAGTGTAAAAATACAGATCTTAACCGTCAGACCGCTGAAATCAGGGCACACTAGAGGGGGTTTCGGGGTCTGCATGCTCTATGTAAGCTGCTTGAGGAGGTTCCAAGGGCGTTGTGAGGGTTTCCATTATGTTTTGAAAAAAAACTAGAGGCTTAAATACAACGTTTTATTCAAAAGTAGGTTATTTTAATGAAATAGCTGACACAATCATTGTCGAGGGTAGAAATTTTTGTAAGAAACCAGGCATTTTAGCAAAAATAAACCTTCAAACCACATAAAATTGAATAAAAAGCAGACATTTTCAATTATAAACCGCAAGTATTTTAATAGAAAAGTAAGCAAACAAGGCACAAAACCAGCAAATTTTACCTTTTTATTTTAATGTTACTGATAAGGTAGAGAGTAGAAACTTGTGAGCTGTACGGAGTTAGAAAGTATTAACCATTATGTATCGTATGAATTATTAGTTCAGTACCAGCCATTGGTCAAGCGAGCATTTATGAAGTTATTACGAGTGATGAAGGGATAGAGAGCTATATACAGGAAGACAGTATCCTTCTAAACCACCACGAACAGATTGCTAATAGAGATAAGCTTTGTCTGTGTGCAGTATGAGTAAGCGAAGGCGGGGCAAATACTTTTCCACATGCCGGACAGAACAGTATTGTGCTAGGATTTCTCTCGAAATCGCGGTACGTTACTAGTTTTTATCACACCATCCAGATGCGTCAACTAGTCAGCAGTAGTCATTTATATGTTATTAGAACTTACAAACCCAGGTCAAGTAAATATTACAAAGAGTATATTACGTACACACACCAACTACGAATACCAAGCCATACTAGTCTACTTGCAGTGCTCCTGGAGGGAAGGGACGGCGGGGTGTACATCCGGCAGGGTGGGCGTCCAGCGAGTGTACATCTGACAGGATGGGTGTTCAGCAAGTGTACATCTGACAGGGTGGGCGTTCAGCAAGTGTACCTTCAGCGTCGAGTAGGTGTACACCCGTCAGTGGGAACTCAGCCCCTCCCACCAATGTCGTGTGCATGCGGTTAGTCAGTATAGTGGTGGGGTAGACGGTGCAGGAAGGAAACCCAGATGCTGACGCTGCCCTGTACAGCGAGCAACCAGCCCTCCTGTAGCAGGAGGGGGACAGAGAGTGCGTGGAGGCAGTAGGAGATAGAGGACGCTACCCGGCATGTCGCAGCACGCGGCGCGGGACAGAGAGGCAGTGTGTAAGTCACCCCCACAGGGAGAGCTGCCCTGGCAGGAGGCGCGGGACAGAGAGGCGGTGAATCACACCCCACGGAGAGAGCCGTACAGCGAGCTTCCCCACCCGAGTCCGGTAAATATTACAGAGTATTACGTGCACACGCCAGCCCTGAATACCAAGCCATACTAGTCTACCTGCAGTGCTCCCAGAGGGAAGGGATGGTCAGGAGTTACACACCAAGAATGCATTCATACAAAGAGTACACAACTCGAGCCCAGACACCAAGTCACAGTCTACTTACAGTAGAGATGGTAGATTAATAGCAAGATTATATTACAATTAGACCTCCCTAGCACATGAGGAGTGAAATTCAATAATAATTGAATTCAATAATAATACAACATTTAGACGTAGTAATTTAATTACAAAATACCACTAACACTGAGCCAACGAATTGTAGGTTACAAAGGAGTTGCCACTCATATGGAAAGCCAGTATAATGCAGGTGTATATTATTAAAACATAGACAAAAACGATGCAGACGTATATACACACTATTGATTTTGTACATGTACATTTCGGCATATTACCACACATCGCAGGCACATATTATATATCGGGGGATAGGTTAAAATACACACATCGTAGATGTAGAAGCAGACACAATGCAGGAAAATTATGATACGAGTGTACATATTAGTGCGTAAAAGTATCATATTATGACACCCTGTAGCACATATTGACATAATGCAGGGGAAAATATTGACAGAAATAGTACACAATTGTAGAGGTAACAACCCGCCAACTAGTAAGGACATCCAGCACTTGTTCAGGTTTTTATTATTTCGAGACGAGTGTCATGCCCCCGCAAGAGATCTTATCAGAAATTTGTTGAACTCCACTGCAACTCTCCCCAGAGCCTCCAAATGTGAGTTTTTAACCCAGGGTCGAGTACAAAGGACCCGCCCACTCTTAACCCCAAGGGGTGATCGTAGCGGAGACCAAGTACAGTGCGGACGGAGAGGGGTAACAGAAAGCGCTGCATCAGACCGCAGGGCTGCATTCCTCCCCCGAGGTAGGCGCGTCAGCTCCCACTCCTCATTTAACCATCAAGTAAACTAAAGAAGTCAAGCAGAAAGCCTTACAATCACCCGCAACCAGCACAAGTAAGAGTACTTTCCACTAGAGAGCCATAGTGCAAGATTCGCGAGCCAAGTTGAAGAAGCACACCAAATTACACTAAAGACATATGTATTAAAAAGCATACCGGCACCTCTACAAAAACACAGTATGTACCGATTAAAGTTGCTTTTGGTGCAGTGTATTTAATAAAAAGCAGGTACCTAACACAAAAGTAGGCATCAATGCAGTGCACGGACTAAACTGTATTTACAAACGCAGGGCAACGAACTACACACAATGTAGCGCATAGACATAATTGTACGCATAAATGTACGCAATTTCCGGTATATAGGACCACATGTACGCAAATGTACACAATGTACACAAACACAAACACAAACACACACACACACACACACACACACACACACACACACACACACTCAGGCGTATCCTGCAGAGCGCATCCTGCAGCGCCGATCGCCGCAGGCGATGGCGCCATCGGCAGGAAGCTCTTGCTGTGAATACGCCTGAGTGTGTGTGTGTGTGTGTGTGTGTTTCTGCTCAGGCGTATCCTGCAGAGCGCATCCTGCAGCGCCGATCGCCGCAGGCGATGGCGCCATCGGCAGGAAGCTCTTGCTGTGAATACGCCTGAGTGTGTGTGTGTGTGTGTGTGTGTGTGTGTGTGTTTGTGTTTGTGTTTGTGTTTGTGTACATTGTGTACATTTGCGTACATGTGGTCCTATATACCGGAAATTGCGTACATTTATGCGTACAATTATGTCTATGCGCTACATTGTGTGTAGTTCGTTGCCCTGCGTTTGTAAATACAGTTTAGTCCGTGCACTGCATTGATGCCTACTTTTGTGTTAGGTACCTGCTTTTTATTAAATACACTGCACCAAAAGCAACTTTAATCGGTACATACTGTGTTTTTGTAGAGGTGCCGGTATGCTTTTTAATACATATGTCTTTAGTGTAATTTGGTGTGCTTCTTCAACTTGGCTCGCGAATCTTGCACTATGGCTCTCTAGTGGAAAGTACTCTTACTTGTGCTGGTTGCGGGTGATTGTAAGGCTTTCTGCTTGACTTCTTTAGTTTACTTGATGGTTAAATGAGGAGTGGGAGCTGACGCGCCTACCTCGGGGGAGGAATGCAGCCCTGCGGTCTGATGCAGCGCTTTCTGTTACCCCTCTCCGTCCGCACTGTACTTGGTCTCCGCTACGATCACCCCTTGGGGTTAAGAGTGGGCGGGTCCTTTGTACTCGACCCTGGGTTAAAAACTCACATTTGGAGGCTCTGGGGAGAGTTGCAGTGGAGTTCAACAAATTTCTGATAAGATCTCTTGCGGGGGCATGACACTCGTCTCGAAATAATAAAAACCTGAACAAGTGCTGGATGTCCTTACTAGTTGGCGGGTTGTTACCTCTACAATTGTGTACTATTTCTGTCAATATTTTCCCCTGCATTATGTCAATATGTGCTACAGGGTGTCATAATATGATACTTTTACGCACTAATATGTACACTCGTATCATAATTTTCCTGCATTGTGTCTGCTTCTACATCTACGATGTGTGTATTTTAACCTATCCCCCGATATATAATATGTGCCTGCGATGTGTGGTAATATGCCGAAATGTACATGTACAAAATCAATAGTGTGTATATACGTCTGCATCGTTTTTGTCTATGTTTTAATAATATACACCTGCATTATACTGGCTTTCCATATGAGTGGCAACTCCTTTGTAACCTACAATTCGTTGGCTCAGTGTTAGTGGTATTTTGTAATTAAATTACTACGTCTAAATGTTGTATTATTATTGAATTCAATTATTATTGAATTTCACTCCTCATGTGCTAGGGAGGTCTAATTGTAATATAATCTTGCTATTAATCTACCATCTCTACTGTAAGTAGACTGTGACTTGGTGTCTGGGCTCGAGTTGTGTACTCTTTGTATGAATGCATTCTTGGTGTGTAACTCCTGACCATCCCTTCCCTCTGGGAGCACTGCAGGT
The DNA here is from genome assembly GCA_002269645.1 of Macrostomum lignano. Taxonomy (NCBI): domain Eukaryota; kingdom Metazoa; phylum Platyhelminthes; family Macrostomidae; genus Macrostomum; species Macrostomum lignano. Next base: position 204,489 of record NIVC01001607.1, on the reverse strand, counting down.
AGACTAGTATGGCTTGGTATTCAGGGCTGGCGTGTGCACGTAATACTCTGTAATATTTACCGGACTCGGGTGGGGAAGCTCGCTGTACGGCTCTCTCCGTGGGGTGTGATTCACCGCCTCTCTGTCCCGCGCCTCCTGCCAGGGCAGCTCTCCCTGTGGGGGTGACTTACACACTGCCTCTCTGTCCCGCGCCGCGTGCTGCGACATGCCGGGTAGCGTCCTCTATCTCCTACTGCCTCCACGCACTCTCTGTCCCCCTCCTGCTACAGGAGGGCTGGTTGCTCGCTGTACAGGGCAGCGTCAGCATCTGGGTTTCCTTCCTGCACCGTCTACCCCACCACTATACTGACTAACCGCATGCACACGACATTGGTGGGAGGGGCTGAGTTCCCACTGACGGGTGTACACCTACTCGACGCTGAAGGTACACTTGCTGAACGCCCACCCTGTCAGATGTACACTTGCTGAACACCCATCCTGTCAGATGTACACTCGCTGGACGCCCACCCTGCCGGATGTACACCCCGCCGTCCCTTCCCTCCAGGAGCACTGCAAGTAGACTAGTATGGCTTGGTATTCGTAGTTGGTGTGTGTACGTAATATACTCTTTGTAATATTTACTTGACCTGGGTTTGTAAGTTCTAATAACATATAAATTACTACTGCTGACTAGTTGACGCATCTGGATGGTGTGATAAAAACTAGTAACGTACCGCGATTTCGAGAGAAATCCTAGCACAATACTGTTCTGTCCGGCATGTGGAAAAGTATTTGCCCCGCCTTCGCTTACTCATACTGCACACAGACAAAGCTTATCTCTATTAGCAATCTGTTCGTGGTGGTTTAGAAGGATACTGTCTTCCTGTATATAGCTCTCTATCCCTTCATCACTCGTAATAACTTCATAAATGCTCGCTTGACCAATGGCTGGTACTGAACTAATAATTCATACGATACATAATGGTTAATACTTTCTAACTCCGTACAGCTCACAAGTTTCTACTCTCTACCTTATCAGTAACATTAAAATAAAAAGGTAAAATTTGCTGGTTTTGTGCCTTGTTTGCTTACTTTTCTATTAAAATACTTGCGGTTTATAATTGAAAATGTCTGCTTTTTATTCAATTTTATGTGGTTTGAAGGTTTATTTTTGCTAAAATGCCTGGTTTCTTATAAAAATTTCTACTCTCGACAATGATTGTGTCAGCTATTTCATTAAAATAACCTACTTTTGAATAAAACGTTGTATTTAAGCCTCTAGTTTTTTTTCAAAACATAATGGAAACCCTCACAACGCCCTTGGAACCTCCTCAAGCAGCTTACATAGAGCATGCAGACCCCGAAACCCCCTCTAGTGTGCCCTGATTTCAGCGGTCTGACGGTTAAGATCTGTATTTTTACACTATATTTTCCTTCATGCAGCAATACAGGAGGGTTTGGTAGAGTGAGTCTGGCGGGAGAGGGGGCTTGTGGGGTGATGAGGATGCGTACACACAGTTTAGCCTGTTTTAGTCTACCTTTTGGGCTAATATGCTTACTATTATTACTACTATTATACCTACTATGTACATACTATTATACTACCCACTATTAAACATGTTGCACTAAAACCAACTTTTGAAAATACATAGCGTGTTTTGGTCGATTCTCCCTCACGTCTCTGTCCCTACACATGTGCTCTGCTCGCTTTGGTCTCTGCTTGTGTACCTCTCTGTAACGTCTCTGTATGCTCTGACTGGTTTCTCCGTCCCCGCACGCGCCGCTACTAAAGTTTGCTGTTACCTACCCCTACACACTGCTCTCTGTCTCCCTCCGCGCACACCTCTCTGGCCTTGCATGCAACTTGCATGTCTGCTCCCCTGTCCTGCCCTCGCGTGGCTCCCTGCCTATACATAGCTACAGGACCCTACCTCTGTGCCTTGCTCGGAACTCTGTCCCAGGCCCCCCTTCATACTTCTCTGTCCCGGGCTGCAACTGGCTGACACGCGCCTCTCTGTTCCCCAGCCTGCGTGGCTGCCTACCCCTGCACACTGCTCTCTGTCCCCCTCCGCGCCTCTCTATCATCCTATTCCTGCAGCTGACCGTGCCGTTCAGCTCTGTCCACGCACGGCTCCACCCCTGCCCGTGTCTCACTGTACCGCCCTGTGTGGCTCCCTTACCCTGCGCGTTTGCTTCCTATCTCCCTCCTGCTCCATATGTTTCTGTTCCCTCACACTACGCACACGTGGCTGGCTCTCTGTCCAAACACATCTCTGCTCCTCCACTCTATCCTCGCGTGGCCCCTTGACGGTTCGCATGCCCCTGCATACCCTGCCTGCCTCTCTGTCCCCTGCAACTGGGGAGGGAGCTCTCTATCCTCTGTATGGCTTTCTCTGTGGGGTGTGTGTGACTCACACTACCTCTCTGTCCTAGCATGCGCCTCTCTATCCGGCTCCTGCAGCAGGCTGTGTTATTCACATCTCTTTCCACCCACCCTCTGCCCGTACACGCTCAGTGTACAGGGCTGCGTCAGCATCGGGGTTAAAACTTCTCGCTCCCTATGCTTCAACAGTATAACAACCTAGTGGCTGGTTCTCTGTCCGCGCCACCCCTCTCTGCCCGTACACTCTCACTGTACAGGGCTGCGTCAGCGTTAGGGTTGAAACTTCTCGCTCCCTATACCCCACAACCGTGTAGTGTCCTAGTATGGGCGCGACCTGGGTTCGATTTCGCTAGTTGAGATGTAGGTGAGAGAGGGGAAGAGGCCCGTATCGATGACTACATATCGGAAGAGTGGTAGAGTGTACATATCGGGAGAGTGTACACTCGGGGTGCCTGCGGCTCGGTAGAGTGTACACTCGGGGTGCCTGCGGCTCGGTAGAGTGTACACTCGGGGTGCTTGCGGCATGGGGCGCCTGCAGCATGGGGCCTGCGACATACATATCGGAAGGGTGCGCATACATATCGGGAGGGTACCCCTGCGGGATGGGCGCCTGCTGCTCTGGAGGGTCGCCTGCTGCTCTGGAGGGTCGCCTGCGGCTCGGGAGGGTGCACATATCGGGAGGGTGCGCCTGCGGCGCTTGGCGCCACGCGCCTGCGGCGCGCGCGCGCCGAGCGCCGATATCGATACGCGTATCGATCACCTAGTGATCGGGGCGCCAGCCAATGAGAGGCGAGGAGGGTTGACACCCACCCCACCTCCAAAACGCCCGGATAAATGCGTCCTTAGTAGTCACGTGACTTCAGCCAATAAAGTTTAAATCACGTGACTTCAGTCAATAAATAGCCTAAATCACGTGACTTCAGCCAAAAAAGCCTAAATCACGTGACTTCAGTCAATAAATAGCCTAAATCACGTGACTTCAGTCAATAAATAGCCTAAATCACGTGACTTCAGCCAATAAATAGCCTAAATCACGTGACTTCAGTCAATAAATAGCCTAAATCACGTGACTTCAGCCGATATATAGCCTAAGTCACGTGACTTCAGCCGATATATAGCCTAAGTCACGTGACTTCAGCCAATAAATAGCCTAAATCACGTGACTTCAGCCAAAAAATAGCCTAAATCACGTGACTTCAGCCAATAAATAGCCTAAATCACGTGACTTCAGCCAATAAATAGCCTAAATCACGTGACTTAAGCCAAAAAATAGCCTAAATCACGTGACTTCAGCCGATATATAGCCTAAGTCACGTGACTTCAGCCAATAAATAGCCTAAATCACGTGACTTGTCCCACAAAGATACTACGAGCAATTATAATGGCAATAAAATAAAGCGTATTGACCGAATTAAAATGAACTTCACTCCAAGAGCTAATTGAGCTCCATTTAATAATTTTATTACAAACCCAAAAGCAATTTGTTGTAAGGTATATAGGTATATAGACACAAACTAGAATGCAATGGACTATTGCAACGACCGGTGGATGGAGGGCTGTAGCCGCCATATTAATTATGAATACTACTTTTATATGCCTTATAAGATTTTATCTATCGGATACGCGAGAACCCGAGAGTCTAGCTGATTAAAAATGGACAATTTAAGAATAGCAGGATCATAAATGACTCGAATGAGCCGTACTAAAACCTAGAAAAATTGGCTGAAGAGATCGGGAAGCTACAATTTCTCAAATCCCGATATGTAGCGAAAGATACTTTTAAATTATATGAAATATTTCATTTGTATTGTAGCGAAAAATCTTAACAAAACTTGAATTTTTTTATGTTATTACCTTTATTGCATTAGAAATGGGAGCAAATAAGCGCATCAGGCTACTGCTAGCAGCAGTTGAAACATTTTATGAGTAATAATTGAGAATCCCAAAAAATTTTGTAAGTTAGGATAATAGAGCACTTAAAAACCTGTAAAAAGAGCAAAAATTAGTAATAACATTGCGAACACTTTGAGCTAAAACTGCTCAAAATACGATGATTGCTCAATTTACAATTGCAGGTACATCATTGCTTGACAGGTGCATATATAAATATTTCAATTGAAAAATTGCAAATAAAAATACACAATCATAAACTTCAGACAGTACAGGTGAGAATTATCACAGGCATTGTCGTTAAAACCGGTCACTACATGAATAATGAAATTACTATGCTAATTTTGGCAGGAGGAAGTACAATACATGTACTTTCACTTATCGGTATTACAAATATAAGCCTTTAGAATATATAGAGTACATAGCACCTTAAATTGCTCAGATACTAAAGACAAATTGTAAAAATCAGCTCCCAGCATTTTCAGTAGCACTTTGTCTTTATTTAACAGTTTAACAGATTTTCCTTTTTAACGTACCGAGAGACTAAGCTGTGACTGTACATTGCACTGACTATTTAATGTACATTGGACTGACTAGCCAATGTACATTGGACTGACTAGCTAATGTAAATTGGACTGACTAGCTAATGTACATTGCACTGACTATTTAATGTACATTGCACTGACTAGCTAATTTACATTGCACTGACTAGCCAATGTACATTACACTGACTAGCTAATGTAAATTGCACTGACTAGCTAATGTACATTGCACTGATTAGCTAATGTACATTGCGCTGACTAGCTAATGTACATTGCACTAACTAGCCAATGTACATTGCACTGCCTAGCTAATGTACATTGCAGTGACTAGCCAATGTACATTGCACTGACTAGCTAATGTACATTGCACAGACTAGCCAATGTACATTGCGCTGACTAGCTAATGTACATTGCACTGACTAGCTAATGTACATTGCAGTGACTAGCCAATGTACATTGCACTGACTAGCTAATGTACATTGCACAGACTAGCCAATGTACATTGCGCTGACTAGCTAATGTATTGATACATTGCACTGACTAGCTAATGTACATTGCACTGACTAGCTAATGTACATTGCACTAACTAGCCAATGTACATTGCACTGCCTAGCTAATGTACATTGCACTGACTAGCTAATGTACATTAATCCTTTTCTGCATACATAAGTTTTACATGCTCCAACTCATAAAAAGCCTATTAGAATAGTTTCTGAACACTTTTTCATACATACTACTTATTAAGTAGGCAAAGTAGTATATATGATTCGAGAGTACTAGCAAACCTGGCTCCCAGTTAAAAACTAGGCCTTGTTCTTAAATACTCTTAAACAGCCGTCGAAATCTGCGGTCACAATAATCTCGCCTTTGGCGTCCCTCGGCAAGCTGCCACCGGAGGGCGCGGGCACGCGCACGGACTCAGGATCCGCTTGCTCGTAGCTGCGAGTGTTGCGTTTGTCCAGCACCAGCAGTGGCTGCGGCGAGAACACAGCGCAAGTGACCACGGCCGGGCTGGCCCGTATGGCCTCCCAGAATGCGTTTCGATCGCTGCGGACTACGCTGAACCGCGATTGGCGCTTAAAGCCGTGCTCGGTGCGCCACAGGTAGAAACAGCTGTCCTCGGAGCCGCTGATCACGTATCTGCGTTTTTATGCGAGTGGCATAGCAACTGGGGATCTGAGATAGAGGCTGCCTTAGCAACTGAGGATATGGGATAGAGGCTGCCTTAGCAACTGGGGATCTGGGATAGAGGCTGCCTTAGCAACTGGGGATCTGGGATAGTAAAATGCCCTAGCAACTGGGGATCTGAGATAGAGGCTGCCTTAGCAACTGGGGATCTGGGATAGAGGCTGCCTTAGAAACTGGGGATCTGGGATAGAGGCTGCCTTAGCAACTGGGGATCTGGGATAGACGCTGCCTTAGAAACTGGGGATCTGGGATAGTAACATGCCTGACTGGCCAGCAACTGGGGATCTGGGATAGTAACTTCCCTAGCAACTGGGGATCTGGGATAGAGGCCGCCCTAGCAACTGGGGATCTGGGATAGAGGCTGCCCTAGCAACTGGGGATCTGGGATAGTAACTGCCTTAGCAACTGGGGATCTGAGATAGAGGCTGTCTTAGCAACTGGGGATCTGGGAAAGAGGGCTGCCTTAGCAACTGGGGATCTGGGATAGTAACTGCCTTAGAAACTGGGGATCTGGGATAGTAACTGCCTTAGAAACTGGTAATCTGGGATAGTAACTGCCTTAGCATGGTTAGCAACTGTGGATCTGGGATAGTAACTGCCTTAACAACCGGGATCTGGGATAGTAACTGCCTTAGCAACTGGGGATCTGGAATAGTAACTGCCTTAGCAACCGGGGATCTGGGATAGTAACTGCCTTAGCAACTGGGGATCTGGAGTGTGGCGATGGCTCATTCGTTTCTCTTCAAGGTCTCACCTGCCAGTGGGACTGAAGTGCGCATTGATATGCGACTTATTGGTGGCTCCCTTGTACTTGCACACGACCTGATAATCTTTGAGGTCAATGAGCCTCTGTCTAGAGTCGTTGCTGCTAACCAGGATCCGATTGGCGTCACCAGGCATGGTCTCGATGCCTGTCACCTGTCAGTCAATTGACAAATAGCCAATCGGGTTTGCGCATTAAAATTTAATAGCAAACTGAATCTTCCTTAATTATTTGCACGACACCCAGAGTGACAAATTGACACCCAGAGTGACAGATTGACATCCAGAGTAACAAATTGACATCCAGAGTGACAGATTGACATCCAGACTGACAAATTGACATCCAGAGTGACAGATTGACATCCAGAGTGACAGATTGACATCCAGACTGACAAATTGACACCCAGAGTGACAGATTGACACCCAGAGTGACAAATTGACATCCAGAGTGACAAACTGACACCCAGAGTGACAAAATGACAACCAGACTGACAAATTGACATCCAGAGTGACAAATTGACACCCAGAGTGACAAACTGACACCCAGAGTGACAAATTGACATCCAGAGTGACAGATTGACACCCAGAGTGACAAATTGACACCCAGAGTGACAAATTGACACCCAGAGTGACAGATTGACATTCAGAGTGACAAATTGACACCCAGAGTGACAGATTGACATCCATAGTGACAAACTGACATCCAGAGTGACAGATTGACATCCAGACTGACAAATTGACATCCAGAGTGACAGATTGACATTCAGTGACAGATTGACATCCAGAGTGACAGATGACACCCAGAGTGACAGATTGACATTCAGAGTGACAAATTGACATCCAGAGTGACAAATTGACATCCAGAGTGACAGATTGACATTCAGAGTGACAAATTGACACCCAGAGTGACAGATTGACATCCAGAGTGACAGATGACACCCAGAGTGACAAATTGACATCCAGAGTGACAAATTGACACCCAGAGTGACAAATTGACATCCAGAGTGACAGATTGACATCCAGAGTGACAGATTGACATCCAGACTGACAAATTGACATCCAGAGTGACAAATTGACATACATTCAGAGTGACAAATTGACACCCAGTGTGACAGATTGACACAGTAACAGTTAAATCCAATTGAATTAGAGCAAAAAAGTCACCTTGAAAAATCCCCTATTCCTCTTTCTCCTCTTCACGGTGCTCTCCTTGTACAGATCGATCAGGGTGTGGTAGGACAACTTCTCAGCCGTATCGTAGAACATCACCCGGCCATCGTAGGTGCCAACAGCCAATAATTGGCCACCCCGGCAGAAGCACAGCGCCGTGATCATATTGGTGTGCCTGGTTGGCACCTGACGCCAAGCCGAAACCTTCTTGTCCGACAGGCTCCACAGCCTCAGCTTGCCGTCCATGCTGCCCGACACGAACACGCGGTCGTCTTTGGGGTGGAAGGCGATGGCAGGCACGTAGTCGGAGTGGGAGAAACTGCACAGGCAGTCCTGCTTGTGCACGTGCCACAGGCGGACCTGCAGTAGGGAAAGGGCGGGAGAGCAGAGCGGCTAACAAGCACTGAAACTCACCAGTATAAACTCAGACAGACAGACAGACAGACAGACAGACAGACAGACAGACAGACAGACAGACAGACATACACTAAGACAGACAGACAGACAGACAGACAGACATACACTAAGACAGACAGACAGACAGACAGACAGACAGACAGACAAACAGACAGACAGACAGACAGACAGACAGACAGACGGACAGACAGACAGACAGACAGACAGACAGACAGACAGACAGACAGACAGACAAGACAGCCAGACAAACAGACAGGCAGACAGACAGACAGACAGACAGACAGACAGACAGACAGACAGACAGACAGACAGACAGACAGACAGACAGACAGACAGACATACACTAAGACAGACAGACAGACAGACAGACAAGACAGCCAGACAAACAGACAGACAGACAGACAGACAGACAGACAGACAGACAGACAGACAGACAGACAGACAGACAGACAGACAGACAGACGGACAGACAGACAGACATACACTAAGACAGACAGACAGACAGACAGACAGACAGACAGACAGACAAACAGACAGACAGACAGACAGACAGACAGACAGACAGACAGACAGACAGACATACACTAAGACAGACAGACAGACAGACAGACAGACAGACAGACAGACAGACAGACAGACAGACAGACAGACAGACAGACAGACAGACAGACAGACAGACAGACAGACAGACAGACGGACAAACAGACAGACAGACAGACAGACAGACAGACAGACAGACAGACAGACAGACAGACAGACGGACAAACAGACAGACAGACAGACAGACAGACAGACAGACAGACAGACAGACAGACAGACAAGACAGCCAGACAAACAGACAGACAGACAGACAGACAGACAGACAGACAGACAAGACAGCCAGACAGACAGACAGACAGACAGACGGACAGACAGACAGACAGCCAGACAGACAGACAGACAAGCCACCCAGACAGCCGCCAGTCCCCACCGTGCAGTCCATGGAGGCGCTGAGCAGGAAGAGGTTCCTAGACCAGCTCAAATCCAGCACGGGCGCCTCGTGGCCGCGGCAGACCAGGAACGGCTTGGACCGGAAGGGACTCTTCCTAGAATTCTCCAACTCGTCGTCGGCCACGCTACTCCAGCCCTCGCTCTCGGCGGCGCCGCTAGCCGAAGAAACGCTGTCCAAGAAGTCGTCGTCATCGTTGCTGATGGCCGCCTCCGTCCGGCTCATCAGGCGAACAATGGTGGACGAGCCCGAGGAAGCGGCCTCGAACCGGGCTGAGATTCTCTGCCTGGCAGCGTCGTACCGCCTGTAGTGAGTTCGAAGCACGAACATTCTCACGGCGTTGTCGTTGCAGCCTGTCGCTAGGAACACGCCGCATGGGGAGAAGCGCAGGCACCAGACTGTGGCGCAGTGCTCGTGTCGGATCTCCTGCACCAGCTTGATGTTGATGAAGTCTTTGTCGCCTTTTTTAGCGCGGGCGGCTCTGCGGTAAGCAATGCCGGGGAGGCGAACCTTGTATTTTAGGGAAATTGAGCCTAATCTCACTGCTCTGTGTCTAATCTCACTGCTCTGTGTCTAATCTCCCTGCGACCCTGCTCTGTGTCTAATCTCACTGATGTGTCTAATCTCACTGCCCTGTGTCTAATCTCACTGCCCTGTGTCTAATCTCACTGCCCTGTGTCTAATCTCACTGATGTGACGATGTGTCTAATCTCACTGCCCTGTGTCTAATCCTAAATCTCACTGCTCAGTTCCTAATCTCACTGCTCTGTGCCTAATCTCACTGATGTGTCTAATCTCACTGCTTTGTGCCTAAACTCACTGCTCTGTGCCTAATCTCACTGATGTGTCTAATCTCACTGCTCTGTGACTAATCTCCCTGCTCTGTGTCTAATCTCACTGATGTGTCTACTCTCACTGCTCTGTCCCTAATCTCACTGCTCTGTGTCTAATCTCACTCCCCAGTGTCTAATCTTACTGCTCTGTGTCTAATCTCACTGCTCTGTGTCTAATCTCACTCCCCAGTGTCTAATCTTACTGCTCTGTGTCTAATCTCACTGCTCTGTGTCTAATCTCACTTCTGGTGTCTAATCTCACTCCTCGGTGTCTAATCTCACTCCTCAGTTGCTAATCTCACGCCTCAGTGTCTATCTCACGCCTCAGTGTCTAATCTCACTCCTTAGTGTCTAATCTCACTTTTTAGTGTCTAATCTCACTCCTTAGTGTCTAATCTCACTCCTTAGTTTCTAATCTCACTCCTTAGTGTCTAATCTCACTCCTTAGTGTCTAATCTCACTCCTTAGTGTCTAATCTCACTCCTTAGTGTCTAATCTCACTCCTTAGTGTCTAATCTCACTCCTCAGCGGCTAATCTCACTGCTTAGTGTCTAATCTCTCTCGACGATGTCTAATCTCTTTTGAACGTGCCTAGTCTCACTCTTTGCTATCTAGCTAAAGCCGCTTCATCATATGACGTCGAATTCGAAGCCGCAAACAGAACTGAGCCCACCACCCTCACCTGAACTTCATGCCCTTGCTCAAATCCAGACAATAGTCAAGCTCCTCGTCCGACTCGGCCACCTGATGTCCGACATGACCCGGCCGGCCGTCCTGTTTGCGAAGCCGCCTACGAAACCCGGCCGCCTGGTCCAGTGCGTGCGCCAGCACCCGACCGATACTGGCGAATGGGCCGGTCGAGCGGAGGCCGGCCGAGCTGCCACCGTCCGAGTTGTCCGCAGAAGCGGCGGACGTTGCTGAAGTGGCGGCGGCTGTAGCGGGAGCCGATGCCCCGCCAGCAGCGGCCGGAGGAGCAGCAAACGAACTCGGACCCGACGTTGAGACAGCGACAGGCGCTCCGTTACCGCCGTCAGGATCGGCTTCAACGCCACAAGGATCGTCTAGCTGACGGGCCGACAGAGTCGCCGCGCGTTCAATCATTGGCGCGTCCAGTGGAAACCGCGGCGGCTGCTGTGGCGGCTGAGTTGGCGGCGGCAACGACGACGGAAGCTCATCAGGTGGTGTCGGCGCCGCGGGCACTGACGGTGGCAGGGTAACAGTGCGAGGGTCGGGCAATCGGCGGCCACTGTCGAAATCGTCTTGCATGGCGGCGGCTGCGGCGGCGGCTGCAGTCAGCGTGTCGCAGGGCACCGCCTGAGGCAACGGCGGCGGCGTCGACTCGCGGTTCATCGACGATGGCATGGTGGCAGCGTGCAGGCGGAACGCGGGCATCGAGGGCGGACGCAGCGGCTGCGGCTCGCCAGCGGGATCGCAGAAGGCTGACGAGGACATATCGGGGGAGCCGTCTGGAACGGAGCTGGCGGCGTGGCGGCGAGCGGATTCGGGCAGCTGAGGGGAAGCGGAGTCGTCGCCTGGACAGTCAAAGAAGATCTCTGAGTCGGAGCCTTCTTCTTCTCTTTCATTATTGTCTTCTTTTGCGGCAGCCTCGTTTGACGAGGAGGCTGGTGCAGTCAGTGGCGCGGCAGACATGCATAAATTTGTTTGGCAATGTGAGGTTCGAACAAAAAGGTATTTAAAGGCACTGTTTGCATAGCAATTTTGAAGTAGGCCCAATGGGAACTGTGCTTAGATAAATATATATACAATGAAATTGGTTAATATACAGCTTTATTGAGCAATGGCTAGACTTATACTATTCATATATGTAACTTTATTTAGACTTATATAGAGCTCAACAAATAATTCTTTAAAATTTCATAAGTTTCTGTGTATTTATGCATGATGTAATTCTATTTATTCAATTTCAAAATCTATTTGTCTTGCGAGCAAGTTGCAATGGCAAATAGTTCTTTATTTCTATTAGATTATTAGGTAAAAATTTTGGAGTAAGATTATAAATGTATTTGTAACCTAAAAATGGGACAGTGATTTAATTTTTATATATAATTTTTTATTAATATAAAAATAATTTGGTAGTATAAGCTATTAAGCTATCTTTATAGATTATATTTCAGCCCTATTAAAAAGAGCCTTTTTATAACCTTATAATAATTTAGCAGTTTTTTTAATATTTCTATGCAATTATATAAAAAAATGATATTATTTTAAAGACTAAGAGTTTATTCCTATTATAGTATTAACTATTATACTCTTAAAGACTACAATACTTTTTTTAAATTACAATGAGCAAGCCTACCTAGCATACTAACTGTAAATATAATAGGCAATAACAATATACAATATATTAGGCAATGATAATAAATAATTCATTTAATTAAATATTAAGTTAAGTTATAAAATTAAAAGTCTTCATTTTAATTTTCAAGGAATTGCCTTTTCTATTTATTTTATTTAGAGAACTTAGCAATTGATAGCAAGAGGCTAAGTTGCTAAACTAATAACTACTGATTTATTGTTTTTGCTTATACATAAAATTTATTAAAGCTTATGTTACAAATTACTTATTCTAGCTTGCTCAATAAATTTAAGTTACTAAGTCTATTAGGAGGCCTAATAATTAATAGGAAATAAGAACTTTGACATATTTAGGATTTTCACGAAGATTGGTTCTAGAACTAGGCCTAGAATAATTCCAATTCTAGAACCAGAATCTGTAAGAAAAGGAAAAGCTTCAAAGTCCAAACCCATTTTATGTTTGTTAGTCTTTATAGGCCTAATTTAATATTGTCTTTTCATGACTTTGCTTTGTCTTGGATATGACAGAAAAACAGAGTACTAATATATAATTAATAATAAAAAATTGAAAATTTAAAATATATTTTACTGTTAAAATGTAAGCATGACAATGGATTGAGAAAATTTTTCAAAGCGAATTCCAGAATTGGATCACAGTTCTAAATAAGTTAAAAGTGGAACAGACAATATGAAAAGCTTCGAACCAATTCTGGTTCTGGAATCAGTAATATGAAAAGCCTAATTGACTGCTTGCTTGGAAGCATTTTGTTAGAAATTTGCAAGGAGTGCAATGCACATATAAAACTTGCTCAACCAAGGTAATGTTGGATCATTAAACTTCTGGTCGCCAAAGTGACTGGTAGCCCCCTGCAGCTTTCGAGTTGCTAGCTTGTATGCTCTTATACCTATTCTACCTTGCATGCGGGCTCTACTATATGTACTTTTAGAAACGTTCCTATGCTCATCCCTCATACTCATGCTTTGTCTAGATTTGAGACAATTTGATCTTGAATCTTGATAGACTTTCAAAGTCTAGATTAAAGAATAACGAACATAGACAGATGGCCGGGGAACCTTCGCTTGGTTTGGGAGCGTAGCACAGAGCGCGCCACGCTTCTGTGTAGACGGCCGTTGTGTTACGCTCCGCTACCGTCTAAGCGGTAGTCTATAGGGTGTCGCTTGTCGAATGTTGAGTTTCTCAGAAAAATCAGAATTGAAATAAGTTTAAAATTTTCGAATAATTCGTAATCACCTGCAATAATTCTGAGACACAAAAAACAGCTAAAATAATAAAAAACTTCTTAGACTCAATTTTGCGAAAAAATAGCTAAATTGCTGCCAATGACGATCTTGCCTAATATAACGTTTTTAAACGTAATTTTGTATCCGGAAGTAGACATTCTACAACTTTTTCTGTTTCTAGAACGAATTTGGGCATCACTATCTTTTTTAGTGGATAGAAGTTAATCAAAGACCTGAATTTAATCTGCTAACGCTATTAATTATAATGTTGTAGCGGACCACATCTTAGCAAACCGCTCTATGACTAACTGCTATTAATGCCTATTATTGCTAGTCTGCTAATTTTGCCAATTTTTCAGCATATTCCTAAACTGTCGAATTTTCTATTTTTGCCATATCAAAACCAGATTATTCAATATTCATTTCCATAAGATGATTATTCATCTCATTACTCATCTCAAATTACTCATCTCATTACGATCATCTCAAATTACTCATCTTCTCTTTATGTCGACGTATAGACACAGCTGCATGTCGAAGGAAAATTTGAATAAAAAAAAGGCAATTTCGTGCAATTGGCCGAAATAACGCTGCCGAAAATTATGCCCGGCGCTTGCTGTGAGAGCATTTGACCTAATTTATGCATTATAAACTGAGATTTTTAATTAGATTTTAAAATGGGCTTTATTCGTGTGCATATATCAAAGGACTAAAGTACTATGTACACTTGAGCAGACCATAAATGCTAAATTTTACTTATAGCAACATTGAAAAGCCGCGACGATCCTCTCGCTACCTTTTGAGAATAAAAGTGAATTTTCTCTCTCATTTTTAAGAATAAGTATATGGTGATTTTTTCGTTTTCCATAATTTTTTGTCATTTCCGTTCCGTTCCGACATAAACATGATATTGCAACTTCGATTTTTGGCACTATTATTTGTGAATTGTAAGCAAAATGTTTGACTAATTAGCCTATAAGCATATGCAATGGTTGACCTTTTAACGCATTGAATTACTCCACCAATCTATTCAAAACAAAACGATACAATTTATGCAATTAATACAAAGTACATATACACTCAATCCACCAGGCTATAGGAGCAAGGGCGCGCGTCGTCACAGCTTTTATTGTGGACAAATGAAATTCTTACATGAAAATAAATTTCAATGCATTTGGAATGCATATTTTTGGCGCCCACATCAATCCAGTCCAGCAAGCTCATTAGCTAATCCTATATACTAAAAATGAAAATCTTGCTTGCTTGCTTGCTTGTAATCGATTAGAGAAAAAATGGCTTAACCGATTTTCATGAGACTTGCACTGTTCGATCAGAAATTTTCCCGTGACGGTACATGCATCGTGGCTAAGAAATTGATCGATGCTAAAGGCATTAAATATTCGAAAAACATGCTTTTTTGCAAAGGTCAAGCAAACTTTTCGACTTGAAATGCATTGTAAGAATGCTAGAGAAAAAACTGACTGGTTGAATTCTGATTCTGAAATAGATTGCATCATAACTGAATTGTAACTCCGACTTGAATTGAAAATGCAGTGTGGAAGCGTAGCACAAGACTTGATTTAAATTGCGTAACCATATTGTTAACTGATACTGACTGACTGAGAAACTGATTATGTCATAACTGCTTCGTGTGATTTACTCTATGCTTGGATTTTAAAGTTTTGAATTATATAAGTGCAAAATTTGATGTTATCAAAACGGTGAGAACTAGCCTAGAGGTGAACAAACTGAACTGCTAAATGCAGCGACGATGGTTCGAATTTTCATAGAGTATAATTTTTTTAATTAAAGCTTTTCAACGTCAGGAAAACTAAAAGACTTTTTAAAAAGAAGCGTCATGTAAAAATCATAGAAGCGCCATGTAAAAAATCGTAGAAGCGTCATTTAAAAAATCATAAAAGCGTCATATAAAAATCATAGATGCGTCATTTAAACAATCACAGAAGCGTCATGTAAAAAATCATAGAAGCGTCATGTAAACAATCATAGAAGCGTCATGTAAAAATGATAGAAGCGTCATGTAAACAATCATAGAAGCGTCATGTAAACAATCATAGAAGCGTCATGTAAAAAATCGTAGAAGCGTCATGTAAAAATCATAGAAGCGTCATGTAAAAATCATAAAAGCGTCATGTAAAAAATCATAGAAGCGTCATGTAAACAATCATAGAAGCGTCATGTAAAAAATCATAGAAGCACCATGCAAAAAATCATAGAAGCGTCATGTAAAAAATCATAGAAGTGTCATGTAAAAAAATCATAGAAGCGTCATGTAAACAATCATAGAAGCGTCATGTAAAAATGATAGAAGCGTCATGTAAACAATCATAGAAGCGTCATGTAAACAATCATAGAAGCGTCATGTAAAAAATCGTAGAAGCGTCATGTAAAAATCATAGAAGCGTCATGTAAAAATCATAAAAGCGTCATGTAAAAAATCATAGAAGCGTCATGTAAACAATCATAGAAGCGTCATGTAAAAAATCATAGAAGCACCATGCAAAAAATCATAGAAGCGTCATGTAAAAAATCATAGAAGCGTCATGTAAACAATCATAGAAGTGTCATGTAAAAAATCATAGAAGTGTAATGTAAACAATCATAGAAGCGTCATGTAAACAATCATAGAAGCGTCATGTAAACAATCATAGAAGCGTCATGTAAACAATCATAGAAGCGTCATGTAAAAAATCATAGAAGCGTCATGAAAATATCATAGAAGCGTCATGTAAAAAATCATAGAAGCGTCATGTAAACAATCATAGAAGCGTCATGTAAAAATCATAGAAGTGTCATGTAAACAATCATAGAAGCGTCATGTAAACAATCATAGACATGTAAAAAATCATAGAAGCACCATGTAAAAAATCATAGAAGCGTCATGTAAACAATCATAGAAGCGTCATGTAAAAAATCATAGAAGCGTCATGAAAATATCATAGAAGCGTCATGTAAAAAATCATAGAAGCGTCATGTAAACAATCATAGAAGCGTCATGTAAAAATCATAGAAGTGTCATGTAAACAATCATAGAAGCGTCATGTAAACAATCATAGACATGTAAAAAATCATAGAAGCACCATGTAAAAAATCATAGAAGCGTCATGTAAAAAATCATAGAAGCACCATGTAAAAAATCATAGAAGCGTCATGTAAACAATCATAGAAGCGTCATGTAAAAAATCATAGAAGCACCATGCAAAAAATCATAGAAGCACTATGTAAAAAATCGTAAAAGCGTCATGTAAAAAATCATAGAAGCGTCATGTAAAAAGTTATAGAATCGTCATGTAAAAAATCATAGAAGCGTCATGTAAACAATCATAGAAGCGTCATGTAAAAAATCATAGAAGCGTCATGTAAACAATCATAGAAGCGTCATGTAAAAAATCATAGAAGCGTCATGTAAAAAATCATAGAAGCGTCATGGAAGAATAAAAGGAGCGTCATGTAAAAATCAAAAGAAGCGTCATGTCAGACATGAAAGAAGTGTAATGTAAAAATTAAATGAAGCTATTTTGCTGTGCTGGGGAGACTTACTGAGATGTCAAGGCTCACGGAGAATAACTGAGATTACGGAGGGGGGGTTTCTGAGATGTCAAAGCAAAAGTCAGAAGCTAATTCAAAGTTCATGTACTTTACTCAAATTTTTTATTACATTCTTTGTTGGCTCGCCACGGGGGGCGCTGATAGAAGAAGAGTCATGTAAAAAAGAAAAGAAGCACTATGTATACATAAAAGAAGAGTCATGTCGAAGTTAAAAGATTCATTTGGGAATTGCTACGATGTCAAGGCTTGAAGGGAATCGCTATAGTGCTGTGATTCTTGAAGAAAGAATCACTAAATTGTCAAGGCTTAGGGGAGAAGAATTGCTGAGATTTCAAGGCTTTTATAGGTTGGGTTAAAGTTAGGTTTAGGTCAGGTTTGGGTTGAGGGTTAGATTTTAGCGGGTTTCAAGGTTAACAGGGGATTTTTCAGATATCAAGGTTTACGGGGGGAATAGCTGAGATGTCAAGGCTCATGGGGGAATAAATGAGATGTCAAGGCTAAAGTCAGAAGCTACATGTAGTCTATTGAAAACTTTTTTTCATTATTTGTTGGCTTCTCACGGGAGGGATCGCTGATAGAAAAAGCGTAATGTAAAAAAATAAGAAGCTTCATGTCGAAGTTAAGAGATTCATTTGGGAATCCCTACGATGTCGAGGCTTGCAGGGAATCGCTATAATGCTGTAGTGCTATAATGACTGTTGGAGAGAATTACTGAAATGTCAATGCTTTAGGGTTAGGGTTAGGGTAAGGTTAGGGTTAGAAGGTTGACAGATTTTTTTTAGATTTCAAGGCTTATTGGGGGCATTGCTGAGATGTCAAGGGGGAAGTTGATATGTTAAAGCTTGTGGGGGGGGGAATTACTGACATGTCAAGGCTTACAAGGGACTTCTGATATATATTGCAAAAAGATTCTACATGTACTTTATTACAAAACTTGTACTGCATTTTTGGCTCCCCGACGCTAAGATACTAAGCTAAAAAATACTACTAGCGCTTTACAAACTTATGCAGATGTCAGGCTGTAGGGTTAGTGTTCGGTTGGTATTATGGTTTAGGTTTAGGGTTAGGTTCAGGGTTATTGCGTTAAGATTCGTGTTAGGGTTAGGGTTAGAGTAGCTTATAACTTAGCTCATGTAGCTCATGTAAAATGTTTATCATGGAAGCATCATGCAAAAATAATGGAAGCGTCATGTAAAAATTATAGAAGCATCATGCAACAACCCATGGACAAAATATTGAATTTACGGTTTTGGTTAGGGTTAGGGTTAGTGTTAGAAGTTTGACAGGAGATTTTTTAAGATTTCAAGGCTACATGTAGCTTATTAAAAAAACGTGTGTTGCATTTCTTTGGCTCCCCAACGGGGGGCGTAGATTGCTAGTTATGTACTCAATCTTAATAATGTACGTTAAAAGAGATGCAAGTGAAGTGAGCGTGAGCGCTATTGGGGGGGGGGGCGGCGACGAAACAAGATTAAAGCAATATTATTTTATAACCCAGCTCCCCAGTGGCAATGTCCTGCAGTATTTTTGCATTCAATAAAAAAAGAATATGACGTCAATGAAGAAGAGAAATATTGCTCGTAGCACAGATATATAGGCTGCATTGCCACTTTAGAATCATAGCTATATATGCTCAATAGAGTTTTTGCAGCGCACCCAGATTCCAAAGTTCTTATTACAGCCGCTGGGTGCGCTCCGTATGCAGTATTTTTGTGTACGATGAGAGATCTCACAGTTTCTATTAAAAGCAGCGTGACGCATAATGGAGAGCAAATAAATGGAGACAGCTCTAGTAGGACTGCAGAAAAACTTAAATGTTAGATAGAAAAACAAGAGGGAACGCAGTGAAGAACTTGCATACCTTGCTTTTTTATCATTAAATTAAATCGTTCTTGGCCAGTCGCGATATAAATTGTCATCTGCTTTTTCTATTGCTAGCGTGCACTGACCGGCGTACGCATGCAGTAGTGTGGCGTCCATCGGATCTCAACCAATCGCTATGCATTTAATCAACCCACAATATGCTTGTAAACGATCATTGTACTCACATCGCAACAGCATTCAACACGCGCAATTTCTAGCACGAATTGCTGAACACACCAGAGGGGGTGAGGGGTTGCCAGGCAGGAGTGAATAAAAAATATTGAGAGGAGAGAGGAACAGGGGAGAGGGGCTAAAGTCTACGCATACAATAAGAGGGAGCAATGTGAAGCAAGAGCATAGAATCTGCTATAGCCAAGCTCTTAACAATAAATTTCAGTAGTAGCTATATATTCAGCTAACGCATTGTCCAGCCAACCCCCGCACATTGCAGCTGCCTCTCTCTTCTACCTTCGCCCCACCCAAGCAGCACCCCTGCAAACCAGCTCCTTTGAGTATAAAAAACCTTTCAACAAAAAACGAAGACAAAAAACTCTTCTCAGTTTAGAAGCAGACTTAAATTTGAGATATCTCCTGCTGCACCACAACCAACGTCATGCTGCAGGCAAAAATTTTGCTCATCTTAGCCGCCGTCTGTTGCGGTCTCTTGACCCCGGTGGTAAGTCAGAACACCTACGGTTGCTCCGGAGCGGACCTCTCAAAGCGGAGGCTGACCAACTATGGCAAATACACGTTCATCTTGCACGCCTTGGCACCGAACAGCAGCTATCTGGAGCCAAACATGGACTGCACCATCACCATCATTGGGTACAGTTCCAGCCGTTGGCTAGTCACCTTGGATACTATCAGCCTTAGCGCTTATCAGGTAAAGCTGATCGAATGCCTATCGGCCTTTTAAATAATGTATTCTTATACAAGTAGTGGATTTTACATGGTTTAGATAATAGAAGAGGATCAGGAGTAAGAATCAATTTTATCTTAGGACTTGGGATAGCTATACTCAGCAACATTGAAAAGTCGCCACTCTATGCGCCAGTGAGCAATTTCTCTTGGACTATTCTGAACTAAAAGGTACGAAAAAAACTGGTCAGGGTAACTTTAATCCATCCAATACCCGCCACACCGCTCCACCACTTTATTCCTCAACTCAAGTCTGCCGCGGCGTAGCTGAATGCGTCACTCGCAAAGATTGAGAGACTTCGCATGCACTCTCAAAGGTGGCGACCACAGATGGAATCTTCTGTGATGGCGATTTTTCGATGTGCATTAAAAAGTCGCCACCTTTGAGAGTGCGCAGTAAATTCTAGCTCAGTATTGTCTTTTGAGCGACGCAACTTGCGCCAGAGTGAGGAGAGATTGGGAAGAGCGGAGGGCAAAGATTGGATGGATTGACGCTGCCGCCCGGTTTTCATGGTTTTTTCAAGCATTTTTAAGATCAAAATGGTTGGCCAGGTGATAGACGCTGGTCGAAAAACACTGCTCACTGGGTCAAAGGGTGGCGACTTTTCAATGTCGATGATCCGTTATAGAAGTTCAATTCTTTTCTGGTAAGGCTGGATCTTTTTCATAAAGTACATTTTTAAGATGAGACGAGAACCGCATGCGTGGCGTGAGTTGCGTCACTTGGGTCTGATATCTAAACAAAGTTGACCATTGATTTCGGGGGTGGAAACTACTTTAACGTGTTGCTGAGTGCATGCACCAGAAAACAAAACGAAAAAAGTACGTATGAAGTGGTCGATCACTTGTGCAGACAAGTAAGCAGCATCTTCGATAAGAATGAGCGTTGATAAAATTTATTTTGATTTGATTTTTCGAATAAAATTACTGAGACCCCAATCAGGCAAGACGCCAGGTTGTACTTTCATTAGATTTGTCAGTTTGCAGATAGTATGAGGTCTCCAAGTTTCTTAAAATCTAATACCAGAGTATAGCTCGTGAAACTCCAACTGCGAAGTGAGAATAAAAGCAATTTGTTTTGAGTCCCAAGCCTAAGTCTGATTATTCCATGGAATTTATAAGGTACTATATCTCTAGTGCTACATGTATACATGTACGGGCAACAAGTAGCCGACTTCGCTTCCGTGCCAAGTCACATTAATTTGCGGCTGGTGCACGAAACTTCACCTGCGGCGGGCATGACAAGCGATCCCAACCCACACGAGAGGGCCAGCACCAAAGACAGAAAGACAGAGTTAGCATATATCTGACGCTGAGAAAGTCAGGGCCGCACTGTACAGCCCCCGTGCGAATGTGTGTGCCTGCGAAGAATGTAAGTGCGGTGCTCAGAGTTCAGCAGAATTGATTATAACTGCTAGCTTTCTTGCTGGCTTAAGATCAACAATCACCTTGATTTGCGGCCCTCTCTAATGCATGTGCGGCCATGAGAACGGAAGTACCGATAACGTTCCGAGAGGTCAATCGCCTGGGGGGGTGCTAACTCCTGTTTTTCCTGTTTTTAGGCAACTGATAATAATAACAATAATAAAAAATTTATGACACCTTACCCTAATGGGCAGATGTGCAACCGCTATTGCGCGGCGCATCTGAAGGCTGCGTACGGCTGTTCAGTCCAAGGACTGGGGGGGGGGTCGCCACACAGCCTCAATTACCCCAACTAATGCTGGCACCCATTTTACAGCTGGTGAACTGAAGCAATGCAGAGTTAAGTATCTAGCACAAGGACACAAATTCTTCCGAGTTGGGTCGAGAATCGAAAATCCGACCTTTCAGTCGTGAGTCCGACGCTCTGACCACTGGGCTACAACTAGGTTGACTGAAAATGTCGATATTTCTTCGCCCAGCAAGTCCCTAACCGGAACAATTCGTCACAATCTGTTTACGTCTCTTTCTCAGGCCGAGTTCGATGTCTACGAAGGCACCAGCACCAGAGGAAAGAACTTGATCTCTCTAAACAGCGCCGGGACTCTCTACCGACAGTTAGGCATCAGCAGCGGCAGCTTCACTGTCCGTCAGAAAACCAAATCAACGCCGGCCGGTAAGGCAACTGGCGTCCGGATGACCGTTGAACATCTGGAAACCTCAGATTGCCCAACTGGTTGGTACAAAGTCTCCAGCTCCGCTGGGTACTGCTACGGTGTGCCTAGACTGGCCCTGAACTTGACCTACGATGAGTCCGCTAAGGCCTGCAACATGCTGCTGGCCAACCTCGTCATGGGCAACTTCAACTACGACTCGATCTCGGCGGAGCTGTTCTCGGCGCCCTCGAGCGTTGTTAGCCCGCGACTGACATACTGGGTCGGCATGTACGAGAAGAACGACGAGCTGAAGTTCCTCAACAAGTACAACTCGCTTGAGTGAGTCTATTTTAACAGTTCATATCAAAGATTTTTGTAGTTGATACCTTGGTCATAGTTGCAGATATTGTTAATAGGTGTTACCAAATTTCTTCGCATTGCCATCAGATTGAGTTTACAGAGTATAATTGAACGACTGGATAATTGATGCTTAAGTCGTCCTTAAGATTCAACGCTGAATGCTTACAGACTGATTAAATGTCTTCCTTACAAAATACAATATGTACTCTCACACAATTTTTCACAACTTCGATGAACACGTTAGACCTCAACTGATTCTGATTCTTAACTGGTCTACAATATTGCAGCAGCATTTCCGGCCGCCTGTGCAGTCAGACCAGCTCCGACTGCCAGTGCATCACTTACCAGAGCGGTCGCTTCTACAAAGACAACTGCAACACCAGGCGGCAGTACGTGTGCTACATGCCCAAGGGCGGAACCGAGTCCTACTACAACCTTAAAAGCCAGATAAATTCAGCCAGCAACGTCATAAGCATGATTGCCATCGTGCTGACTGTCGGCTTCATTCTGGTCATCCTGGTCAGCCTCATCGTCGTCTTTGTCTGCTGCATTCGTCGGAACGCTGCCGCTAGACGAACTCGACGACAGAGCAACTTTAATGCCGCCAATTCCAACGTCAACGCTGGACCATTCGTCATCGGCGAAGCCGCCGGAGTGCCGCCGTCCTACCCGATGCCGCCGCCACCCCCTCCGTTCACTGCCTCCCCCGCCGCTCCGCCCTACACAGCCACCGCGCCAGCCTACTCCACCTACTCCAACCTAGGCTTCGAGGCTGGCGGCAATGACGCTGCGGCGCCGGCGACGTCCGCTGGAGCCAGCGGCGGCGACAACGGCGAGAAACCGCCGCCCTACAATCCCGACTGGTCGAGAAACAATGTGGCGGCCTGATGATTTGGCAACCTATCGCGTAATATGGATATAGAACGGGCTCTATGCTGCTAACTGACAGGCTACGCCCCATCAACGAAGGTGCCATGGCAACAAAAGCCAGGGGAGTCGCCACTTCCCCCAAGTAAAAGCTATTGGGGGATATGCCAATGCTCCCCCCCCACCCCACCTTGTGACCCGGTATGGAAAATCAATAATTTTGATTCAGGGCGACAAAATATAGCGCCTGTGGCGTCAAAATGAATGCCTGAAACACCAAAATGAGTGCCTGCAGCGAAAACAAGAGTGCCTCCGGCGCCAAAATGAGTGCCTCCGGCGCCAAAATGAGTGCCTCTGGCGCCAAAATGAGTGCCTCCGGCGCCAAAATGAGTGCCTCCGGCGCCAAAATGAGTGCCTCTGGCGCCAAAATAAGTGCCTGCAGCGCCAAATGAGCGCTGACAACGCCGATTCTTAAAATAGTGTACATGTAGAATTCTTTACTTTGTCCCCCACCATAAAACCAATGGCGACGCTCCTGACAAAAGATGAATACATTGAAGCATAGATCTTCCCTGTTAGTGTACGCCTCCATATTTAAATAATTCAAATTCACATTTTTCGAAAGTTTGAAAACCAGACTTAATTTCGGCAGTGACTAGCTACACGCTTAATATATGACTAAGAGTAGCTCGATCGAGACTGAAACTTAAAATTGAAGCTTTGGTCTACCGGGCATACAGGTCTACAGGTCAGGGCATACAGCTCGGTCGATGCTGCCTTTTACTTTTGAATGAGTCCAAGGTATTGGGCGTGTTTTAAATTTTGTGGCCAAAAATTGATCATCAATTTATACTTTGCTTTAAAATGTAATATTCATTGAATTTTTTTGTCGTGTATTATGTGCATCTTTAAAGGTACATTTTTCTGAGAAAACGTTTAAAAACTGGAAAACTTTTATGCACCTTTTTACATTTGGAATAATACGAGCGAGCGTACTTTGCTACCTGTAAATGCCTTGAAATTAGGGAGAATCATTCAGGTTTTTCCGGTACTATATGAAAGATACTATTTTATTTTGTTTCAATGTACTTCCTTAATTACTGTCGATTTTCCAATTTCTTTTTTGTACAGCTCCGTGTTACTGTAGCGAGACATGAAATCTGCATATTCGAAACAAATTAGTAATGAATATTTTAAAGTAAACAATTAAAGCTCTAAATATTCAAGACCTTTGCAGAGAAGCACTTTAGGCTGGCAAAGTTAACACAAAGTTGCATTCAGATCTGACTTTAAGTTTACCCTAACTTGTGATTTTAATAAAATTATCTATAATTTCTAATTAATAAACCGAATCATAAACTATTACGACATTTATAATAATGGAAATATTTGTTCACAAATTTATTGATTATATAAATAGTATTCATGAAGATAAGTCTATTCTCAACAACAAGCGGAATATTTGACGCAGACAAGTACATGTACGAGCATGCCATACAGAAAGAGAATAGATACTAGAGAGGGTGAGGAGAAGGAAACAGGAAATGGTGATAGGGCAGAGAAGTGGAGCAGAGATGAGAGAGAACTGTGGAGTAGAGAGAGAGAGAGAGAGAGAGAGAGAGAGAGAGAGAGAGAGAGAGAGAGAAGTGGAGTAAAGGGAGAGAGAAGTGGAGTAGAGGGAGAGAGAAGTGGAGTAAAGGGAGAGAGAAGTGGAGTAGAGGGAGAGAGAAGTGGAGTAAAGGGAGAGAGAAGTGGAGTAAAGGGAGAGAGAAGTGGAGTAGAGGGAGAGAGAAGTGGAGTAAAGGGAGAGAGAAGTGGAGTAGAGGGAGAGAGAAGTGGAGTAAAGGGAGAGAGAAGTGGAGTAGAGGGAGAGAGAAGTGGAGTAAAGGGAGAGAGAAGTGGAGTAGAGGGAGAGAGAAGTGGAGTAGAGGGAGAGAGAAGTGGAGTAGATGGAGAGAGAAGTGGAGTAAAGGGAGAGAGAAGTGAAGTAAAGGGAGAGAGAAGTGGAGTAAAGAGAGAGAAGTGAAGTAAAGGGAGAGAGAAGTGGAGTAAAGGGAGAGAGAAGTGGAGTAAAGGGAGAGAGAAGTGGAGTAAAGGGAGAGAGAAGTGGAGTAAAGGGAGAGAGAAGTGGAGTAAAGGGAGAGAGAAGTGGAGTAAAGGGAGAGAGAAGTGGAGTAAAGGGAGAGAGAAGTGGAGTAGAGGGAGAGAGAAGTGGAGTAAAGGGAGAGAGAAGTGGAGTAGAGGGAGAGAGAAGTGAAGTAAAGGGAGAGAGAAGTGGAGTAAAGGGAGAGAGAAGTGGAGTAAAGGGAGAGAGAAGTGGAGTAAAGGGAGAGAGAAGTGGAGTAAAGGGGAGAGAAGTGGAGTAAAGGGAGAGAGAAGTGGAGTAAAGGGAGAGAGAAGTGGAGTAAAGGGAGAGAGAAGTGGAGTAAAGGGAGAGAGAAGTGGAGTAAAGGGAGAGAGAAGTGGAGTAAAGGGAGAGAGAAGTGGAGTAAAGGGAGAGAGAAGTGGAGTAGAGGGAGAGAGAACTGTGGAGTAGAGAGAGAGAGAAGACAGTGAAGTGGGGAGATGGTAGAGAATTAAAGAGAAAGGAAAATAGGAGAGAGATGAGATGACATTTACCAGACAAAGTTAACCTCCGGGAGATTCAATTGGATTGAAAGATCTGCATAAAATCTTGAACAGTGTAAGATTTTTTTGGAAGCTCGTAAAAGCCTAATAGAAAAAACCGACTTCAATAGAAGAGAAAGTAAATATCGAATGCCTCGAGTGTTATTTATTACACAGGTGAGGGCCAACTTTGAAGATTAAATGAGGATAAGCAATTTGAGAGACAATTAATTTCGAAAATGGAATTTTTTTCACATGAATTCATATTAACAAATGAATTGACATTGTACAGAATGATAATCTATACCTATAAAAAATGAAAACTGTGTCTTCTATTTTAAATGGCAATCAGAAAACACGACTTCGGCCTGTCAACAATTACGTCGATACCTGTAGCTGTATTAACGTAAAATTGTGTACTCTAGCTATAGGTAGAACAATGAAGCTTAGATTTATATATACTGGTATATAGATGAAGTCGTAACTAAATTGAGTCCTTACTGGTACAACGGTTTCAAGAGGCACTTTTTCGTTAGGGTGCAGGTGAACTCTGAAATCGTGCACGCGATCGTTGAATGGATCGGAAAACGAGCTCGCTCCATCTGAGCATTCACTCTGGTCATTATTTCCTTGATGTCTTCATCCGAGTGATGCTTCTCGATCTCGTTGCACACGGTCTGAACAAAGAAGGAGCCCGTCGTGCTGTTTCTGTAGGCCGGTGAGTCCTTGGTGCTCGATCTGCAGACCAGGAAGTCGCTTCCCTTTGGACTGAATCGTCTTTCCATCGGAGCGCTGTCAGTCGATTCTTCGCAGACTTCAATGGTTTGGCCTCGACAGGCCTGTACGAAGAATATCTTTGGCTTGCCGAGTAGGCCCGGACAGATGTCCGACTGGAAAGTCTCTAGAATGCGGTTCAGCTCCAGTGCATTGCCGTTGCTGCCAAAGATTGATTTTTCATTGCCGTGAGCCATGAGAAAGCAGACAAAGCAGCCGTGGTGCATAATTTCCTCCTCAATGGCAACTTCGTGCAGCAATTTATCGATATCGTAGGCTGGCAGATCCTCAGCAACTCTCAATTCGAAGTCCAACCGTCCAAAGACCTCCTTGATGCGAGTGACATCCAGCTCTGAGCCAGGGCGGCAGTTAAACCCAGAGGAAGCGGAGTATTTGTTGATGTTAATCACCAGACAGACACCCTGAGGGGAGGTCATTGTGTATGACAGCAGGGGCACTCGTGGCTGAGTCCCAGCAAGGCCACCAACGCTGCTGCAAGTGAAGTTAAGAGTACGGTAAGTTCAAGTAAATTATTAACAGCGACTTGTGTGTATACTGACGTGTTTGGACGGTTGGGCTCAAGTTCCCCGGCACCATCAAACTCTGGTCTTCGTGCTGCTGCAATTCCCATGCTGAGAGCAGTTCTTCCTGTTCGTTTCTGAAGTTCACATGCAAAAAAATAAAAGGGTCCCGTGCCTCAATTTACAACGGAAATGCAAGGCAGACAAGCAGAACGGTGGTAACTTACGTACGGTCTGCAGCTAGGGGTACAGTCTCCTTGTACTCTATTCCTTTAAGGCCTTCGATGGACCGACCACCTGAGATGTATGTTTGGGATTTATTCTTAGAGCCAGGATTTACGAATTTCATGCTTACTAATAAAACAGCTTTTCTTTACCGGTCTGGCGAGACTTTGTGGGCCATCGCTCAAGAGAGCGGACCTTCTGGTCACTCAATGGCGATAGTCTGGCGTAGGCAAATTTAGGACCGATGCGAACTCTGCTTCTGGTCTCTGCAGCGACGTGATTGTCTGGTTCTCGAAGTAGAAACACATACCTGCGATTGGAAAGCAAAGCTAGAAATTTACTTAGCGAATAATTAATAATAGTAATAATTGATAACACCTGCTCTAATGGGCAGATGTGCAATCGACAGCTCAGCCGCAGCTATTGTGCGGCGCATCTGAAGGCTGCGTACGGCTGTTCAGTCCAAGGACTGAGACGTCGCCACACCTAGCTCAATTACCCAAGCTAATGCTTGGCACCCATTTTACTGCTGGGTAAACTGAAGCAATGCAGAGTTAATGTCTTGCTCAAGGATACAAATTGTTCCGAGTTGGGTCGAGAATCGAACCTCCGATCTTTAAGTCGTGAGTCCGACGCTCTAACTACTAGGCTACAACGGCCCCTAGCCAATAAGCCATGCATCAATAGAGGAAATGAAAACTCACTTACATGTCGGGGTTAAGGCGTGATGCTTTGCTAGACGTGCTAGCCTTGCGCCAGAAGCCTGAGAGGTCACGGATACTTTCACCGAGTCGCTTCACCTGATAGCTCACGCTTTCATTTTCCAGAATGCGCCTCACAAAGTGCTCGCAATTGTTCTTTTGCAGGCTGTAGTGCGTTTCGCCAAGACACCCGAGACTCGTCTCAATGACAGCTTCACATTGCAGGTCGGAGCAGCTGCACTCAAACACGATTATCTTTGAGTCCTTGGCAACAGTATGGAAGTCTTCAACGGAAATGACGCCTTTACCGTCTTTCTTTGAGTTGGATAGTTGACAAATGATGTGACGCACGGGCTGGACGCACCTGGGATGGATATTTCTCCAGTTTCCAATTTACTCAGGTACCCTTTGCCGATGTAGATAGCAAAGTGCTGATAGCAGCCTCTGTCAAAGGCCACAGCCCAGCCTGGCTTGAGCACTTCTAGAGCCTCGTCGACTTTGGCTTTTTCTTTGAAAACCAATTCCTTCTGCATGCACATAATGCCGGCAAACTGAACGTCAGTGGTTTAGAATGCCCTCAAAGTCAAGTATAGCCACCTGAGATTCCCTAATAGAGTTTTTTATGGCCCTTGTTATAAACGCTGCGTCTATAAGTCTAGCCTGGCAAATCCGTGGAAATTCCACGGCTAGCTGATGTATTTTTATCACTGACGTTTTATCTGCCTTTCACGATGTTCATGTTGCGCTGAGATAACTATTAGTATGCATGCGTTCAGATATGACTGACGGTCTAAAAATGCGAGTGCAATTTTGCTTGTTTTTGTCGCCGCTAATTTCTTGGAAATGGAGGTAAAGAAGTTTACTTCGCACAAACAAAAAACTATTTTGCTTCTAGAGAAAAAAACCGCCCAAAGCTGCCACTAAGTACAATTGTCTAGAGATAAAACATCACTTCCTTTCGAGTACCTGCTAACTTGAGAATAGCTCTCGAGTCGTCATTTAAGGTCTTTTGATCTAATGGACAGGTGAAGTGATACATTCTAGGCACCAAAGTTTCTATTCTGAATTCTGAATGTTAAAAATCAATGAGAATGCTCCAGCAAGTAACAGCTGACCCCTGCTTCAACCATTAGGAAGCGACAATGTACATGTACAAGGTAAGAAAATATTCCTATATAAATTCCTTTTAAAATCAAGTAAAGACTTCGCCTTATTTTGACCTAAACCCAGATAATCTTGACAACGAAGAATCCCTCCATTCCATACGCCGATTTAGCTATTAAGCGGATCTTTTTTAAACACAGGCTTCAACTTTTTGAGGCTCAAAAAGTGCAACACATACAGGATACTATTTCTTAGATTTGTAGGATCTGAGCTATCAAAGTTTGATCTCATATGTAAATACAAAAGTACTAGAAGTAGTAGTACTAGAAATACAAAAGCTCCGTTCCTGCCGACATGGTCAGCAGGGCTGGCCATAGACTATAGCTAGAATCTTAATGCGCCCCTGTGCAAAGCCTTTCTAGCCGAGAAGGGAGCATTTTATACTTGGCTTGGACAAATCTTGGGTCGAAAAAAACAGCTTCAAAGTGCATTTCACTTAATGCTCTCTGAATAGATTATGCAGTGTGTACACTAGCTACTCGATATCTAGCAATAGACACTGCAGTTCACTTTAAAATCTGCAAACAGGCCTTTTTGAAAGAGAAAGCACTGCACCTCCTTAATACGAGTAGTGCATCATTTTATTGAAAAGTAAATCAGCTACAACCATGGACATTTTGCATACATCGGATTCTGAGACTGATGATGTAATCACAGAGAATGCTGAAACCGAGTCGCTGCATTCCATTGCAGATAAGTAGGACATTTTTCACCCATTTTCGTATGATCAGCGCTGCTATCTCTTCAAAAATGAGTAACGCGTATCTTATATATATATATATATATATACTTAAAAGCATTTTGAATATATTTATTGTTAATCCAGTCTTCTGCATTTCGAGTTCGCACAAACTATAGCTGGTAAAAACAACTCAAGTTGATTAAAAAAACTTATTACATTATACCAAAATAAATTTTACAATCGGTAGTAACTGTGAACTCGAATTAGAACATTGGCTTGCCGTTGCTTTTCGGGGACAAAATGGCAAAAGGAACAACTTTTGAAAACATAAAAATTGAAGCAAGGAGTCTGAAAAGACCAGGCGGATATATCATATATAAAGAGTGAACAGGGTTTAAGAAATGATGCTGAACAAACAATGAACTCTTGAGAACAATTGGAATTGATAATTTAGGAGAACATGGAGAAATACAGCCGAATAGGGATAGAATTCAGATATTCAGGGAATAATTCAGGTGAACAAGGGGAAAATTCGGGGAAACAAAAATTCTGGGGGATAAGGGGAGAATTCAGGGGGAACAAGGGGAGAATTCTTGGGGAATGAGGGGAGAATTCTCGGAGAACAAGGCGAGAATTCAGGGGGAACAAGGGGAGAATTCGGGGGGGGCAAGGGGAGAATTCGGGGAACAAGGGGAGAATTCTTGGGGAATAAGGGGAGAATTCTCGGAGAACAAGGGGAGAATTCGAGGGGAACAAGGGGAGAACTCTTGGAGGGACAAGGGCAGAATTATGGGGGAACAAGGGGAGAATTCGGGGAGAACAAGGGAGAATTCTTGGGGGACAAGGGGAGAATTCGGTGGAGGGGCGCAAGGGGAGAATTCGAGGAACAAGGGAGAATTCGGGGGAACAATGGGAGAATTCGGAGGGAACAAGGGGAGAATTCTTGGGAATAAGGGAGAAATCTCGGAGAACAAGGTGAGAATTCGGGAAAAAGGGGAGAATTCGGGGGGAACAAGGGAGAATTCGAGGGAACAATGGGAGAATTCTTGGGAATAAGGGGAGAATTCTCGGAGAACAAGGTGAGAATTCGGGGGGAACAAGGGGAGAATTCGGGGGGAACAAGGGGAGAATTCGAGGGGAATGAGGGGAGAATTCTCGGAGAACAAGGCGAGAATTCGGGGGGAACAAGGGGGGAACTCTTGGAGGGACAAGGAGAGAATTCGGGGTGGACAAGGGGACAATTCAGGGGGAACAAGGGGAGAATTCGGGGGGGCAAGGGGAGAATTCGGGAACAAGGGGAGAATTCGGGGAACAAGGGGAGAATTCTTGGGGAATAAGGGGAGAATTCTCGGAGAACAAGGGGAGAATTCGGGGAACAAGGGGAGAATTCGGAGGGAACAAGGGGAGAATTCTTGGGAATAAGGGGAGAATTCTCGGAGAACAAGGTGAGAATTCGGGAGGAACAAGGGGAGAATTCGAGGGGAACAAGGGAGAACTCTTGGAGGGACAAGGGCAGAATTATGGGGAACAAGGGGAGAATTCGGGGAGAACAAGGGGAGAATTCGGGGGGCAAGGGGAGAATTCGGGGAGAACAAGGGGAGAATTCGAGGGGAACAAGGGGAGAATTCGGGGAACAAGGGGATAATTCGGGGGAACAAGGGGAGAATTCGAGGGGAACAAGGGGAGAATTCTTGGGGGACAAGAGGAGAATTCGTGGGGGGGGCAGGGGAGAATTCGGGGAACAATGGGGTAATTTGGGGAAACAAGGGGAGAATTCGGGGGGAACAAGGGGAGAATTCTTGGGGGGACAAGGGGAGAAAAAAATGAATAAAAGCTGAGCAGCTCAGTGAGAGCACACAGCGCCAGCCAGATAATAAGCCGCTAACAGCTTTGCTGGCACCAGCACAGGTCCGCACAGTTTTCTCAACAGGAAGCTCTCAGCTGCGCTCACCACCAGGCGCTGCGGGTCGGACACTCGGCGGCGAAGGCGCGGCCATCTGGCCAGAGCGCGCCGGGCTGCGGTGGCGCCGCGCTCGTGCGCCGCGCTAGCTGAAGCCGGCAGCAGTGGTAGCAGTTGGCGCGAGGTGAACCGCAGGCGATAGCACAGCGTCCAGGCGCCAAATAGAAGACTGGCGCCAAGAACCTCGTGCACAACCAGGGTGGTAGCGAGACGCTGGCCCGAGAGGTCAACCCGGTGACCAATGAGGTCACTGAGCCTGTTCTCCCAGGCAACCCTGACACTGCCAATGCGACTTCTGTCTGGTTCTGTAGACTGTGAAGTTTAATATTAACTTACAATTATAAATATTTTTTTTACAATGAAACTTATTGATAGAGATTTCTAAAACTTTCCTTTTTCTTTTCAAAATATTTTACCAGTGCTAAAAGTTCAATGATAATATCTCAAAAGTTTATTTGATTCTGGTATAGTAGAAAGCATCTAATGTTCTAGCTATATTTGACTGATGTTAAACAAGTAGGTGTGCATTTATAAAATTTAACAATGGATTTCTTTAATTTTGTAAAACTAATTCAACTAGTTTGTTTAACCTTTAAAAGTAACAAGAAGCTGTATTGAAATCATAATTTACAAAACAAAATATATATCTATACTATAGATTCTGGCTCAAAATAAATCAATCTAACAGTATTACATATTTAAAATACAAATGCCCTATAGTGAGACTATGAAATTTTCAAATCTAATGAATACATATAATTTGACTAAGTAATAATGTATATTATTCTAATATAATATACCATATTCATTCAAACTTTTTATTTTAATGCTGTATTTGAACATTTGAAGACTTTTGATAAAGTAAATTTTAAATGCTATATTAATTCTTACTTGACTTGACTCAGCTGCAGGGGGCTCTGTGCATCCAGATGCAGCGAGGAGGCGTTGCCGCCCATTTCGCTAACCCCTTGCGGCTTAAATCATATTAAATATAGCCATAGACAAAGTATGTAAATTCTACTATAGATGCAAATCTACTCGATGGACTTTGGCGTTTGAATAAATACTCAATAAAGCGGCATAGCGACATATTCCTCGGCTTCAGATAGAATCAAAGACCAATAAGAAGTTGCTCTAGCTGTTGATGGAAACTGATTTTTTCTGTATAAAATAAAAAATTCTCGGTATGCAAGTGTATATTAAAGTATAAACCCGTCCTATGCGTATGCATGTGCCATGATTAGTCGTACTGTCTGCACGAGGCCACGAGCTCACTGAGTTTCTTAGAAATATCAGTGGCTTTTAAAATGGTGCAAAACGGTAATTCAAATATGCTCGTACAAGCGTAATTATTTTGGTATGTCCGGCATACGAGATGCATGATTCAAAAAGTGTCTAAATTTTTTTAAGTTTTTGTTTTATCTGGACTGTAATATATCTCTCCATATAGTATATGTAAGCATATAGAGAGAGTAGAAAGCATCCTTTAACATTTTGGTAAATACTAAACTACAAGTCTTATTGTAGGTAGTGCGTGCTAGTTGACTCATTGTTTTATGAAGAGTCCTAACCAGTGCTGGGCGTTAACTAGTTAATTGTTTAACTAGTTAATTAACTAGCTAAATTTTTTTTAAAATCGTTAAATTTTCGTTAAATTTTTTATGTATTAACTAGTTAACAAAAATCGTTATTTTTTTTCTGTAAGTTAAAGTTAAATGACAAAAGTTAATAATTCCGGGAAATTAAGTTCCCCGGGTTCAAAATCCGCGGGTTTCAACAGCTTGTATGCCATCAAAAAGTAAAATTAATACATACATAAAATAACTTCGCCTTTCTAAGCATTATTTAACGCGTCACAAACTATTACATGTATATTATTTCAGTTACAAGTTATAATGTATAGAATATTCCGGAAGATTCTGGAATCTTCAACTATTATCTATTGATATTATTCTACTCAAGGACTACTAGAAGTTATCGTTGTACATAGGGATGTCGATTCCCCGGGGAATTTTCTTATCGGGGACCCGGGTAATTTACTGTCATTCCCCGGGGACCCCGGGGACTCCGGGGAAAAAATAAGTAAAAAACGGCGGATAACTTGGATCTTAAGTCACTAAGTGGCATTTCTTAAACTTTGATTAAAGCTTTGGATGGACTACATGTTCAAGGCGCAAGGGTAAAAACTTAAGGCAATGTTTGTTTAAAACTGTATTTGACAACGTGGCATCACCAAATCGTGCGCGCACCTTTATCAGAAAGGGTCCAGACTCCGGAGGCGGAAAATGCATACTCAGCAGCTGCACTCGAGGGAGGATAATTAATGAATGAGACTGTTTTTATAATCGGAATTTTAATTTCTTGCAGATACATGTAAATCACCATTTTGTCCTGTCTAATAGGGAGTATTTTGTTATAGTATGACACCCCCCTATGCGTCAGTGACTGACGCAGGATATAGCGCTGTGCCTGCGTCAAATGCGTCAAGCCGTCAACGCAGGCCAACACAATAGTCAGTAAGGCTTCTTTTTCCTGACGGCTTTCTACGCTCGTACGTTCAATTTGCTTGATTGAAAGACTCATAGTGAAAAAAACATTCAAACGGGTCGCTTTCATAAGACCGAAATTTCACAACGCCGAAAAGCACTACCCTTCACAAGACCGAAACTTCATAAGACCGAAATTTCACAACGCCGAAAATTCCGTCGCAATACGTAGTCCGTGGCAATACAATCCTTATTGTAAGGTTTTCTACGATGTGAAATTTCGATCTTATGAAGTTTCGGTCTTGTGAAGTATGGTGTTTCGGCGTTGTGAAATTTCGGTCTTATGAACCCCCCCCCATTCAAACGTGTGTTGTGTTTGAAATAATACATTGAAATAAGCAGTTTTGCGGTAAAAAAGCATAGACAGAGTTTCAATCAGCTTTCTGTGAATGATTTTCTTATTTAAATGGCAAAAATTTAGTTAAAAATGCTTTTTTTTCTCCCCGGGGTCCCCGGTCTAATTCCCCGGGGAGTATTCCCCGACAAGCTCCCCGGGGCCCCGGGGAGCCCTCCCCGGGGTCGACATCCCTAGTTGTATACATGTAGTTGTAATTCTGCCTTCCCTGCTGCGCTGCTCCGCGTCGCGCTGCATAGATATTTCCTTGTCGCGTTGCACCATACTGCGCCATGTCGCGCCGCCGCGCGACTTCCCGCGCCGCCGCACACTTTCTGCGCTGCGTCGCGCCACCGCGCGCCGCGCCGCACCGCGACCTGGCCACAGCCGCGCCGCGCCGACCTGAAATTTAAAAAACGCGCCGGACGCATGTCCGGGAAAATGTCACTTTTTCCGTTAGAGAATTATTAAATTTAACTTTTAACTTTTCAGAAGTTAAATTTTGGGCAAAAGTTAAATAATTAACTAGTTACAGTTAATTTTTTTGGAGCAATTAAATTAACTTTTTAACTTTTAACGAGTTAAAAAAATTGATTAACTTGCCCAGCACTGGTCCTAACCCACTCCATTGTTTTTTTCCATAGTTAAAAAAAGGATCTCTGAAACTAGGCCTCAATAAAAAATTATACGTTTTTACTCAATATTTATTGGCTATGATCAGAAACTTTTTTCAAAAAAGCATTACAATATGCTCTCATGAAATTGTTACGACGTTTTTGGATTTGACAGGACAATATGTAAGTGATAATGTATTTTGCTTTTACTTGAATTTACATAGAATAATACATCATTATATTTTATTAGGAGCAAATTGATTCTTCTTGGAAGGTGACGAAACATTGGCACGTAACAACTCAATGCAAACGGGTATAGTATATACACTAAATGAATTGATTTACATTATGCTACATCTACATGTAAGATATTTCTAAGTACCAATAGTTTTATAGAAATTTAATATTCAGTATGCATCTAGAGAAAAACGATTAAAGATTACATTTTATTGACAGAAAAACATTCAAAGGTCTTAGATGGCTTTTAATTTTAGCGGTCAGTTTTTACCAATTTAAATTACCTACGCATATACATGTAACGGCCAATAAGACAATTACGTACGCTTTTATTCCACCTTAAAATTTAAAACAAAAACGCCACGCCATGAATGCATGAGCTTTTGGTTATGTCCGTAGCGAGAAGAGAAGTAATAGTTAATTTGAAAATTAAAACGGCCTACACGTCACCGGGTCAGATAAACCTTTGTCGCAGCAAAAAAATCGGTCATTTTCAAAGCACATATAATATCCTTCATCAAACGTACTCGCCGGATGCGCTTTCCATAAGTCGAATAAGATTATTTAGCCCAATCAGATAGCCGTCCTCGTGACTGCCAGGTGTCCAAGGTACGGTGTGCTGCAGTCTTTCGCCGTCCGGCCTCGGGAGGGTCTTAGCAAAGTCGATCATCCAGACGCCAGCACGTAGAGACGCGTCGTGCAGGAACAGCAAGGAAGAGCCGATGAACTGCAGAAATTCAATGTGTAGGTTGTACCATTTGTCCCGTTAGGATTATTCACATTATTCAGAATTGACTCTCTCTATGCAATTCATTTACTCATGAACAAGCATTATTGTAAGTATGCATTGGTTTTGACTGTACAACTTTACCATTCACATGTAACAATACATCGTAGAATACCCAATATTGCAAAACTTGTTCACACCACATTAACAATGACACCACATCACATGACTGATATGTTGATGTATATGAACAAGGCAGTTAAAATCAAATACAAACTACGAGCTAAGTAATCATGCAAAACTTTGGCTTTATTTAATGGCTGTGTCGCCATGACAACTTAATCGTGGATACTCAATGGCTAATTCTCTCTAGCGTCTCAAAGTCTCTCCAGCCTCCGAAACATTTTCTACTTCGGTTTTCTCACCTCATGCCTGGCAAAGAAGTCTGATTTCTCTAGCGCTGACTTGAGTTCGCGCAGTCTGGCAGCAAACGAACGCATCACAGCGGCGTTGTAGGCGCAAAAGTAGTGAATGACGGGCAAAACCTACGAGATTTGGTAAACAAGTTGAGCATGAGAAACCGATCAAGTACTCTCATCAAAAATCTATATGTTACTCATTGTTTCCAATAGATTTTGCGCTCAACGCAAGCAATGCAGCCCCACATCATCAAGCATCGGTGGTTCAGTGGTAGAATGCTCGCCTGCCACCCGGACGGTCCAGGGTTCGAATCCCGGCCGATGCAATTTATTTAGTACAGAAATACATTTTTCATACCTCGGACTCCGTTTTTATAGTTTTTAAGCGACGACTGTGCGCTGAACACGATTCCGGATCTCTTGTCTGGAAAAGTTAATAGAGACTACGGATTAGTAAAGTGAAAAAATTATAATTATATTATCGCTTTAAGACAGTAAATGTTAATATTTGTAACCTTGATTGCTTCCAAACGAAAGCCCAGAGAGACTGTAGTACTCTCCTGTTCTCGAAACTGCAGTGAAAAATAATTTAAAGTTTATTTTGTACTCATTTCTTATATACTAAAAAGTTTGATTTATCCTAATAAGTTATTTTTCCTCCAATTCGAAAAACAATACCTCGTATGCTGAATTATTGAATTTGTAAGCTCTATGCAGCTTACCAGCATGTATCTCAGCTTGGTAATCGCTCCAGCTCTTCTCTCCTCCTCTGTCGGCTGGTTCGGGTCCACGGCCGTCATTTTCTTGTACAGGTCGGGCCGCAACTCGGGTTGGCAGTGTCGACTCCAGGAACGTGCGGCAGCCCATCTTCACGTCCATTATGCTCGGATTCGAGAAGTGCTGCATCAGGTCTTCCAGTTCTAAGTAAGCTATTGGAACATTTCAGATACAGTATGCATGCCTCAAGTCTTTAAAGTCATGTGCGTGTGTACAACTGATAAAATAGATTCCTTCTCATCAACACCAATTCTTCCCCATCTTTCCCTATCTAGCCAAATCCTTCCCTATCTATCCCAATCCTTCCTTATCTATCCTAATCCTTCCCTATTTAGCCCAATCCTTCCCTATCTATCCCAATCCTTCCCTATCTAGCCCAATCCTTCCCTATCTAGCCCAATCCTTCCCCATCTATCCCAATCCTTCCCTATCTAGCCCAATCCTTCCCTATCCATCCCAATCCTTCCCTATCTAGCCCAATCCTTCCCCATCTATCCCAATCCTTCCCTATCTAGCCCAATCCTTCCCTATCCATCCCAATCCTTCCCTATCTAGCCCAATCCTTTCCTATCTATCCTAATCCTTCCTTATCTATCCTAATCCTTCCTTATCTATCCCAATCCTTCCCCATCTATCCCAATCCTTTCCTATCTATCCCAATCCTTCCCCATCTATCCCAATCCTTCCCCATCTATCCCAATCCTTCCCTATCTAGCCCAATCCTTCCCTATCCATCCCAATCCTTCCCTATCTAGCCCAATCCTTTCCTATCTATCCTAATCCTTCCTTATCTATCCTAATCCTTCCTTATCTATCCCAATCCTTCCCCATCTATCCCAATCCTTTCCTATCTAGCCCAATCCTTCCCCATCTATCCCAATCCTTCCCTATCTAGCCCAATCCTTCCCTATCCATCCCAATCCTTCCCTATCTAGCCCAATCCTTCCCCATCTATCCCAATCCTTCCCTATCTAGCCCAATCCTTCCCTATCCATCCCAATCCTTCCCTATCTAGCCCAATCCTTTCCTATCTATCCTAATCCTTCCTTATCTATCCTAATCCTTCCTTATCTATCCCAATCCTTCCCCATCTATCCCAATCCTTTCCTATCTATCCCAATCCTTCCCCATCTATCCCAATCCTTCCCCATCTATCCCAATCCTTTCCTATCTATCCCAATCCTTCCCCATCTATCCCAATCCTTCCCCATCTATCCCAATCCTTCCCCATCTATCCCAATCCTTCCCCATGTATCCCAATCCTTCCCCATCTGTCCCAATCCTTCCCCATCTATCCCAATCCTTCCCCATCTATCCCAATCCTTTCCTATCTATCCCAATCCTTCCCCATCTATCCCAATCCTTCCCCATGTATCCCAATCCTTCCCCATCTGTAACAATCCTTCCCCATCTATCCCAATCCTTCCCCATCTATCCCAATCCTTCCCTATCTATCCCAATCCTTCCCCATTATACTTAAAGCCTTCTCAATCCGCCCAACGGCTTCCAATTCCCCCACTAGTAGGGAGTGAGCTGTATTATATTGCATATACTCAAGCGTATCGAAAGTGCTACGCAAATGATATGCGGTTGGATCTTATTTCTGTTAGCAAGTCCGCATGAGAAGTATGATAACAAAGCAAAACTCACATTCGCCACTGAGCTGTACTTCTCGATGGAATTTCGGCACAAACTGCTGCATCCCGCTGTCCTGCAGCATCAGCTGCCTGTAGGCTGACAGCTCGTGCGACTCCGAGGCATCTCGACGCTTCAGGATGGTCCACGGGCTGGAGACCGCAAATGCGCCTGATTAGCAGTTTGTTCGAATAGAATTTTATTGCTTGAAATATGCGGATAAAATCTACGAGTATCAGTTTGTGTTACTAAGGATGATGCTAATGACCCTAATGGGCAGATGTGCAACTGACAGCTCAGCCGCAGCTATTGCGCGGCGCATCTGAAGGCTGCGTACGGCTGTTCAGTCCAAGGACTGGGGGAGGGGGTCGCTATACACAGCCTCAATTACCCCAGCTAATGCTGGCACCCATTTTACAGCTGGGTGAACTGAAGCAATGCAGAGTGAAGTGCTCAAGGACACAATTGTTCCAAGTGGGTCGAGAATCGAACCACCGACCTTCAAGTCGTGAGTCTGACGCTCTAAACCTTAGGCTACAACCCCCACCTATAGGCTAAGCTTAAAGTGCTTTGCATTTACTCCTTATATTAAGGTCACAGGACGCTTAAAACTTCACGTGATGCTAAGAATGATATGTGACAGAACGTCCCGTAATGCAACAAAAAGAAATGTGATGCTAAAAATTCTAGTGTTGCTATAAGACAAGTTCTAATTGACACTTTTGACAAACAACCTTGCGGAAGTTACGAGATGCCTAAAACTTGACTCTTACAGTACTTTTCCGTACATAAAATCAGATTACAACGATGGTCACGCAGGTGCAATCAGTTGAGCTCAACGAGCATATCAACTCACCGGAGTGGCCCGACAACTGCACAAACTCGTTCTTGCGACCCTGTTCCATGCCTGCCTTGTTCGTATCCAACTCGGCTGTGAGCTGCAAATTGATCTTTGATTTGTTTATCGTTGAATCGTGGCCTTGAAAAACCTCAAGCTTTCAGCAGTTGTCAGTCGCTTAGTTGACAAGCGCTCTCAATAGTCTATGTTAAAAAAACGAATGTACAAGTACACATGTACATGAAAACAACACTGAAACTCTGATAGTACATTGCACTTTTGCTGTCTACTGTCACTGCTCCTGTCAACAGCTGTCAATGTCCTGGTCTGTCTCTGTCGGTTCCTGCATGCTGCATGTACACCATAATATAATATAAACTCTTAATTCTCTTCCCCCATCATCTGTAGCCTCTCACTCATATTTTGACCACACCCATGATTCTAAAGTGCACAACTGCAGGCAGACCAAGGCATTTCTTGGGCTAGAAAGTAAGTGTGCTATCAAGCTGCACACAGCTGAAGTTCCATCATCACAGTTTTAACTCGAATTATTCCAATATCGATCGTAACTCTCCCAGCGAGTTGCTGTGCGGTAGCTAGCTAACCATCAGAGTTCTGTTTAAGGATTTCAACATGAAGCTGTATTAAGCCTCTACAGCAGGTGTCGGCAAACGTTTTTTCCCTCAAGAGCCAGATAAAAAATTCAGCTCATGGCTGTGGGCCAGATAAGAAAGGGAAAGGCGAGAGAATAGAAGATTCTAAGAGATAAGAGAGAGGAGAGACGAGAGATGGGATCAGAGAAGAGAGAAGTGAGAGAAGGGAAAGAAAAGAAGAGAGGAGAGGAGAGGAGAGGAGAGGAGAGGAGAGGAGAGGAGAGGAGAGGAGAGGAGAGGAGAGGAGAGGAGAGGAGAGAGAGAGGAGAGGAGAGGAGAGGAGAGGAGAGGAGAGGAGAGGAGAGGAGAGGAGAGGAGAGGAGAGGAGAGGAGAGGAGAGGAGAGGAGAGGAGAGGAGAGGAGAGGAGAGGAGAGGAGAGGAGAGGAGAGGAGAGGAGAGGAGAGGAGAGGAGAGGAGAGGAGAGGAGAGGAGAGGAGAGGAGAGGAGAGGAGAGGAGAGGAGAGGAGAGGAGAGAAGAGGAAAGTGGAGGGGAGAGAGGAAGGAGAGGGGAGAGAGGAGAGTGGGCAGGAATGGAGTCAGTATGGCATAGCAGGGCAGTTGCAGTGTTGAGGTAGATAGGAAGTCTATTAAAAAAGAAAAGTCCAGTCCTGTACGCATTCCTCTTAAAGGAGGGGAGAGAGGAAGGAGAGAGGAGAGAGGAGAGAGGAGAGGGGAGAGAGGAGAGTGAATAGAGAAGAGACCCAAACCTTGAGCGGGCCGGATTACTATTGTGAAGTTTCGAAGGACTCGAAGGCCGGAAAGACACTACGGGCCGCGTGTGGCCCGCAGGCCGGAGTGTGCCGAGCCCTTCTCTACAGCATGCTCGCACAAGTCCTTGCACAGCCCCTGGTTAACGAACACATCTTATCAAATCTTTTTGGCCTGATTAAACGCTGCGGCTCTGGCAAACTCAGCTTCCACGATTATCTCACGGGTTTCCCAGAGCCGCCACCGCTCCCTGCGCGCTTTCTTATCATAAGTTCAACTTCTAACGCCAAAATTTATTGCCCTAGTGCGCCTGAAGCTTCTCAAGATTACCAGAGTGAGCACGGAGGACTCGACCCGCCAGGAGGTCTGCACGAACACTCGGTAGACGTCCTCCTCCCTGAGCCAGTCGCTTTCACGATCGGCCAGCCTTGCCTTCAGCTCCATGGCGGCTCTTGCCGGAGTCGCTGGTGTCACCTCGTTGAACTGCCCGGTAGTGACGGTGGTTGACACCACAGTTGCCGCCGCTGCCGCTGCCGCTGCAGCAGCTACGCCTGTCCCCGGTACAGAGCTGGAGTAAGCCGGGTTCTCAACTCCATTGGAGCCACCGCCCGCCGGTGTTGATTGGCTGCGGCTTCTGCGCCGGCGGCAGCAGCTGCGGTAGCGGCTACTTGCGCTGGCGCCCATCTCCCCTGTCCGGTGCTTGCCTGCTGCTGCCGCTTGAGAGCCCTGCTCAGAATTTGCTTCACAAAACTAATTAATTCTGACACAGAGATAGACAGACAGACAGACAGACAGACAGACAGACAGACAGACAGACAGACAGACAGACAGACAGACAGACAGACAGACAGTCAGACAGTCAGACAGACAGACAGACAGTCAGACAGACAGTCAGACAGACAGACAGACAGACAGACACACAGACACACAGACACACAGACAGACAGACAAGACAGACAGACAGACAGACAGACAGACAGACAGACAGACAGACAGACAGACAGACAGACAGACAGACAGACAGACAGACAGACAGACAGACAGACAGACAGACAGACAGACAGCCATGCAGACAGCTCACTCACGGTCCGCAGGAATGCTTCTGTTTTCACTGCCGCTCTCCAGGTTTAGTTGGCCATGAAAAAATCACTCGAATCGAAGCTGAATTTCACTGCAGCAGGGAGCGCTGAGGAAGGACACAGAAATGGTATGCAGCTGACACGGGGCGGGCGGCCCTCATTGGATTCTTAAAGAACTGTCTTGGGGAAGCCAATCTGTAGAAAAGCCATGCCAGGAGTGAAAGAGAGGCAGGCAGAGAGAGGGCGCGGCCTAAATAGATGGGCGTTGTTCCCCCATCATCCGCCCGTGCCTCATCAAACCGATGCTGCTTAATCTCTACTCCAGCTCGCGTATGCTCACATCTGCGCTCGCCAATTTTTTTGCCATAGGCTAAGATCGCTATGTCATGGAGTACGAAAATTAGCTATCTGGGATGGAAACGTGGTTAAATGAAGTTGGATTTGTTCGACTTTGTGTCTATGGTAAGACCCCGTTTCACGGTATGCAAAATAAAATATAGCAGTTTTCATTCTTACTCAAGAATTTTAGACTTATCCTAAGAAACTGCCAATCGTGTTCAACCAAATGTTTCTACTTTGGTCTATGGTCAAAACACCGCCTCTGATCTATGGCAACGGCACAGGCAGAGCATTGAATCAGGGACTACTCAATACTCGGGACAGGTGACTACAAAAGTTGGAGGCCGAAGATTGCTCAAATCAATTTTGAAATGGCTCTGAGCCAACTGCACACTGATTTGAGCAATATGCGACCCTCGGAGCTACTAGCGTTAATGCGGTACGAGTAATGTCCCTAAAATTAGCAGCAATAACTACAGGACAGCTGTAGGCCATCCTAGCGCAGCCGCTTCGTCAACATCGTCCAACAACCAACGCTGAGATAATTCCGCTGACAACAGGCGCGCCAATACTGTACGCAGGCATGCAATCCTACAAAATAGGACAATAGAAAGATTACAACACGTTTTACGTAAAATTTCTGTAAGAT
Organism: Macrostomum lignano; assembly: GCA_002269645.1. NCBI lineage: Eukaryota > Metazoa > Platyhelminthes > Macrostomidae > Macrostomum > Macrostomum lignano. The sequence goes on along the minus strand of NIVC01001607.1, from coordinate 160,933 downwards.
GAGCAAAAATTATTGACTTCATTATTGTTAGCAAACGAAATTAACAGAATGCTTTGAAAAAGCTGGGAGGAGTCCAATGAGATTCATTCTAAGCACAATTCTGCATCTAGAAAATTTAGTACACTCAGCAACATTGAAAAGTGTCCACGTCTGCACAGAAGGCTACACTAGCTGAAAGATTATGGGTAGGCTGCCTGGGTTGAAACGCGATTGAAACGCTCTACATTTGTCCGCCGTCACTGTCTATGGTTGAAGCATATTTTAATAATATTCAATTCATCACTTATAGCCACTGTATATTTCACTGCCAACAAACACAAGACCAAACACAACAGGAATGAAACACGAAGTAAACGAAATAATTCAGTAAATAACGCTTGGAAGCTCAAAATGATATGTGGCTGGAGAGTTCATCTCCTCAATAGTTACATCTGTCAGTTAGCGTGGTGTTATGTTGAATGTGCAATTCTCAAATTTCAGTTCTCAAAAACGCTCGCCTGATTGGCACCAATAGATACGCACGTTCCTTGTCTCCAGCACGTACCGATGAATAGACGCCCTGAAGCACACCAGACTTCGGACAGCGTATGGCTTGCCTTCCTGAGTCCTCAGTGACACAAACCACAGCCGCATATAGGCACAAAGATAGTGGATCGGCATTGTTTCGATGTTGTCCGGCAGTTTCTGGTCCACCAGATATTTTTTGAAGCGCTTCACAGGGAGAGCGGTTTGATCCGTGGTCGATTTGCATTTGGCAGCCTCTTCGACGTCTTGCACAGCAGCTTCCTCTTCTTCCGTCAGTTCCCGCAGAAGCTCGGTATTATTCAGAATGCTTGGATTGGACAATTCTGCGTCAATCAACTCCTGCTGTCTTACGGTCACACCGGTCCACTGACTAACTTCTTCACCAGGATCACGATGTCCAAGTTGCTGCAGAAACTCAATCTCATTCATTTCTAAACCGCTACTATCTTCCTCTAGTATTGATTCCCTGTGAAACATGGCTAATTCCGAACCTTAAAGCTGTTTAAATCTTATTTTCTCTCTCACCCACCAAGAGAAGAATGCTTCAAACTCTATTTGGGTTTCAACCATAGACAGTCTCCGCGGACTGCGAAACCGCCACGAAGCATATAGCTAAAGCTTTTTCAACCATAGACAGTTTCTGTGGACGTGAAACCGCGTTGTGCGTCCGCGCTTCAGCCTACCCATAACACTAATATGGACTGGCTGTGAGGACTGAAATGAACTGAAAAGCCTCGGCGCTGCGGGCTTCGCGCTGAAACGCCTCAGCAGCCTCCAGGTGGCCCTGGTGCTGAAATCTGCAATTTACGCTAAGGGAAGTCGGCTACTGGCTCTAGATTATCAAATTTAACCGCTACACAAATCGTACGTCTTCCCGCCTTTATTCGTCACAATAACATGAATCCGGTTTCATTTTTGGTATTTTACTGCATATCTTACTGTACTACTAACCTTGCGATTTAAAGTAGCATTTATTGTATGCGTAAAAATTTAAAATGCGTTGCTATTAAATCCTGCATAAATTGTTTACACTTTTATATCAATTTTAATACTTCAAAAACTTGGTGTCTATTTGTTAGTGAATTCTTTTTGATTGGTGGATGACAAAATGACCAAATTTCTGGTTTAGTTTTGTGTGCATCGCTGTCTAAGATGCGTTACAAAGCCGATCCTCACCCCATTTCGCTGAAGTATGGTGAGTATCCACTTACATGTACATGCCACAAGTGTAGTTGAAACTTTTATAGTGTGTCTCCGCGTGACAAACTTGAACAGGAAATCTCGGATAAAGTTTCATATTTAGAAAAACTTATTACAGCAGAGGATAAAGTATTTTACTCGATGACTCAATAAGTAGAGACATGATGAAAATTCTAATAACATGTATCAAAGACATGGTGAAAAAAAAGATTGAATACTTGAATGTTTGCGGACGACATTTCAATTCCCATTACGTCAAAAAACTAAGAATATTTTATCCACTAATTTTTTATATTTATTTTTTCTTTCGCTTTAATACTCGCAATTACTCGTAGTTCGACTCAAATGAAATCATATAATAAAAAAGTCAGCACCCTCGGCCAGTGCATTTAATTACAGCTCGTAATAAAAATATGACGCTATGACCAATGAAAAATGTGACGCTTTAAAATGACACCAAAGCTGTGTTTGAAGCTGTTTCGGTGCTTGCGGGATTAAAAGTGTCAAAACTCTTAGGACACCCATTTTAGTAACCAAACATAACTAAAAATAATTTTGAATCATTTTCTGCCCTGCATATTCAACAAAAATAAAATCCTGGAAGAAATTATGCTTACTTCTCGTGTGTCCCAACAGCCGATCGCGTTTTGCTGCAAAAGCACTCTTCACGTTCTGTCCTTCCCTCACAAGACACAATCGTTCTTTGACCCTACAATCTGAGGTTTCATATGCTCGTGTCACTCACTGACTATGACCATATTGGCATGTGTACCTGCGCAGAAAATATAAAACTTTATACATTACAACTTATGATCGTTAGTTTTTAATTAGTTTTCGGTTGGTTTAACCTATTTATACCTTTCGACAGGATGTCAAAAAACTTATGTTATCTCGTCGAACATTTAGATTCTATTAAACATTTAAGAAAATCTGACGCATAGTACACAGTAGTATAATCTTGAAAATAGAATACAAGAGAAAATACCGGATTGCTGACGTTGAATTTTCAATTTTACGCCAGACATGGGGTGAGAAAAACCGATGGCTCTATCGAAAAAGACACGATCGGATTGTGTTTCGCCTAGATTGGACAGTAACCACTTATTAAAAAGTTTTTAGAAGCTTAGTCAGAATTAGATCAGACAAAACCTTGTTCATTATTCCCGGCTTAATAACTAGTAATATTTCACAACGTCTAAAAATATAAACACGCCTAAAAGGTAATTATAAATTTTTACCAAATCAGATAAATTACACTGAATAGACTCTTCTGCGAATTCAGTCCATGCAGATCTCTTCAACTTCTCAAACCTTCTTCATATAGCGAAGCCACAGGTAGCCGGCCACACGGAAGAGGATGAGGAACAGCAGGGTGACGAGACAGTTGGCCCAGATTGGCAGCGGCTGGTCGGGCAAGTACTGGATGATCTCAGAGGACGGGAATGTGGTCTGGTTGTTCGCGTTCAGGTAGGTGCCGTTCAGGCAGCTGGGGTAGGCGCTCCTCAGGGTGCTGGCGCACCTGCGGAAAGTTTTTGAGATGAGTACAAAAAATGTGAAACGCTTTTCTGGATTTTTTGCAAGCCCTTTCTTGAAAGCAGAACAATTTATGGAAATCAGCATCAAGAATAATAAAAAAAGTTTTCCCGCCACAAAGCTCTTCTGTGCACTCTTGGAAAGATTACGCCGTATGAATAAGGTGAGCACAAATGTCTCCTGCTCTAAGTTGGTGTGCAAGTGCTCTGAGATGAAAAGTATCTCGGAGTTTGAGCAACCGCTCACTTTTCGTGTGAATAAAGATTTATCTCAAACTTTGAACTGTAGAGGTTCATTCATTCATAAAATGCTACTGTAAGTAGAGTAACGCAAACATGCGAAGCAAAACTTAATCTATGAATCATGTTACTATCTATAACAAAAGGATGAATCATGTACTATTTATATTTCGCAAAAATGTTGCCTGTAAATACAAGCCAAAATCCGAGCCGAAATCTCAGACTCGGAGCAGCCTAAAGAGATCTTGAGTTTTGCTAGAGCAGCCAAACGAAGCTACATCTTATACATCTTATAGATGTCGAGAGACGAATACCAATTGGTAAGCCTTTTTCGAAGACTTTGTTATTTGATAATTGAGAGTTGAGTCATTGCCGGCCGTTATTGATCAGTTTATTTCTGGTGAGTTATCGAATTTGAGGCCTCCCTTATTCCTGAGGGATTGAATAGGATCCACTGGACCGATTCCGAAACTCTTAGACGATTATTGATTTTGATTGATTTTGATACCCTAGAGTAAGAGAGAGGGAGAGGGAGTAGAGAGGGAGAGGGAGTAGAGAGGGAAAAGAAAACAGCCTTGTGTAATCATCCTCTTGAAAAGCATCCATCCAATTACGTCGCTCCAAGTACACTTTCATTCGGGCCGGATCTCTTACTGCAACAAACTCAGCGATGCTACTAGAGCAGTAGGAAAGTAGCAACAAGCGGCTATGTACTTACACGAAACTATAGGAGTTTTGCATGGTCAGCAGCATGCTGAAGTGGTAGCAGTACCGGATGAACGACAGGTACTTGGCCCACACCAGCCAGTCAGGGATGGCGGTTGTGAAGAAGCCGCCTGCAAGAAAATCAGAAAATGACGGCACATCGATGAAGGGTGGGAAGATTCAAAGAATCACTGACGTATGCACATTCAAAATATGAGCTACAAAAATAATTCAAATTATGGAAAAATAACAGGTCAACAGTTCCAGGACTTATAAGCATGTAATTGGGAGTACATAGACTTACAAACCAAATTTTAAAGGTAAGAAGCACATCACACTTCTTTCGTGCTTCTTACGTGTTTTAGGTTAAAGTATTATTGTGATTGTCTAATACGAGTTTTGATTTAAATAAGCTAGCCGATTCTTCCCAGAGCAGCTGAGTGGCATATGCGTCCGACTCTCGCGCCACAAGCTCTAGTTCAATACCGTGCACAGTCACATTACCTTGGGGCTTGTGCAAAATATAGGCCACGAGGATGTTATGCAATGAAAGCCACGAGGTTCAACCCGAAGACTCAGAGTGTACAGGTCTGATGATTAGAAAGTCAGGAGGGCCGCTTTACACCCTGTGTGAGCGTGGGTATGAGTGCTTGCCTGCGTACAGTATTGGCGCGCTTGCATGTCCTCAGGAGGGAATAGGCAGAATTTCCATAAAACTTTGTCGACGAAGATATTGCTTCAGGGTGCTCATGGCTGTCCTACAAACACTTGGATATTTATTACTCACTGTAGTGCTCGTAGTCCGCTTGGCGGGTAAGAATCTTGGCCTCTAAGAGCCGTATATTTGCGATATATATTCACGCAGCTGCCGACGTGCAGCTATGAGTTACGCAATAAATTGGGGTACTGAGCACGTTGGCTAGAGAGCAAGAGAAAGGGCATTGTACACGCATAGGCTGCGCACCACATCTCTCCCCCAAAGCAAAAGAAAAGTCCAATACGAGAGGGTTTAAAATTTCATTGCAAAAATTGGTCAAGAAACGACGTGAAGGATTAAAAAAATTAATTAGTAAAACAGTCTCAAATTTTTTTGATTTCGAACGATTAAATACTTAAACAATTAAAGCATGCCGATCTTTGACAGCGTTCCGGCTCAGTTCGAATCAAGTCACTGCTTGTAGCAGACGGGCTGCTTTGCTGTCCTGGGATGAGGCCTCTGCGCAATCGGACCGTCGTTGGCCGAATTTGCCTCTGTCACAGGCGCCCCCGGCCGCTGATCGCCGTCCATCTCGTCAAGGTCCCAGGGGCACTCACGAAGCGGCTTCGTCTCGGTCACATGCCGCCGAATGACTGCCATGCCGCGTTGCAGAGTCAGGGCGCCGCCGCTGACTGCCTTGACAAGCCAAGGCCGCGGGTCGAACGGACAGCGCAGCTTGGCCTTGCCGCGGTTTCTGAGCAGCACGCGGGCGCCTGCCAGGATGCCGTGTGGCGCAGCCGAACGCCGCGTGTCGGCCGCCTTGCGCATCGCCTGCTTGTAGCCGCGGTCGAGGAGCTGCAGCTGCCGTTCGGAGCTGCCGGTTTGCTTTGTCAGGCCAGATGGCAGGATGTCGCCGGTCTCTCGGTTGAACATGAGGTCGTTGGGCGTGCGGTCGGTGCCTCGGTGCACAGAGTTGCGGTATCCGAGCAGCCACTCGTGGATCGCCCGCCGCCAGTCGTTGCCTTCGGCCGTGGCGGCGTTGATGGCCTTGTTGAGGCTGCGGTTGAAGCGCTCCACCTCGCCGTTCGCCGCCGGGTAGAGTGGGGTGACCCTGCGCTGTCGAACCCCGAGGCCGTCCAGAAACAAGTTGAATTCTTCGCTCGTGAAGTAGGTGGCGTTGTCCGTAGTGATCTGCTGCGGCACACCGAAGCGGCTGAATGAGGCAATGACGCAGTTGATGACGCTGGCGCTGGTGAGGCTGCGCACCACGTAGAGGTCCGGGTAGCGGCTGAAGTAGTCCACCAAGACAACTACGTTCTCGCCCGTTGGGAATGGTCCGCACACGTCGACGCTGAGCGATTGCCAGGCCCCCGACGGAAGCGGCGTCGGCTGCTTCGGCGGGTGTTTCACGGCGCCGTCGGTCCGGGCCGCTTGACACGGGAGGCAGTTAGTGACGACCGCCTCGACCTGTTTGGACATGCCGGGCCACCAGACCTTACGCTGCAGTCGGTCGCACGTCTTCTTCTGTCCGAGGTGGCCCTGGTGCGCTAAACCGATCGTAAGCTGCTGAAGCTCTGCCGGGATCACGATTCTGTTTCCCCGGAGCAGAAGGCCTGCGTGAACGCTCAGTTCGTCTTTGAGGGACCGAAAACTGTGCGCCGGGCTCGCCGCGCCGCAGCTCCAGTTTCCTGTTTCCAAGGCGCGCATGACGACCACCAGAGCTGGGTCTCTCTCGGTCGCAGCCTGGATCCTGTCGACGGTCAGGCCCTTTGGGGTGGCCGCTTGGACAACGGCGTTGCACAGTCTGGTGTCCTCAGCCTCGTCTTTGTGTGACGATGCGCTTGTCAGCGGATTGCGGCTCAGCGGGTCTGCCGGGTTGTCCTCGCCTTTGCGGTAGTGCAGTGTGAACGTGAAGTGCTGGGTCTGCAGCATGATACGCTCGAGCCGGGGCGGCGGCCTTGAGTCTGCTCTGTAGATCCCGAGCAGCGGCTTGTGGTCGGTGTAGATATCAAAGTGCGGGCAGCCCTCCAGGTAAAACGCGAACTTCAAGCAGCCGAACTTGACGCCCAGGGCCTCGCGCTCGATCTGGCTGTAGCGCCGTTCGACGTCACTGAGCGTGCGGCTCGCGTAGGCCACCGGCCGCGTCTGCCCGCTTGGGTGCCGCTGCTGCAGAATGGCACCAACGCCGACGGGTGACGCATCGACCACCAGCTCGGTCGGCAGCCGCTTGTCGAAGAAGGCCAGCGTGCAGCCCTCGGAGATGCAGTCCTTGACGGCCTGGAAGGACTGCTGCTGCTCGCGGTCCCAGACGAATTCCTGGCCTTTCCGTGTTAGTCGCCTCAGCGGCTCCGCTTTGTCGGCAAGGTGCGGCATGAACTTCTCGAGGTGATTGGCCAGGCCGAGAAACGACCGGACTTCCTTGGCAGACTGTGGATCCCTGAATGCTTGCAGCTCTGCGATTTTCTCTTCTGATGGCTGAATGCCGAACTTGGAGAGCGTCATGGCCATGAACTTGGCCTTGCCGATGCCCCAGCGGCACTTGCTGGCATTCAGGGTGATGCCATTGTCACGCAGTCTGGTCAGGCAGGCTGCCACATGTTCCTGGTGAACTTCAGGGCCCTGACTGTGGATGATGATGTCGTCGTGGATCCACTTGACACCAGTGAGGCCTTCCAGCACTTGCTGCATGACGCGCTGCAGGATCTCCGAGGCGGAGGCGAATCCCATGCTCAGGCGTGTCAGCTGACGCATCCCTCGGGGCGTTGAGAAGACGAAGTACTTGCGGCTGTCCTCACTGATCTCAATTTGATGAAACGCCTTGAAGATGTCGAGCTTGGTGAAGATTGTCGACCCCGTCATGTCGCTGGTAGCTTCTTCAAAAGTCGGGATTGATGTCGTTGCCTCAGGGCCGCCTTGTTAACGTCTCGCAAATCCTGGGTGATCCTCACGGTCTTCCCGTCTTCTTTCGGTACCACGACGATGCGACTGACCCATGGCGTGGGGCCTTCTACTGGCTGGATGATCTGCAGGCGCTCTTGCTCGTCCAGCTCGCGGTCCAGCGCCTCTCTGAGATGCACTGGTACCCGAGAGGGCGGATGGCAGACGGGCCTGGCGTCAGGCTTGATACCAATCTGAACCGAAACACCCTTGACCTTTCCGAGGCCTTTGAAGAGCTCCGGAAATCGCTTGGCCAGCGCCAGGGTCTCTGCGTTCTCCGTCTCGGCTGCTGCGATCGCGCGAACCTGAGGCCCCAAGCTCAGAAGGCGGAGTGAGGTTGATGCCTCCCGTCCCAGGATGTTGACGCCGTCGCCGGGGACGACGATGAAGCGAACCTCCTGGCTATCTTGGCCGGTTGTCACCTGCAGGCTGCAGGCTCCCAGGATGCTGAGCGGTTCTGAAGAGCGGAAAGCGAATACCTTTGTGCGAGTTGTCTGCAGCGGCGGGGGTCGCGGCAGTTTCCGCCAGGCTTTCTCTGTCAAGATATTGCAGTCGGCCCCGTTGTCGACCAGGACTTCCAGCTGCGTTGAGTCGACGAGCACTGTTGTGCGGGCGCCCGCTGTAGCCGTCCCGGTGGCCGCCACGGTCAGACAGAAGATGCTGTCCTCAGGCTCTGAGCTGTCGCTGTCGGCCTGCAGGGCGCGGACGGCTTCCAACGGCCGGGAGAGGCAGGCCCTCGCCAAGTGATTTCGCTTTCCGCAGCGCTCGCACGTCTTGCCTCTGGCTGCGTTGCATGTGCGGTGGCCCGGGACTCCGCATCTGATGCACGTGGTCTGCTTGCCTGGCTGCTGCTTGGCTGGTCCCTTGACTGGGCGCTCTGCTGATGAGGCCGCTGCACCAGTGTCTCGAAGCCGAAGTCGCTGTACCGCCGCCTCGTTAGATTCCATGAGGCTTGCCTGAGTCTCTGCTGTCTCCATGGCTCTGGCCACCCGAAGCGCCTGCTCCAGGTCGACATTGTCGATCGCTAGCAGCTTGCGGCGAAGCTGCTCTGAACTGCAGCCGGCGATCACCTGGTCACGGATCAGGGAGTCTCTGAGGCCCTCGAAGCCGCAGCAGTCGGCAGCATCTTTGAGGCGCTGGAGCCATTCGTCGATGGGCTCGCCGGACCGCTGTGTGCACAACCTGAACTGATAGCGGGTGAACGGGAGATTCCGCTTGCTGTCGAAGTGGTCGTTAAGCGCGGCTACAAGTGTTTCGACGTCTTTGCCTGCTGCCTCTTTGTCGCCGAGACCGGCCGCAATCGACTGCAAGTCCTCTCCGGCTGTATACAGCAGAAGCTGGCGAAGCCGCTTTTTGTCTTCGATGTTTGCAGCCACAGCGAAAAGTTCAAATTGTGCGTACCACTTTTTCCATTTAGTCTGGGCCGTGTTGGGGTCTGTTCGCAGGTCCAAGCGCGCTGGGCTTGGTAAGTTTATCTGCGACGCCATTGTAGTGCTCGTAGTCCGCTTGGCGGGTAAGAATCTTGGCCTCTAAGAGCCGTATATTTGCGATATATATTCACGCAGCTGCCGACGTGCAGCTATGAGTTACGCAATAAATTGGGGTACTGAGCACGTTGGCTAGAGAGCAAGAGAAAGGGCATTGTACACGCATAGGCTGCGCACCACACTCACCAAGCAAAAGCGAGAACATCATGAAAATGTAGGCAATGGTCACGTTAGCTTTTGGAGTGTCCGTCAGAAGGCCAACAAATATCCCGATGCCCTGGAGAATCATGCAAAGTAAGACTGTTGTGTGAAAGAATTTTAGTAGGATGGGGCGAGCTCTCGTCATTCAAACAATTAAACAATTCAAATTGAACAATACGCTGCTGAGTAAAGTACCTGACAAGCCACGCTGTTGGCAAGATATCCCAGTAGAAACGGCACGTACTCGACACCAGTTCCCAGACCGGCGATCCAGTACACCAGAGTCAGCATGATAAACGGTGCTACTATAACCAGCGGCATCTCCGTGGCCATCTTGGCAACGTAGTAAGCGCCAATCTGGTACATGCCAGCACGACGCTCGTGCTTCACGATCATGATGTCCTCTTGAACTGGAACAAACGTACGTTTTTCCGCATCAGTGTCATTACATACTAGTTGATACTTCAAGTAGTTCTATCAGGCACATTATCGGTATTTATAACATGCATAAAAAATTGATCTCACATGACACGACGGCTTCGAGCAGGGGTGCAAAGCTAAGATTCGTTGCCAAGAAGAAAATCTGTATAAGTTAAAGAAATTTTCTCTTTTATTTAGAATTACGCGTATTACGGTCGTAAATTTACTTCTAGTTAGAACCCCGCAAATGCCATCAAGACTTACACAACCCATTATGTCCTTGACGTGCTCCTCTGTGCGGGTAATCTGCCACCACAGCAAGCTGCAGATCAGACCCACAAACAGCGTTTGAATTATTGGAAACACGGATAGGAAACGGCTGCGAGCCAGGTAGAAGCCTCGAATGGTGAGCGCGTTGAGCTGACGACACCACTTTACCCGAGTCACCTCCGACAGCTCGCGCTCGTCGCCATCGTCGTCGACGTACTCGATCGGAACCGGACCGGACATCTCGAGGTGCGTGTCCGCCTTACCGTTCGCTTTGCCGTCCGCCTCCTCGTAGGCCGGGTTCACGTGACCGAGACTCACCGATGAGCCGTTGCCCTGCTTTTCGAGGTAACCATTGACTTCGTCCGCATCTTCTCCATCGCCTCCAGCGCCTTGGTCTAGCAGAGCTCGAGAGCTGTCGGCAGTGATGAGCGACTTGAGCTGTCCGAGGTCCGAGAATCTGGCGCCCTGCTCGATGATGTGGTGCTTGTTTTCGGACGAGCCCTTCACGATCTCCACTGTAGATGTGATGTAAACGTTGTGATTATTGTAACGGATGGCGTAAACAAGATGCGCTAACTAAATGGTCTTCCATAACTACATTAATGTGCCTGCCTATCGTTATATGGTCACTCACGCATGAAGTCGGCGGGATTCCAGTGCTTGTGAAAGGGTACGTCGATGCTCTCGAAGTAGTCGACCATCCCGCTGCGCTTTCCGCTGTACGAGATGTGACCGTCCGTCAGCAGCAGCAGGTCGTCGAACACGTGGAAAATCTGTGACGACGGCTGGTGGATGCTGGCGATGACGATCTTGTTCTCCTTGATCGACCAGCGGCGCAGCAGGTCGATCAGCGTCATGGCCAGGCTGGAGTCGAGACCGGACGTCGGCTCGTCTAGCAGCAGCACGTCCGGATTTCGGAGCAGCTCGCAGGCGATGTTGGCTCGCTTCTTCTCGCCTCCGGACAGGCCGGGCATCATGAAGTTTCCCATGACTGTGAAACCGTTATTTCAAGGTATGTTAGTACTCGTACGAGTATTACTCCGTTATAGCCATGTTGCCGTCGTCATTTTTATTTCCCCGACGAGAAATTTTTCCTAAACTGTTTTTAACATCTTGGTATATTTATGGTCAGTTCAAATCCGTTTCTACCAAAAAATTAATCGATTTACGAGCAATACTAAATAAAAATCGGCACTAGAAATTTACTAGCGCATAATTATGGTTTTATGGTTTCTTGGCACGGTTTTAATGAAACATGCGTAAAAGTTCTTTCCATACTTATATTTTGTCAAAAAATCACGTTCACACGCACTTGTCTCCATGCAATTCTCCAATTCCAAAGATTTTATCACTTCGTCGATGCGCGCTTTTCGCTCCTTCTCCGTCAGCGTGTCGGGGAGCTTCACTCGAGCGGCGAACTGAATTATAAAGTACAATTTGTTATTTATGTTCAGGTCGGAAAGCTAAACAAATGCGTGCCTGCCGTAAAGTCTCACCTCAACAGTCTCTCGTAGAGTTAGTGTGGGGAAGAACACGTCCATCTGAGTGACGTAGCCGAATGACTTTCGCATCCTGGGCGACACCGGCTTGCCGCCCACCGTGATGCTGCCCGACGTCAGGGGCATCCGCCCGGAGAGAGCGTTCAAGAAGGTCGTCTTGCCGCTCCCTGGTAACGTGAAACATAGATAAAAGAAACCTACGCCTAAATAGAGCGTTACTGAAAGGAAATGTCTCAGACAAAAAGCTTGGTAAATGTGATATTACATTAAATTTGTTAAAGATTTACGAGGTCCAGAAAAGTCATCGCAGTTTCAAGACTTTGCTCTACGCTTTTGGTACAATACTCGTATAGCGAGATATCTTTAGTGGTCTTTCGCAATGTGCCTTCATTCCTTAAGTTCAATGCACTTTTAAGCTAGCCTCACCGCTGGGACCCATCACCGACAGCAGGCTTCCACTCCTGGCGATGGCGCTCACGCCGTGCATAATCTGCTTCGCTCCGGCGAACACACACAGCCGATCAGCAGTCAGAGTTGTCCGCCTTCTCACGCCTTCGCCACTGAGAACTGGATTACGCATCGGTTGAGTCGTTTGTGCAATTTCGGATTCCTGTGATGCCATTCTGAGTGCGTTTCTGAGTTTGGTAAAAGCACATTAAGTTACAGTTTTTAAGTGGCAGTTGATACTAAAAAATGCAGTTCTAGCCAACACAGCAAACATAAATTGTCTTCTTAACCAACCCGAAAACCGCAGACAACACCCCAGCCGCAAACTTTCCACCTTCTCTTTGCGAGAGCAGCAATCTATCTATCTATCTATCTATCTATCTATCTATCTATCTATCTATCTATCTATCTATCTATCTATCTATCTATCTATCTATCTATCTATCTATCTATCTATCTATCTATCTATCTATCTATCTATCTATCTATCTATCTATCTATCTATCTATCTATCTATCTATCTATCTATCTATCTATCTATCTATCTATCTATCTATCTATCTATCTACGAGTATCTATCTATCTATCTATCTATCTATCTATCTATCTATCTATCTATCTATCTATCTATCTATCTATCTATCTATCTATCTATCTATCTATCTATCTATCTATCTATCTATCTATCTATCTATCTATCTATCTATCTATCTATCTATCTATCTATCTATCTATCTATCTATCTATCTATCTATCTATCTATCTATCTATCTATCTATCTATCTATCTATCTATCTATCTATCTACATGGATCTATCTGCTCTTTCACAAAGTCAAGGCAAGGAGCATAAAATTTCGCACTAATCTTGGAGATAAGTCCTATACAAGCTAGTAGACTGTGGTACTCTTAAAAATAAAATTTGCTTTAACATAGGGTTTATGAAAGCACTGCACGGAGCAGAGCTGAGATGAGCCCGGGCTCTAAAGTCTATTAGCCATGCGAGGTAAAATCGAAAGCTAATATTTAATTAAGCAAAAATCTTGTGATGCAAAAGTTTAGTTCGCAGTTGGAAGGCCGCACAGACGAACAGGTTTGCACTCGCACGCTCAGCGCGCTTCGAGTTTGCTATTAATTGAAACATCTTAATAATGTTTTTACATTGCAAGAGCTAATTTCTTAAGTGACGCTTTTCGTCATTCTTGTGATATTTGTTCACTTTACAGCTTTTTAAAGGGGAGTCAAGCTCTAGTCAAATATGTATATCTTATATTCGAGTGCTGTCCCGAAAGTAGTGTTACTTTTGTTTATATCTCTCGTTCTGATGATTCAAAACTAATGTTGGTTTTAACATCTCTTAAAACAGACAATGGAAACAAAACTGAACAAAAGTTATGAATAAAAATTTAGCAGGAACTCGACTATAGAATTACAGTACGTCAACAAGCTAGCAGAAAGTAGCGAAAGTACTTTTGATTGAATGCACTCAGACTTCTTTGTTTAGGCTGCTGTGACAAAGAGATTAAAAAAAAATTTCTATGGAAAGTTTGGAGAACCATAAAACTTTTAAAGCAGCGAAACGAGAATCGGCAAAATGAGATTCGGCGAAACGAGAATCGGCGAAACGAGAATCGGCGAAACGAGAATCGGCGAAACGAGAATCGGCGAAACGAGAATCGGCGAAATGAGAGGTACCCTTGGAGGACATGGCACAGTGCAGCCGAGATTCATGTGCAACTTTAAACGGCTCATTGGTCTAATACAGTCATTTACCGCAGTCATTTTACACATTCACTGCAGCCGGTTACCCGTTTATCAGCTACCACTTCGAAATTTGGCTAACTTGTTGACTTACTGTAAGGCTATGGTCGAACATATGCTACATTTGAGTTCATAACTTTTTTTCCATTGTCTGTTTCTGAAGATGTTAAAAGTGACTATAATGAAAGAGATTTTCCGCTATAATTTTGTGCAGAATGATGTTATTTAGATTAGGAAGCAATAATTAAGGTTATAAGGTTATAAAACGCCTATTATCTACATTGAAATAAAAGCCATGGATGAAATATTCTGCCAGCCCAGCCATTTATGAGCTGGTTTGTGCTGCCAGCACTAACCGGCGTTTGTGTACACCGCCTACCCCCCCCGGCTTGCGCCCACCCCCCCTCCCTCGGGAGGGTTTGTGCTGCCAGCACTAACCGGCGTTTGTGTACATCGCCTACTCCCCCGGCTTGCGCCCACCCCCCTCCCTCGGGAGGTTTTTTTTGCCTGCGGGCTAGCTGACTTTGTGTCTTGCTGCGCGCGCAAATGCTTTTATGCTTTTTCGACTTAGTGAGCAATCCAGTTATATTCTTTCATCCAGGGCATGCTGTGACAAAGAGACATGTATGGAAAAACTTGGAGAACCATAAAACTTTTAACAGTAGAAAGACCATGGGGTGTATTTCAAATACACACATTTTTCGTTTGTCTGTATCTCCAAAAATATTCAACCAATTGCCATGAAAATCCAGAACATGGGCTAAAATTTTTCGCTCTATTTGATGAAGCAACTTCGAAAATCACGAAAAAATGGCATCGTCGAGATATTTAACGATTCTCCTCGGGGTATCTGGTGGCAAAAACCACCAACATTGGCAAAAATTTTCTGCTCACAAAATCTCATCATGAAACCACGTCGGCTCAACGAACTACGTATATCGGTCGTGAGGCCTTTGTTCTCAGCGTCCCAGGCCCCAGGGTCCCCTTCATCTCCGTCTGGAGCATCGGCGGCGACCGTCGGGACCTACAACAAAAGCACCCGATCGGCATCTCAGAGACGGCTGCGTTCCCAAAAACTGAAATGGAAGAATCCTCTTCTGCATGCAGCATTCAGTCAGTAGACACAATCAGTAAATGAAATGGACGATGGCGACCCTCTAGGCTGACCTGTAGACAGACAAGCGACCTTCTGGACCTTCAACGGAGTGCCACCACGCGGCCCCGACAAGCTGGCCCCCCAACATCGTGATTTTTCTATCAAGGCACCAAACCAGGATACAATGATCCTGCACCATGTTCAGCATTCAGCTCTGTCTGGACGACCTTTAGGACCTTCAACGGAGTGCCACCACGCGGCCCTGACGAGCTGACACCGCCAACATCGTGATTTTTCTATCAAGGCTCCAAACCAGGCATTTCTGCATATTATACAATGCATTTAACTGGCGACTGAAAAAAATATTTAATTTCCTAAAAATGATATTACAGTATGTCAAAAATGATGATATTACAGTATGTCAAAATGATACTACGGTATGTCAAAAATGATGATATTACAGTATGTCAAAATGATACTACGGTATGTCAAAAATGATCATGCAGCAAATTCAGAGCAGAAGGATCTGAACAGGCAGTAGGACACACACGTGAGCTCCTCAGAAAACCGGAATTTGCTCGTGTGTGGAGCCATGTTTTGAGTTGAATTCTTGAGATCGGCTTGCAGGCCACCACGAGTGCGCATCACTGTTCCAAGAAACGTGAATCCCATTTCCCGGTACAAGTGATTGGCCAGCGCAAGACTCGAGAAGAATCTGTCACATGTGGTGCTGTGCCAGTGTCCTCTGAATGGATCAGCCATAGTGGCAAACAACTTGCCCACCACTCCACACCTCTGAGCCCTTGGCCAGCCGAGCATCGGATTCCTGATTCCTGTGATGCAAAAGTAGTGGACAGCAGTGTTCCTTTGCCAGCCAATGCAGATTTCCGCATTAAACTCATAGCGGATTTCCATGTCATCCTGAATCTCTGGATTTCCAGCTGACATCAGCAGGAACAGCTTGGCACCATTGCGACCGTTGGGGCCAAGCCCGGATCCCGCGGCAGTTTTCGAGAACTGCACTTCGGTGTTGAACTTCTTCGGGAAGGCGGGCGCGATCTGACGCCCGGTTCCATGGGCCCTGGCCCGATCGCGCCCGAATGGAAGAAGAAGAAGACCGGGCTTCTCCTTCAGAAAGACTGTGAAGTCACAGTTCACACCCCAGTAGACAATCAGAGTTGTACGGCCTGGAAAGGACAGGATGGCGCAGCTGACTGACAAAGGTGTCCCAGAGGCGTCGGATGCCGTAGAGCTTGTCCGTTGTGGCAGTCCGCTGACGATGTTCGGCAGTTTCGAATTTAACATTGTGCAGGACCATTGTATAGTACGCAGACATGCCTGGTTTAGTGTCTTGATAGAAAAATCACGATGTTGGCGGTGTCAGCTCGTCAGGGCCGCGTGGTGGCACTCCGTTGAAGGTCCTAAAGGTCGTCCAGACAGAGCTGAATGCTGAACATGGTGCAGGATCATTGTATCCTGGTTTGGTGCCTTGATAGAAAAATCACGATGTTGGGGGGCCAGCTTGTCGGGGCCGCGTGGTGGCACTCCGTTGAAGGTCCAGAAGGTCGCTTGTCTGTCTACAGGTCAGCCTAGAGGGTCGCCATCGTCCATTTCATTTACTGATTGTGTCTACTGACTGAATGCTGCATGCAGAAGAGGATTCTTCCATTTCAGTTTTTGGGAACGCAGCCGTCTCTGAGATGCCGATCGGGTGCTTTTGTTGTAGGTCCCGACGGTCGCCGCCGATGCTCCAGACGGAGATGAAGGGGACCCTGGGGCCTGGGACGCTGAGAACAAAGGCCTCTACGACAGATGGACCCAGATTATTGAGCCAATATGGATTTTCCATAAAGGTTTATACAGTGTAGTGTTGGTTGTCCTTGCCACCAGTGTCTTCGACAAGAATCGTTGAATATTTCGACGATGCTGACGTCGGATGACTTTAAAAGTTAGTTCGTCGGAAAGGGGGAAAAAGTTTGATCCATATGGTGGACTTTTACGAAACTCGGTAATTCGGTTTGCGAGCTATCGTGAAATGGGTCGCGTGTATTTGTAATACACCCTATGGTCTTTCCCCATGGGGAAAAATAGCGTGGTCTTTCTACTGTTAAAGCAGCAGAAAATTTCCCACAGGGCTTCAGCTGTATTGCTTTTTGTTCCCTCATTCTGCAGTGCCAAAAATCATGGATTTTTCCTGCATTCAAAAATTGCATGTGCATTTAAGTGTTGCTCAAAGGAGTGTGATGGCCAGCATCAATGCCCATCCATACTTCATGCTGGTGAGGCTTTGGTGAATTGTCCATCGCGGAGTATCGAGCCTGTCGGCAATCTCTCGGATCGTCATTCGACAGTCCTCATCCAGAAGATCGAGGATAGCTTCAGTCAAGACGTCAGAGTCACGAACATGTGGGCTGATCCATGTGTCCTGGGCTGATCCGCAAGATCCGTCTTTCCATCTTGAAACTGATCTATCCAGCGATAGATGGTCATTTTGCTGACTGCGCTCGACCCATGAGCTGATAAAATTTGCAATGAATTTCGGCTGCACTGTGCTCCGTCCATCCAAAGGATGCAAACCACACTCCTCTGAACAACACTTGAATGCACATCCATGATTTTTGTAGTAGCTAAAAGAGGGAACAAAGAGCAATGAAGCTGAAGCCCAGTGGGAAATATTCTGCTTCTTTAGAAGTTTTATGGTTCTCTAAGTTTTTCCATAGATGTCTCTTTGTCACAGCATGCCATGGATGAAAGAATGTAACTGGATTTCTCACTGGGTCGAAAAAGCATAAAAACATTTGCCGTCGACGGACGGCAAAGCGAACGGTAGGGCGGACATGCACCTCGAGATGTCCGGTCCGGTTCCGATCGAGTACGTCGACGACGATGGCGACGAGCGGTAAAGTAGAGTCACTGAGTTAATTCAATTATCATTAATAAGTAACAGTTAGTTGTATTCCAATAGCTAAGGCTTGTATTGTAGCTCGTATGCTGACGTGAATCAAGACAAAAGTTGAAGCAGCCAGATCACAACGCTTGCCGAAAAAGCTTGTGCCCTGACGTCCGTTCTTTCTTTCGTTCCTTGTTTTCTGACATAAAAATGATGATGGAACCGATAATTGTCAAATGCAGAAGCCAGAATCTACATCCTTTAGTTTGATGACTGTCCATTCGGCTCTCTTCTGAGGAGCTGCATGTAGTATTCGGAGGTGTATATTCCAGTATTAACTATAGTTTATTGCTGAAGATCTTCGAAAACTGTCAAAGACAGGCTGTAGCTAAAGGAACTAAATAATTGTTTCTTATTTTATAACCTTTAAGTTTCGAAATGGTCCATATGGTCATTAGGAAGGATTACGGAGAATAGTTTAGATGCTACAGATTATACAGGATTATATATCTCTTATATCTAAAGCTGAGTGGGTCGATCGATCGACCGGCCGGGTTTAACGCGTATCTCCTCCTAGACGGCTGCCAACTCAAATGCGAGACTTATATATATCAATTCAGAATTTTCCTACGCAACAAATAGGCTATTTTAATGTTGAAAAATTAAAATTCAAGTCCGTTAAAAAAGCAAAAAACTGTTTTCTTAACCTTCTTTGGCCACTTTTTCTGCTCTGAAGTGAAAATTTGCATCAATTTTGAGTGATTGCGCCACAACTTTTTTCCTATCTGGGCAGTGCATTTTCTCTCCAGTGGGGGGATTGGGGCGTTCTAAGTGGCTGCGTGCGTACACTTGGACCCTTGCTAACTGGCGGACAGTGAAATTCAATGCATGAACTTTCAAGCCTCTCACTGTAGCAGGCAGTGAATGTACACTCAAAAATTCAATGCTTTAAACTGGGAAATTTCAAACAAACTGTGCCTCAAGTTTTGAACTTTGAGAGAAAAGACTTATATTGCTGGAAAGATCTTTAAATTCTGATATAAGTTGTTTGCTTAAAGTATGAAAACTAAAAGCACAGCATTCAAAAAACGATTTCCATACTTTTAACTTTCTGCAAAGATTGAATTGTACTCCTTTTTTCGAGACGCAATAGATAAATTTGGGGCTTCAACTTCTAACTGCCGCTGTGTATTGGAGGGTTGATTTAGATTGCGCAATCATTTTGTTAACTTTAACTAAGACTGATACTGACTGACTGAAAAATAGATTTCGCAATTAATTGGTTCAATTGGTTCAATTTTTTTATTATCGGTGCCTTTCAACAGGAAGCACTGTGCAGCTCTAACCCTAACCCTAACCACTGAATCCTTTTCTTTGCATATATTTAAGCCAGACAATTAGAAAGCGTTTTTAATACACTCCAATTTAACAGAGTCTGTTGATTAAATTGATGGATTTTTGCTTGAAGGAGATAATATTGATAGATATTCGTTCAACAGTGAATTTTGATGAATATCGGTTTCACGGAGAGGATTTTGATGGATTTAAGTTTCATGGAGAGGATTTTGATGGATTTAAGTTTCATGGAGAGGATTTTGATGGATTTAAGTTTCACGGAGAGGATTTTGATGGAGTTCTGTTTCACGGAGAGGATTCTGATGGAGTTCTGTTTCACGGAGAGGATTCTGATGGAGTTCTGTTTCACGGAGAGGATTTTAATGGATTCCTGTTTCACGGAGAGGATTTAAATGGATTTCTGTTTCACGGAGAGAATTTTGATGAATATCTGTTTTACGGAGAGTTTTGATCAATATCTGTTTGACTGAGAGAGTTTTTATGAATAAAAATCTGTTTGAAAGAGAGGATTTTAATGGATTTCTGTTTCATGGAGAGGAATTTGATGGATTTTAGAGAGACCTTGGATGATGGGATTCGGGTCATAGGATTCAGCTGATGGATTCCGATGATGGGAGTTCTTCCCCTTTCTCCTCCAACGGAGGAGTTGGCCTCGTATTATATAGATTATATAGATTATATATAGATTTAGAAATCTATAGATATAGATTATATAGATTATACAGGATTATGGTAGCTATTGCAATAAATTGCAAATTTTCGAGTAGAAACAAGCATTATTGCTATAAAATTTTCATTCGTACCTTTGAGTACGGATGTCTCCTGTGCACGTCCCTGCTTAGACTCAATGGCAGGGACAGCAGGGTGGTGACCATGGTCCTCTTGCGTCATCGCTGCTTCTCTACCTCAAGGAAAAATCCGTAATGAGAAATACTCATTCTGGCTCTCCAGTGTCGAGAATGCGGAGCACTTAATCTGTGAATGATCCGCATTACTCATGACAGGCTCTGCACCTACCTCGGCACAAAACCGGACCTCGCCGACATTTTCAGGCCTGAGAATCTCTGCCAGCTCGTCCGCTACGTAAGGGCAAGCGGGCAGGACTTCCTGGACTCTCCGGAGGGCACACCACAGCACCAACTGTCTCTGGTCGCCAAGGTTTAGCGGAATGGATAGATAGTAATGCAATAATGTCTAGACGACGAGTGCGCGTTAGTCATAGAGTGTCTATGGCATTATTGCAAGATCAAGCCGTGCATCTATCACATTGCCGACTGGTAGAGCCAACTGTGGAGAAGACTTCAAATTTACCATAGACAAAAAGATCAATTAGCGTGCATTAATGCGTCAATAAGTGTTGACGTCTCCAAAACAAGAGAACGCATAGCGTCGATTAAGGTTTTGCCATAGACAAATCCGCGCCAGAGAAATCCGATTTCTGGAGAGCCTAATGAATGCACTTTCGATTCGACAAATATACGAGTACATTCCTTTCCGGCTTCCAGGTCGTTTCTAAGAAATTCGAGTGTAGCTTGCTTCTATTGTAGTTTTCCAGGATTCTAGAATAAGCAATTCAATGAATTGTGCATGGCGATGCATTAACCATTCAACCGTAAACTCTGTAAACTCTGTATCTGTTTATTTATTAAGTAAGACATTTACAAGAAAAAAAGTAGTGGCAAACTTTTGACATTTCTAAAATAAAACATACATGTATTTAATTTCTGTAAATTTGAGCGGATAATCTCATCGGTTTCACTTAAAATATCAAACGATCTTTGAATAATGGAGTGTATGCATATGATGCAAAATTTATGGCGTAAAAAAGAAAAGGCCAGACTACTCTAAGTAGGCCTAAAGTACGAGTACACATGTGATGTTTTTAAAAATTACAGAATAGATTAAATTATTAAAACAAAGAAAATACCCGTCTTTAATTCAACCTGCTGACTTCATGGAAGCTAAAAAAATACAAATACAGGGACTACTCAATAACTAGATACTTTACTAGAGTTTTTACCACAGACGCAAACTCACTGACAACAAGGTAAAACCGATCTGAGTAATGCTTTTCGAGGACTAAGTTGTTGATAGATCGGCCTCCAACTTTTGTAGTTTCCCGCCACTTGTTATTGAGTAGTCATTGCTTCAGTATCAAAAAGTTAACATCTTACTACAATATATAGTCCGGAAATTTGGTTTTATGTAGCACTGAAGCGTTTCCCAATTTATGTTAAGGGTCAATATTAGTTAATAGAACGCTGATGCAAGCTTGCAGTACTATGACCTCAACTGTGAGAAAAGTAATGAAAACAATTAAACTTTCTTCATGTAGCGAAGCCACAGGTAGCCGGCCACACGGAAGAGGACGAGGAACAGCAGAAGGACGAGACAGTTGGCCCAGATTGGCAGCGGCTGGTCGGGCAAGTACTGGATGATCTCAGAGGACGGGAATGTGGTCTGGTTGTTCGCGTTCAGGTAGGTGCCGTTCAGGCAGCTGGGATAGGCGCTCCTCAGGGTGGTGGCGCACCTGTGGATGAGTAATAAAAAGCAGGACTATGTGTCTATTTTGAATTTGCGTTTTGCCTCAGTTCCTTGCTATTAGCATCAGACCATCGAGAGTGAGACGAGGAACTGACTAGATTTGTACTGCCGGTGGCTAAATTTAATGTTGTCTTGTCTAAATCGAAATACGAAATTGTTTTCTAAAAATGGAATGACGAATCTGCATACTGAGATGTCTAAATTGCATATCGGTTTTGTTTAAATTGTCAGAAAAAGGGCTGCATTGCTGTTGCTATCAAATTATTCTATTTTTATTAATTCAATTATAAATATTTTTAACATTAGAAATGGATTACCTCACATCCAGTAATCCTCTATAAAAATGTCAAAACGTTATTCTAGACTTGAACTTTATTGTTCCTTCCGGGCTTCCTGGCCACACATCTCTTCCAATCACTGAAGCAATTCAGAACACTTTCGGGACACTGTTATGCTCGAAGCATCCAAAACTACTGAACAAATACTAAAAAACAGAGGTAGGTTTTAGGACTGTACTTACAAGAAGTTGGGCGAGCTTCGCATAGACAGCAGCATGGTAAAGTGGTAGCAGTACCGGATGAACGACAGGTACTTGGCCCACACCAACCACACAGGTATAGCAGTTGTAAAGAAGCCACCTGTTGGACATTCAAAATAAGATTCCAGTACAGTTACATACCAAAAATATACTGCAAAAGGAATAAAAACTATTCGTACTACTCACCAAGTAGAAGTGAGAACATCATAAACACGAAAGCAATAGTCAAATTGGCTTTCGGTATATCCGTCAGCAAACCAACAAATATTCCGATGCCCTGCAAAATGGTGAGGGATAGCTCGTTAGAGCTTGCTTTGTTCGCTTAATTTAAAACAGTGAGCCCAAAAGCCCAGACGCGACACAGAATATCCTAAAACGTTTCCCATTTCACATCAATGCAAGAATATTCAAATTCAAACTTATCTGCTTCATTTAGCACGTACCTGACATGCCATGGCATTCACGAGAATTCCCAGCACGAATGGAACGTACTCGACCCCGGTTCCCAGACCGGCTATCCAGTACACCAGAGTCAGCGTGATGAACGGCATCACAATGACCAGCGGCATCTCCGTGGCCATCTTGGCAACGTAGTAAGCGCCAATCTGGTACATACCGGCGCGACGCTCGTGCTTCACGATCATGATGTCCTCGTGAACTGCAACCAGGTTCTCATCCATTTATTTAAAGAACTTTCACTAATTAAATGTACTTGTAGTAGTTGGGCTAAAAACCTCACTAGGACCCTGTGTAATTAAACTCACAAGACATGATGGCATCAAACAGGGGCGCAAAGCTAAGGTTCGTTGTCAGGAAGAAAATCTAAAATATTTTTTAGCGTAAGCACGGAATGATATTGCAGTAGCCTTAGATATTTATTTATAAGCATATCGTTTGTGATGAATCCAATCGAATTTAACTCACGCATCCCATAATGTCGCTGATGTGCTCCTCTGTGCGGGTAATCTGCCACCACAGAAGGCTGCAGATCAGACCCACAAACAGCGTTTGAATTATTGGAAACACGGATAGGAAACGGCTGCGAGCCAGGTAGAATCCCCGAATAGTGAGCGCGTTGAGCTGACGACACCACTTTACCCGAGTCACCTCCGACAGCTCGCGCTCGTCGCCATCGTCGTCAACGTACTCGATCGGAACCGGACCGGACATCTCGAGGTGCGTGTCCGCCTTACCGTTCGCTTTGCCGTCCGCCTCCTCGTAGGCCGGGTTCACGTGACCGAGACTCACCGATGAGCCGTTGCCCTGCTTTTCGAGGTAACCATTGACTTCGTCCGCATCTTCTCCATCGCCTCCGGCGCCTTGGTCTAGCAGAGCTCGAGAGCTGTCGGCAGTTATGAGCGACTTGAGCTGTCCGAGGTCCGAGAATCTGGCGCCCTGCTCGATGATGTGGTGCTTGTTTTCGGACGAGCCCTTCACGATCTCCACTGTAGATGTGATGTAAACGTTGTGATTATTGTAACGGATTGCGCAAACAAGATGCGCTAACTAAACAGTCTTCCATAACTACATTAATGTGCCTGCCTATCGTTATATGGTCACTCACGCATGAAGTCGGCGGGATTCCAGTGCTTGTGAAAGGGTACGTCGATGCTCTCGAAGTAATCGACCATCCCGCTGCGCTTTCCGCTGTACGAGATGTGACCGTCCGTCAGCAGCAGCAGGTCGTCGAACACGTGGAAAATCTGCGACGACGGCTGGTGGATGCTGGCGATGACGATCTTGTTCTCCTTGATCGACCAGCGGCGCAGCAGGTCGATCAGCGTCATGGCCAGGCTGGAGTCGAGACCGGACGTCGGCTCGTCTAGCAGCAGCACGTCCGGATTGCGGAGCAGCTCGCAGGCGATGTTGGCTCGCTTCTTCTCGCCTCCGGACAGGCCGGGCATCATGAAGTTCCCGATGACTGCATGATTTCACAGTATTGAGACATGATGTCGCAGGAGTTTGTCAAATGTGTTCAATGTGCATATCAGTGTCTAGGCGGTGTTTTACGAGTCCCATAAATCCAGCATCGTCGTTGCTAATAAACTTTCTTAATCCTGATAACATTTACTTCCAATCTAAATTTCAAGCTAAATTTGAATTGCATCTTGCGAAAGTGCAGGATACTCACTTGTTTCCATGCACTTTTCTAGCTCCAGTGATCTGATCACACCGTCGATGCGAGCTCTTCGTTCCTTTTCCGTCATTGAGTCGGGAAGTTTCACTCGTGCGGCGAACTGAAAGTGCGTTCGAGATCGTTAATAACGAATTTTGCACATGTTAGCTGCAGTTATTGTAGAGGACATTCTGTCCGAGAGTCTCACCTCGACGGTCTGTCTCAGTGTGAGAATTGGGAAGAACACGTCCATCTGAGTGACGTAGCCGAATGACTTTCGCATTCTGGGCGACACCGGCTTGCCGCCCACCGTGATGCTGCCCGACGTCAGGGGCATCCGTCCGGAGACCGTGTTCATGAAGGTCGTCTTTCCGCTGCCTGCCAGCATGATTTGAAATCGGGATTGAACAATGCCTCATTCTCTAGGAATACGAGCTTCGAGTGTTGCAACTGCTTATCTACCTGAATGATATGCATGTTATCTAGCTTTGTCCGTCAATGCAGTACTGGTACATATTGTACTTTTGTTTCTAAAATGGTTTGCAACCTTTTCGATTCTTTAGTCGCCTTTTGTGTCCACGCATTACACGAAGACAAATATGAGCAGACAAATTTGCACCACCAAGGGTACAAGTTAAAGCTAGAAATGCGTTATACTTCCTGTAGCCAAAATGAGATTGCGAGTAATTGCACCAGTGCCTCAACTAGCAGAGCACTGGTCAAGTAATGAGACTCAGAATTCGAGAGATATTATGCTCACCGCTGGGACCCATGACCGCCAGCAGACTTCCACTTTTGGCGATGACGCTCACATCGTGCAGAATCTGCTTCTCTCCGGCGAACACGCAGAACCGATCTGCAATCAGAGTCAGTCGCTTTCTGCTCCCCTCGCCATTGGCATTGAGTCCTGGATGAGCTGTCACATCCTGCTCAGCTTCCACTTCTTGAGATGCCATTAAGAAGGCTTGTTACAAAGCGAATACGAGAAATTAAGATAATTTCAAACGCACTAGTGTTCTCTGCTCTGCACCCAGTTATATAAACGCAGTCACTCACCACCTACCCAAAACTGCTCTGGAAATCTTCTGGCCGCAACGCACTTTCATACCCTCCACAATAAAGTGTACACTTGGCCCCTGCTCTGTGCTCATTGGCTGACCTGCCGCCTCCCGCTCTCTGCTCTCGTCTATTCGGTAGCCCTCCATATCTATCTCTTCCGCTTGTCCCTCGACCAGCTAGTTAAGCCGCTTTCTCGCAATTTCAAGCGAGGTCATTGCATAATGGGAATGCACTGTGCAGTACACGCACACTATATGTTTCCTATACATTGTTCTTTCGTCTTTCAGCTTGGAAAGCGCCAGAGTTGTTCTCTGCGCATCTGTTTAATGGCTCATGAAAATGACAGAGAAAGAGAAGGAAAGAGTTTTGCACTCTGTAAGACTATTTATGAAGATTGACAACCTTCTGTGTCCTATGAGCTATTAATAACTGCTGCTACTGCTCTGCAATGCAGAGAGAAAATAATTAAGATGCGTAAAATCTGTGTCGGACTGGAGTTTCAAATGAAGTTATCACTCAAATTTAATGTGAGTGGCCTGCTTGTCGGCATGACTGAATTTAAGCCATTCTACAAAATAAACAAGTCAAATAACACATTCTGTGAATCATCTCTCATTATATCTATCTATCTATCTATCTATCTATCTATCTATCTATCTATCTATCTATCTATCTAATCTATTTATCTATTTCTATCTGAAATGAAATATTGCGAGTGCTACTCCTGCAGCAAACTTCAAGCTCGTTCTCTGCATCACTCTTTCATTCTTCTTGAAGGCAAACACAAAGCAACCCTTACTCTTCTCAGACTTTGGCAGCCAACACAGGCATTCACCTAGAAGCAATGGAAAGCACTTCGCTGTCAGCTTAATATAGTTAAATACTTGCGAAATAACCTTCGTTTCTTTTTGTTTTCATCCAGCGGAGAGGCAGACAAACCTGAGCGAGTGCTAAAGATTCATGCTAAACCTTTTTTCGAGTTCGAGGTGAACTTTAGTAAGGTTTTTAGAGTTCTATCGATGCCTGCAATAATACTGTTTTAGTGTTTATAAAGCACTTAGATAGTCTTCAATAAGCTTTTTACCTGTATTCAGTATCAAAGGTTTTGGATGCCCTCTCGGAAAATTTCGTTTCAGACAGAATCCACAACGGATTCCTCGGAGTGCAACTTTTAACTTCGAGTAGTTAACTCGCCTTATTTTTTACCGATGCCTCAGTACATTTCCCACTCAAAGCGGCTACATTCATTTCGTCAGGGGGATGACATGCAATTCACATCAGTCCCCAACAAACAGAGTTGTACATGTCTGACGATTAGAAATCAGGGACGATGTGTACCCTGCTTGAGCGTGTATGAGTGCGTGTCGTACTACGAGCGTATTATTATCATTTTTTTATTTCCACTGTTCTTATCGGCTTGGGTCTCATTGGCAAGAAAACACCAGCCATATTTGGCACTCGATCGTACTGCTCTAATTGCGTAATCTCAATGCTGCGTTCTTGCTGGAAACCCGCCTACTCAGAATTTGTTGAGCAGATTAGCAATTACGCTCGTATGAAATTTTAACTGCGAGCTAGTTAATGCGATTTGTCTTCACTAATCAAGACGATTAGCAATCGGCTATCATAAACGTTTTGGCATATCAAAGAGCGCCCTATACTCAGTCCATTGCGTCTCCTTTTTCTGCTCATATCTCAATCTTGTCAGCTATGCCCTACCTTCTCTCTCCTCTCTAACTCTATTCTATTCTACTGTCATTTGTACAGCAACCCAGAAGCACTTCTGCGCCCTACTCAAAGCAATTGCTTGCGCTGCAACATCTCAAAGCGTAAAGACGACGTACGAATGAATAACCTTGCTTGAAGTTTCAGCAAAGAGCTTTGAACAGTGATTGGTTGCGCGCGTGACATACTGGGTGAGAGAGAACTTATAGAATAGCTAACTGTAACTCATCACGAACTGCTCTGCTGGAAATTATCTTGCAGGCCTATTTAGAGCTCAAAATTTGTAGGTCATTAGACTTGGATTTCAAGCTCGCAGACGCGTCTGTGTTTGATTTGTAACAAGCCTTCTTAATGGCATCTCAAGAAGTGGAAGCTGAGCAGGATGTGACAGCTCATCCAGGACTCAATGCCAATGGCGAGGGGAGCAGAAAGCGACTGACTCTGATTGCAGATCGGTTCTGCGTGTTCGCCGGAGAGAAGCAGATTCTGCACGATGTGAGCGTCATCGCCAAAAGTGGAAGTCTGCTGGCGGTCATGGGTCCCAGCGGTGAGCATAATATCTCTCGAATTCTGAGTCTCATTACTTGACCAGTGCTCTGCTAGTTGAGGCACTGGTGCAATTACTCGCAATCTCATTTTGGCTACAGGAAGTATAACGCATTTCTAGCTTTAACTTGTACCCTTGGTGGTGCAAATTTGTCTGCTCATATTTGTCTTCGTGTAATGCGTGGACACAAAAGGCGACTAAAGAATCGAAAAGGTTGCAAACCATTTTAGAAACAAAAGTACAATATGTACCAGTACTGCATTGACGGACAAAGCTAGATAACATGCATATCATTCAGGTAGATAAGCAGTTGCAACACTCGAAGCTCGTATTCCTAGAGAATGAGGCATTGTTCAATCCCGATTTCAAATCATGCTGGCAGGCAGCGGAAAGACGACCTTCATGAACACGGTCTCCGGACGGATGCCCCTGACGTCGGGCAGCATCACGGTGGGCGGCAAGCCGGTGTCGCCCAGAATGCGAAAGTCATTCGGCTACGTCACTCAGATGGACGTGTTCTTCCCAATTCTCACACTGAGACAGACCGTCGAGGTGAGACTCTCGGACAGAATGTCCTCTACAATAACTGCAGCTAACATGTGCAAAATTCGTTATTAACGATCTCGAACGCACTTTCAGTTCGCCGCACGAGTGAAACTTCCCGACTCAATGACGGAAAAGGAACGAAGAGCTCGCATCGACGGTGTGATCAGATCACTGGAGCTAGAAAAGTGCATGGAAACAAGTGAGTATCCTGCACTTTCGCAAGATGCAATTCAAATTTAGCTTGAAATTTAGATTGGAAGTAAATGTTATCAGGATTAAGAAAGTTTATTAGCAACGACGATGCTGGATTTATGGGACTCGTAAAACACCGCCTAGACACTGATATGCACATTGAACACATTTGACAAACTCCTGCGACATCATGTCTCAATACTGTGAAATCATGCAGTCATCGGGAACTTCATGATGCCCGGCCTGTCCGGAGGCGAGAAGAAGCGAGCCAACATCGCCTGCGAGCTGCTCCGCAATCCGGACGTGCTGCTGCTAGACGAGCCGACGTCCGGTCTCGACTCCAGCCTGGCCATGACGCTGATCGACCTGCTGCGCCGCTGGTCGATCAAGGAGAACAAGATCGTCATCGCCAGCATCCACCAGCCGTCGTCGCAGATTTTCCACGTGTTCGACGACCTGCTGCTGCTGACGGACGGTCACATCTCGTACAGCGGAAAGCGCAGCGGGATGGTCGATTACTTCGAGAGCATCGACGTACCCTTTCACAAGCACTGGAATCCCGCCGACTTCATGCGTGAGTGACCATATAACGATAGGCAGGCACATTAATGTAGTTATGGAAGACTGTTTAGTTAGCGCATCTTGCTTGCGCAATCCGTTACAATAATCATAACGTTTACATCATATCTACAGTGGAGATCGTGAAGGGCTCGTCCGAAAACAAGCACCACATCATCGAGCAGGGCGCCAGATTCTCGGACCTCGGACAGCTCAAGTCGCTCATCACTGCCGCCAGCTCTCGAGCTCTGCTAGACCAAGGCGCCGGAGGCGATGGAGAAGATGCGGACGAAGTCAATGGTTACCTCGAAAAGCAGGGCAACGGCTCATCGGTGAGTCTCGGTCACGTGAACCCGGCCTACGAGGAGGCGGACGGCAAAGCGAACGGTAAGGCGGACACGCACCTCGAGATGTCCGGTCCGGTTCCGATCGAGTACGTTGACGACGATGGCGACGAGCGCGAGCTGTCGGAGGTGACTCGGGTAAAGTGGTGTCGTCAGCTCAACGCGCTCACCATTCGGGGATTCTACCTGGCTCGCAGCCGTTTCCTATCCGTGTTTCCAATAATTCAAACGCTGTTTGTGGGTCTGATCTCCAGCTTGCTGTGGTGGCAGATTACCCGCACAGAGGAGCACATCAGCGACATTATGGGATGCGTGAGTCCAAATCGAAATAATTGGTCCTTTGTATGCATGAGATACCTATAGGTTTTTTTTCAAAGATTCACTAAAGCTGCTGAAAGTTCATGACGGAATAGCTCGGTTCTATTGTAGATTTTCTTCCTGACAGCGAATCTCAGTTTTTCGCCTCTGTTTGAAGCGATTATGTCTTGTGAGTTCCATAGCGCTGGTTACTTATGTAGTAATCTGCACTTCTCATGATTAATAAACTTTCGATGTGAGTTTTATCTTACTAAACGCATGAGAAACCGCTTGCAGTTCACGAGGACATCATGATCGTGAAGCACGAGCGTCGTGCCGGCATGTACCAGATTGGCGCTTACTACGTTGCTAAGATGGCCACGGAGATGCCGCTGGTCATTGTGATGCCGTTCATCACGCTGACTCTGGTGTACTGGATCGCCGGTCTGGGAACCGGGGTCGAGTACGTTCCATTCGTGCTGGGAATTCTCGTGAACAGCATTGCGTGCCAGGTAAACATGCATGCGTGTCGCAAAGTGCATCTTATGTGATTTTTTTGAAATTAATATATTTTTAATAATTTTTGGGACTTTACTGTAGCTCTCTTGAATTGAAAACTTACAATTGAGTGAGTCTAAGAGGCACATTTGCTTTGAATAAATTGTTTCAGGGCATCGGAATCTTTATCGGTCTGCTGACGGACATACCGAAGGCTAATATGACCATCGCTTTCGTTTTCATGATGTTCTCATTTTTGCTAGGTGAGTAGAATGATGCCGTGACGGTTTTTCATCATAAAGAACTTCTTCTTTGCTCCTTATTGCGTTGCACTTTTTGCATCAATATTTCGCGGATACTTTGCTGCCACGCGTCCTATCTATTTTTCGAATTTGTAGTCTCGTAAATTTTTGAAGGGGAGTTCAAAATTGCGAAAATCTGATGTTTTGAGCGATATTTTAACCTGCCCGAAAAAATTTTTGAATAGAATTGTGTAGCAAATAATTTTTTAATCTGTCTTCTTTAGGTGGCTTCTTCACAACCGCCATCCCATCGTGGCTGGTTTGGGCCAAGTATCTGTCGTTCATCCGGTACTGCTACCACCTCGGCTTGCTGCTGTCTATGCTGAGTTCGCCCAACTTCTTGTAAGTTAAGCATTTGGCTACCTCTTGTTGCAGTTATTTTCAGTTTAGCATTTGGCTACCTCTTGTTGCAGTTATTTTCAGTTTAGCATTTGGCTACCTCTTGTTGCAGTTATTTTTAGTTTTTAGAAAATCAGATGATGAGGAGTAGCTTTTTCGGCACTTTCAGGACTTTTAGGGTATTTTACTTGAAAACTAGATTGCGGAGCTCAGAGAATTTCTGTCTACGAATTTACAGGTGCGCCACAACCCTGAGGAGCGCCTACCCCAGCTGCCTGAACGGCACCTACCTGAACGCGAACAACCAGACCACATTCCCGTCCTCTGAGATCATCCAGTACTTGCCCGACCAGCCGCTGCCAATCTGGGCCAACTGTCTCGTCCTTCTGCTGTTCCTCGTCCTCTTCCGTGTGGCCGGCTACCTGTGGCTTCGCTATATGAAGAAGGTTTAAGTTTGCTTTTCTTCTGCAACATTTCTTTTTTGGGACAGTACCTTTACCAAAGTCTGTCGTAACATTTTATTGACTAAATTTGCAAAAATGGCGTTAATACTTTCTGTAAGATATTTTATCGATTGTCGCACCTCCATTAAGTACATAGAACCTTTTTAGTTCGTAATTTAATAATGTACCCTTATTTTTATTAGATTTTGAGTTGATATGAGATGTGAGAACTGTCATGTAGGCTGTCATTGAGTTTAGCTGTATATTCCATAGTTTCTCACGTGTTTTGAGTTTTTAGAAAACTTTGGCTTCATTCTTTATTCTGAAGGAGCTGTAAGTGTAATATTGTACAAAGATTACAACGAGTGCTCTCCGTATTTCGTGTTTTGACCTCATGAATTGTACCTGGGCCTTTGAGATTCTTGCTGAAATTTCAGCCCTGAAATAAAAATTTCCAAATCATGGATGATTTTAACGCTACTTATCATGATGGTTTAACTATTAGTAAGCACCAGTTTGCATGCAAAATTCCTTGCGATTTTGATTCCCTGAGCCCTAAATTTACGTCCTACTTATCTTAAAGATGAAGTGAGAATTAAAAATACTGTTTGAACTCGTTGGCACTAATTAGTACTTTTTCTGACACATCGAAGCCGAAAGACTTGAAAAATCACCTCAGACAAGAGGCATGCACAGGGGCAGAGCATCTCAGAGGTAAGCGCGGCATGTCTATCAGTCATGTACGAAGTATCTTTCATTCATTTTTGCACCTGTTGTGTCAGCCAAACCGGTTCGCTGGTCCGAAATCAGCTTAAGCTCCTCAGCTGTGTACCTGCCTCCGTGGAAAACAGAGGAGAGAGAGAGAGGGCTAAGTTTAGTTTCTTCTAGAAGCTTCCCGCCTGCCTACTTTCCAGCATTTCCCTTTTAACCCATAAATAAATAATTCAACTGAAATCTTGCAGCAGGCGATGTTCTCCTAAGAAATTTAGCAGCGGTAGAAATCGGATCTGCAAGTTTCCACTTTCTTAGTCTACTTTTACTGAAGCATGCGGAATGGAGTACTCGTAGCTGGGCCTCAGCCCAAGCTAAGCCGGTCCGCGTGTCAATCTTTTATGGCCGGAGACCGTCTTCTGTGCTGGACACTAATCTGCTTCGAGCCTGACAGATGGACACCAGGCTGACTGCGCAGCTGCACCCCTCGATTTTGAATTATTCAATCGCATCAGAACAGCTGCTCCGTACACAGTGCGACCTTGTCTTCTTTCCATTCGAGCTCTTGATGGCATTTTCTGCTTTCTCTCTGTTTTCTGCTTCTTTTTTCGTTCTCTCCCCTCGTTTTTAATGGATATAAGTATTCTTAGGAGGGCTGCGGCCACCTTGGCGCAACACCTTCGGTGACATCGTTTCACAATTCAGCCCATTCCGCTGACTCCTGAGCACGTGCAAGCGCGCCAGTACACACGCTCGCACAGGGTGTACAGTTGCCCTGACTTTCCAATCGTCAGGCATGTGCATCTCTGTGCCTTGAGGGTTGGCCCTCATGGCAGTGAACCGGACGACAACCCCCCCTCCCTCTCTGTCCCTTCGTCTCTGTCCCTTCGTCTCTGTCCCCTTCGTCTCTGTCCCTTCGTCTCTGTCCCTTCGTCTCTGTCCCTTCGTCTCTGTCCCTTCGTCTCTGTCCCCTTCGTCTCTGTCCCTTCGTCTCTGTCCCTTCGTCTCTGTCCCTTCGTCTCTGTCTATTCCTTTCCCTCACTCCCTCCCACTCAAGTCACATCTTACCAATTGCATTTACTCTCTGGCTACTTCTATGTAGCGGACAGTTCATATGGAAACTGCAGCCAAACTCAAAGCTTTCCTTCAACCCGCAACACTTGCAAAAATTAGCCGCTGCACGTTGCTCATCAAAATAAGAAGCAATCCGCTGCGTCACAATTTTTAGTATCGACAATACTAGACTGAATTACAGCAAAGCTAGCCTTTATCTTATTTTTGTCTTAGCATCTCATATCTCTCTTTTGCCGGCTGAGGCGGTGATGATGAATGAGAAAAGCGATCTCCTTGCCCAGGTGTCTCTGTGGATCTACTTTCTTTCACTTTTCCATTTAAGTCGGGTCAGCTCACCGTGGGTGGGAAGGTCAGCTCACCGTGGGTGGGAGGGGTCAGCTCACCGTGTCTGGGAGGGTCAGCTCACCGTGGGTGGGAGGGGTCAGCTCTCCGTGGGTGGGAGGGGTCAGCTCACCGTGTCTGGGAGGGTCAGCTCACCGTGGGTGGGAGGGGTCAGCTCACCGTGGGTGGGAGGGGGTCAGCTCACCGTGGGTGGGAGGGGTCAGCTCACCGTGTCTGGGAGGGTCAGCTCACCGTGGGTGGGAGGGGTCAGCTCACCGTGGGTGGGAGAGGGTCAGCTGATTCTTTGGTAGAGGGATTAGCAGCTCACTCTGGGTTGGGAGGGGGTCAGCTCTTGACTTAGCTTGACTTAGCTGCAGGGGGCTCCGTGCGTCCGGAAACAGCGAGGAGGCGTTGCCGCCCATTTCGCTAATCCCTGGCGACCACGGGCAGCTGGTGCTGCGGTGTCGCGCAGGGAGTTCCGGTGGTGCCGGTGTCCGCAGCGCGGTCCCCCTCCGGGGAGTCCAGGAGGTGGATTGTCGCTCGCCCGGTAGCCCTTAGGTAGCGGACGAGCTGGCAGAGATTCTCGGGCCTGAAAACGTCGGAGAGGTCCGGGTTTGGGCCGAGGTAGGTGAGCCTCTCCTGAGTAAAGGCGGGGCATTCACAGATGAAGTGCTCCGCATTCTCGACACCGGAGAGGCAGAAAGGGCATTCCTCACTGCGGATTTTCTCCTGGAGGTAACGATGCCTGGCAAAGCAGCCATGACCCGAGAGGGCCATGGTCACCGCCCTGATGTCCCTGCGGTTGAGTCCAAGCAGGGCCCTGCGCAGGGCGGAGGAAGGACAGGGGACAGCCGCGCGGGATTGCCGGCAGTCGGGGGCGTTAGCCCACCTCTCCCTGTGCTTAGAAGCCACCCACTGGTTGATCCGAGTGGTGACAACGGCGATGGGGGTGGGGGCCACGGGCAGGGGACCAGTGAAAGAACCGGTCGAGCCAGCCTTGGCCAGGCGATCGGCCAGCTCGTTGCCGGGGTGGCCCGAATGCCCGGGGATCCACCTAAAGGACACCTTGTTGGAGGCGCCTAAGCGGTTGAGCTGCCCGATGCAGTCGAGGGCTGTACGCGAGCAGGTGGTGGTGCGCTCAAGGGCGTGAATCGCCGCTTGACTGTCCGAGTGGAGAATAATTTCCTTCCCCCAGACGCGCTGATTGTACAGCTCTATGGCGCAGGAGCTGATGGCGAGAACTTCGTTCTGGAAGACGTTGGAGCAGGTGCCGGTGTGTTGGGAGAAGGTCGCCACAGTTCTCCCTCCAGACACGATGCAGTAGCCGTAGCCAGAGGCGGAGTTGATTTGGGACCCGTCAGTGAAGCAATGGATTTCATCATGGGGTTTCCAGTTGTCTCTTGCTTGAACATGGCGTGATGAAATTCTGGTTTTGAATTTGAGCGGAGGGCAGAGCATGGACGGGATTCCGTCCGAGAGGGTCAGCAGGCCTCTCGCTGCTTCCAGGTCGCCGTGCGGCCGGAGGTTCCGCTTTCTGAAGGCGAACTGCTTCTGGATTGGGACACCCGCGTCAAGCAGACGGCGGGTGGTTTTCATTGCCTCCCCTCTAACAAAGAGGGCAAGGGGGAAATTTCCAAGGAGTTCATGCCAGCGAAAGGCTTGGAGGAAGCCGCGCTTACGATAGCTCAACAAGCGCGACCTTGCACCCTATTTAGAACCTCAAGAACCCCTTGCACCTCAAGGGCACTGTTCCGAATGAAGCTGGCGAAGGAGATGGCCGGTCTAACAATGGCAGTGTAAATCCACCAGAGGCCCCGGGGGTCAGCTCACTTTGAGTTGGGAGGGGAACTGTAAGCCTCAAACTGTAAACTTCAATCTGTAAGCCTCAGTCTTAAACAGTGCAGCCTCTCTCCTGTACCTTTCCTCCCCTAGCTCAGCATTACTGTCTGCATATTTCTTTTCCACAGCAGGGTCACGTTCTCACGTTCACGGTCACCCAGCCATGTAGTTGTAGGTAACCATGTACTGTACCCAGAGTGGGTTGGAATCGGCTTTTAGTGGATTGGAGTGGATTGGAATACAGACGCAACGTTGGTTGTAAAGAAGACCATTTTCGATGGTGAACTTGTAAGAGATCTTTGCGAAGGCTGCTCGGCCTGAAGAGCACGACTCCCAGTTACCAGACTGAACCATTTCCATGATGCGCTGAACGAATTGGTCTCAGCAGGGATGAGATGTTGCGGGATTACTGGCCATTTAAATTTTACACTGTGATAGCACTCGCTACGCTTCCTGAATCCGCGGACGGACCCGTGAATCGAAGGCGCGATGGAGAATCAGCATGAGAAATGTAACTCCAGCATACTGAATGTCGTAGTCGAAATGCATCAGGCTTAGCGCCCATCGAGAGATTTGAGATGATGTATTTGTCGGGAGGCCGCAAGATTGGTCAACTAGGCGTATCAATGGCTGGTCATCAGTGGAACTCTCTACTAATGAGATAGTGCTTGAGACGATGGGCTGCCTGAATATGGCAAACGCCTTTCGCTCAATGTTGGAGTAATTTTTTTCTGCACTGGATAAGCAGCGGGAGATAAAGATAACGGGATGGCCTTCTTGAGTCACAACAGCAGCAAGCCCCCCTTGAGAAGCATCGGCGGTGTGTGTCAGTTGCCTTCTCCAACGAGTACGGCTGCACGACTGGAAATGATGAGATTTCCCTCATTGAGAAGTAAGAACGTATCGTTATAGACTGCAAGCCACGTGAATGGTGCATCCTACCGACGAAGCTCATGTAGCAGCCTGGGCACCGATCGGCAAAAGAAAGTTTACAAAACCAAGGAAATGTTCGAGTTGCTTCATGTTCTTCAACGCAGCAATGCGTGTGATCTTTTCCACAAGCCTGGCGTCGGATCAGATACCCGCAGCTGAGATTTGGAATCCAAGTAAAGATACCTCATTGCACTCCTCGGCGCTTTTGTTCTCGTTGATTGTATTGATAACATACTTTTGGACAAGCGCTTTTGGACAGCTGGGTCGCAATCTCATAGACGCCGACCGAGTTTTCAGTGTTACGGCCAACACCAACCTAACTGCCGGACCCTCTATCTACTTACAGGGCTGTGACTCTACTCCCAAGTTTTTTCGTGCGTGCCCTGTGCCCATAGCACTGAAAGCCGCCGTGAACGCTGAGCTGGGTCGGTTGCAAGCCTTGGGAGTAATCGAACTCGTTGTCAGTCCGGTGAGTAAAGCCTCACTTGTTGTTTGGATTAAAAAGAAAGACGGGTCACTACGGATTTGCTCCGACTACAGTGCTCACCTTAATGCGCAGATTAAATCAGACGCATATCCGATTCCAAATGTAGAGTTCCCTTTCGCCGAACGAAAAAATGCTAAGAAGTTCGACACCGTTGATCTCTGCTCGGTTTGTTTAGCAAAAAAACAGAGGAAGTCATATATGACAATGGTAAGTTGTCACTATACATTGAGTACGAGCTATAAGATTATTGAGGACCAAATATTACTAAGCACATGTCTTAGTGCAAAATGTTCTTAGACACCAGCATGAGGATAAGTCACGGCATTTTAGTGTCAGATAATACCTTCGTGTGTCTAAAAATTTCTTATGATGAAAAATTTTGATAGAAAGTTACAATAAGTTATAAATTGCTTTTGTTCTGTCAACCGTAGCACTAAATTCATTACGTATAGGCCCATGTTTGTGTAATTTTTCATCAAAATTAATTGAACAGATGCAGGGATATAAGGTGTTTCTAAGTACTTCCAATCGTAGAAGCTCTTCCTCAATTCCCCCCCATCCTGCAGCTGCGGCCCCTCATTGGCCCAGCGGGCACCCCGGGGACCGGCCAATACAGCCCAAAGCCGGGCGCCCTGGCAACCTGGAGGGACAAAAACGGCTCGACTCCCCCGACTGCAGGGATTCGGGATTCGATGGGGACGGTGAAGCAAGTACACCGCTACAGAGGACTTCAGCGACTGTCTCAGGTGGGTGACCGCAACCAATTTTTCGCTGTTCTGTTTTCAAATTCATTTAATTAACCAACTCCTAACATGGAGAGCAGGTTTCCTGGTAATAGGATTTTCATATTCGCTTTTTTTCTGAATTTGATTTTCTTGCCTCTGTAACTAGACTCGTCAGTAATGAAAACAGCAGCCACTCCCGAGTTGTTTAAAGATTGTGAAGCATAAACTTCCGTTTTGGTTTACAGACTGCTTTAACTGCCATGTCAATCATGTTTCAATTGCGCTAATTGACTTTTGCAAATATAACAGAAATACTTTGCATTTAACCTTCGAGAGTTATCGTGGGATATCCCTTAGTAACCTCCTCCAGGTCTCATTCCCCTCCTTCTCATTCCCCTCCCTCTCATTCCCCTTCCTCTCATTCCCCTTCCTCTCATTCCCCTTCCTCTCATTCCCCTTCCTCTCATTCCCCTTCCTCTCATTCCCCTTCCTTCTCATTCCCCTCCCTCTCATTCCCCTTCCTCTCATTCCCCTCCCTCCCATTCCCCTCCCTCTCATTCCCCTCCCTCTCATTCCCCTCCCTCTCATTCCCCTTCCTCTCATTCCCCTCCCTCCCATTCCCCTCCCTCTCATTCCCCTCCCTCCCATTCCCCTCCCTCTCATTCCCCTCCCTCTCATTCCCCTTCCTCTCATTCCCCTCAATCTCATTCCCCTCCCTCTCATTCCCCTTCCTCTCATTCCCCTCCCTCTCATTCCCCTTCCTCTCATTCCCCTCAATCTCATTCCCCTTCCTCTCATTCCCCTTCCTCTCATTCCCCTCCCTCTCATTCCCCTCCCTCTCATTCCCTTCAATCTCATTCCCCACCCTTATCGCCCGCCCTCTGATTCCCCTCTCTTCCTGGCAGCGATACCTTACTGTGATTTTTATCGAAATCTTATTAGTACCCAGTATATATACTACTCAAAAATTTCAAACACAGATGACACCAATGCTTTTCAGCTCATTTCTCGGAGTTGACACTCAAGCTACATCGGATTGGAGCCTTCAAGTTCACCATCACCTGCGTCCTTACAGACAGCATGAAAGCAGCCTGAAATAGTATAAAACAGACAGAAAAGGATTTCGAAAATCTCTAATTAATTTTGCGCGAATGTATTGAATGGATGAGAGCCCGTATTACCGTGACATCGACCACCGCACAGCCCGAGGGCCCAGAAGGTCTTT
The DNA here is from genome assembly GCA_002269645.1 of Macrostomum lignano. Taxonomy (NCBI): domain Eukaryota; kingdom Metazoa; phylum Platyhelminthes; family Macrostomidae; genus Macrostomum; species Macrostomum lignano. Next base: position 122,309 of record NIVC01001607.1, on the reverse strand, counting down.
TTCCATTAGATTTAGATATAGATAGATAGATAGATAGATAGATAGATAGATAGATAGATAGATAGATAGATAGATAGATAGATAGATAGATAGATAGATAGATAGATAGATAGATAGATAGATAGATAGATAGATAGATAGATAGATAGATAGATAGATAGATAGATAGATATAGATAGATAGATAGATAGATAGATAGATAGATAGATAGATAGATAGATAGATAGATAGATAGATAGATAGATAGATAGATAGATAGATAGATAGATAGATAGATAGATAGATAGATAGATAGATAGATAGATAGATAGATAGATAGATAGATAGATAGATAGATAGATAGATAGATAGATAGATAGATAGATAGATAGATAGATAGATAGATAGATAGATAGATAGATAGATAGATAGATAGAGATAGATAGATAGATAGATAGATAGATAGATAGATAGATAGATAGATAGATAGATAGATAGATAGATAGATAGATAGATAGATAGATAGATAGATAGATAGATAGATAGATAGATAGATAGATAGATAGATAGATAGATAGATAGATAGATAGATAGATAGATAGATAGATAGATAGATAGATAGATAGATAGATAGATAGATAGATAGATAGATAGATAGATAGATAGATAGATAGCACAGTACACTGCGCAGGGTACTCCGAGACGCAGAAATTAGCACAGCAAAGAAACGCACCGGGAATGAGCAGATAGGCTCAGCCAGAGCCAGCCGCAGGGTAGACGAAGTCCCAGGAGCTCCCGCGGACTCCCAGAGACAAACAGGCAAGGGCGGCCCTGCTGCTCAAGCCGCCGGCCGCTGGGTGGCCGGGCTGGCCGAGCAGTAATAGAATTTGCAGCCAAGCTGAGCACTCGGCAGAGTTGATACCGAAGTTGACTAGCAGGCCGAGAGCCCCACCTTCTCCTCTCCTCCCCATTTCTCCGCTCAGGACTCTAACCAGCAGGCGGCTGAAATCAAAGCCAGAAATATGCGGCAGGGTGAGTGCGGGAGAAAGTCAAAGCTTTGCCGAATAATTAGTAGAAGTTCTTTTCGAATTCGGCATATGTCTGTGCCCCCCCCTTATTTCTGTTCGGTTTGCATCTATTTATGAGATTCCCGGCCGCTGGCCTGATGCTGGAAGTTCGATCATATCGAATCGATTGCCAGTGCAAGCCGGCCGAAACCTGATCGCAATGGCTGCAGCATCCATTAGAATTTTGTTACCAGGCTGGGTTGGAGAAACATATTTGTTGAGGAATTTGATCGGTAAGGACAGGTGGGGGTTGGACTCACCTTGACGGTTCACTCTGGGACGTGAGGGTCCCATTCAACGGGAGCACTCCCTCATTGACTTCCGAGTCGCTCGGGGAAGGAGAAACCAGAGCAGTGTACTCGGCTTCCATCTAAGAGAATTTCAAGTGAACTCGAGCTTGGCCGAATAATAATAGCGGAACTGGCTGGGGGCAGTGCAGGACCTAAGTTCCCGGTTCCCGGCCATTCTCGGACAGAACCGCTTATAGACTTGTGCTTAAAAGACTGAGAAATGCTGCGGCTGACTGCTCCAGTTCACCTGATTAAGTTCAGTTACCTATAAGCCTATAAGCTGATATCTTTCGGGCTTTCGGGGGGGGAGTTGTAAAGTCTGATTAAATCTTGTCGGCTAATATCTCTGCAAAAACGGTTCGACAAAATTTTCTTTAGCTGGCCCCTCAACAGTAAGCAGGGTGCGGGTTCGAGCGAGTTGCCCTCAATTAAAATCAGAGTGCATGCCTGTTTTCAGGCAGCGATTTACTGTATATACTAGAATTGAAATTGCACACTGATAACTAAATAATTATTCTACATCAAGTAGATGGGTAATCAGAGAGAGGGTTGAGATTGGGGACACTGCGGTGGAACAGAGAAATTTCGAGGTAGGAATTACAGAGCGGAGAAGCTTAAATAATAACACTAAGACCCTCAAGACCGGAGCTGACCCCTCCCACCCCAGAGTGAGCTGACCCCTCCCACCCCAGAGTGAGCTGACCCCTCCCACCCCAGACTGAGCTGACCCCTCCCACCCCAGAGTGAGCTGACCCCTCCCACCCCAGAGTGAGCTGACCCCTCCCACCCCAGAGTGAGCTGACCCCTTTCTACCCAGAGTGAGCTGACCCCTTTCTACCCCAGAGTGAGCTGAACCCCTCCCACCCCAGAGTGAGCTGACCCCCTCCCACCCCAGAGTGAGCTGACCCCCTCACACCCCAGAGTGAACTGAATCCCTCCCACCCCAGAGTGAGCTGACCCCTTTCTACCCAGAGTGAGCTGACCCCTTTCTACCCCAGAGTGAGCTGACCCCTCCCACCCAGAGTGAGCTGACCCCCTCACACCCCAGAGTGAACTGAATCCCTCCCACCCCAGAGTGAGCTGACCCCTTTCTACCCAGAGTGAGCTGACCCCCTCACACCCCAGAGTGAACTGAATCCCTCCCACCCCAGAGTGAGCTGACCCCTTTCTACCCAGAGTGAGCTGAACCCCTTCTACCCCAGAGTGAGCTGACCCCCTCCCACCCCAGACTGAGCTGAACCCCTTCTACCCCAGAGTGAGCTGACCCCCTCCCACCCCAGACTGAGCTGAACCCCTTCTACCCCAGAGTGAGCTGACCCCCTCCCACCCCAGACTGAGCTGAACCCCTTCTACCCCAGAGTGAGCTGAACCCCTCCCACCCCAAAGTGAGCTGACCCCCTCCCACCCCAGAGTGAACTGAATCCCTCCCACCCCAGAGTGAGCTGAACCCATTCTACCCCAGAGTGAGCTGACCCCCTCCCACCCCAGAGTGAACTGAACCCCTCCCACCCCAGAGTGAGCTGAACCCATTCTACCCCAGAGTGAGCTGACCCCCTCCCACCCCAGAGTGAACTGAACCCCTCCCACCCCAGACTGAGCTGAACCCCTTCTACCCCAGACTGAGCTGAACCCCTTCTACCCCAGAGTGAGCTGACCCCCTCCCACCCCAGAGTGAGCTGACCGCCTCCCACCCCAGAGTGAGCTGACCCCCTCCCACCCCAGACTGAGCTGACCCCTCCCACCCCAGAGTGAGTCTCCTCCGTGGTTACAAATATTTTTTATTCCTGCCATAGCCCGGGTAAGGCACCTCTGCCCCTTCCCTCACTCAGTTGAGGGTAAGTGGTATGCCGGATTGCTGAGGGGTGGGGCAGATAGCTTTCAGTTCCACGCCTGAGTAGTGCGGATGATGCGGCGGGTGAGAGGCTGGGATTTGGACGGCGGGGCAAGGTGGATGAGGGAGAGAAAGAGAGAGGGAAGAGTAAGGAAGACGCAACGCAACGCACGATGCTAAGAAGCGATGGTAAGGTGAAGAGGATTTAGACTTGTGGAAATATATAATCGCATACGAGCGTATACGAGCTATGCTTCTGGCTTGCGTGTATCTGCACTACATTCATAGGCATGAGGTACGTGCGAAGAGCATTGAGATGGCACCTTCCTCGGAGATCTGGGTCTGAGAGAAGAAAGTTGCTCTTGGAGTGTTTAAAAAAATTTTGCAACCCAGGAGCAGAGGGCGAAACGGTGGGGGTTGCTGCGCAGTGAAGTGCATTCTCTCCCGTGGAAAGGTGCCTCAAGTCCCGAAGGAATTTACAATCCCACAGCTCTTCAACTTCCATTAATCTGCGCTCCTTCACCTGCCACAAGGTCTGCTGAGATCGACTTGCTTCTTTAAAAATCAGCCCCGCTTCGGCTCAAATATCCGTCTCAAAACAGTCATGATGGGCTCTGGGATCGGGGATCAGATTCTGTTGGCAAGGGGATCCAAGGTCTCCATCGACCGGCTCTTCCCCACTTTGATGATGAAAGAGGTCCCTGCTGTTTTTTTTGTCTCCCGGCCGGAGCTTTTCAAGTGCTTCGCCGGTCCTGGGAAACTCTAAATTTCACTCGAAAGAGATATCGCTTTGAGTGCGGAGGAAAGATAGCAAAATAAAGACTGTTTTCTGTCTAGAATTTTGTATTAAAAACATCTGATTACCAAATTAAAAGTACAGTCGGAATGTTTTCCTCTCAAATTCCTCTCGCAAATTTCAGGGATCTCATTTAGTTGCAGTAGGCCTTGAGCGCTTCTAGAAATCAAAACGACAGTCGCCCCGCCGCTAGCGAGGAGGGCGAGCACTCCGAGCAGTCACATGAATGCTCATTGCTCTGACCTCTGACCAAAGGGGTTGTAGCCTAGTGCTTAGAGCATCGGTCTTTCGACTGAAAGGTCGGGGGTTCGATTCTCGACCCACTCGCAACAATTTGTGTCCTTGAGCAAGACACTTCACTCTGCATTGCTTCAGTTCACCCAGCTGTAAAATGGGTGCCAGCATTAGCTGGGGCAATTGAGAATGTGTGTGGCGACCTCCCCCCCCCAGTCCTTGGACTGAACAGCCGTACGCAGCCTTCAGATGCGCCGCGCAATAGCTGCCGCTGAGCAGTCGGTTGCACATTTGGCACAATTGGGGCAGGTGTAATCAAACATTGTATTGTAATTATTAGCATCTGACCCTGAGCACAGACGTGCTCACGGGTACGTACACCACGCACTCACTCACTCAGAGTGCACAGCGGCTTTCTCATCATTAGGCATGTACTCTCTCTGTGCCTCGCGGATTGGTGCTCATGGAAGAAAATTGCGCAATCCTCAAATCGAACCCCTGGTCCTGACCTGAAGCGTGTCTAATCGAGCCGTGTCAATCGAGCTAACAGAAAAAGCTAAAATAAAGGGGAAAAAGCAACTGAGCCACAGTTTCCAGATTCTATGGGTACGACAAGGTCGCTGAGGCGGTGATGGAAGCTCGCGTGACCGACAGCTGCGCCGTGACAACTTCCGCGTGGAGAGCTTTTGTCTCAATTCTCTCCCCATCTACCATGGCAGGGGAGGGGCGGCTGTTGTTTGTCTTCTCGCCCTGACATTTTTCGCCCCGGCCATTCATCCGTCTTTTCTTCTTCCACCTCTTTTCCCCTGGGATTTTTTTCTCGTCGTCTGAAAGAGAGCATCCCACAGCCACCCCTCAATCGGCTCACAGGTGTGCTTCCTGCGACCGGGTTCTCAGAGCATTCTTCTGCATTTTATTCTTTTTAATTGGCCAGATGCTGAAGTAATTTGTATGGAATCCAGCCGGATTCAGCCCTGCCCTCTCGCGCCAGTCAGTATTGCTTGTCAAGCATTTTTGTCCTGAAACGTCTTCAGGGTTCTTTATTCCCCCTATCTGTTCTACATGAATCCTCAGAGCAACCCAGCAAAGCAATAATTAGCGAGGTGGCTGAGTGGTGAGTGGTGAACTATCGCTCCAAAGTACTTGAGCTCGATTACGTGTGCCGTCACATTGCACAGAGCGTGCTCATGCCTGACTAGGAGAAAGTCAGGGCACTGTACACCCTGTGATAGCGTGTGCCTGCGCACTTGCTGTAACACCTGTGTGTGTTCTTGCACCATGTCTTGAAGCATGTATGTGAATTGAGCATAATTACAATACTTACCTTTTGTCCACTTGCAACTAGCCTTGCGGCTACACTATGTGACTAACCAATGTGGCAGAGATGTCTAAGGCCTTCAGAATGTCTTCCGTCTCAAGCCAACCAACTCAAGCGAATAATTGACAGGGCAAAGTAAGTAGAAGCTTGCCCTCAAAAAGCCGAAACTGAAACCATTCTGCGTCTGTTGCGGTGTTCTAGCGCCCCGACATTTTTCCCGTGTAACTGGCGGCGGCCGCGGCCTTTGTCTCGCGTTCACTCTGGTTAGTTAGCCTCGCTCCACTGACACGCGAACTGGATCGCATGTCTCAAACGGAATGTCAGTGCTCAAGGGGAGTGAGCTCAGATGGATTTCATGCCGCATAATTCTGTACCAACTCTCATGTGGAAGTCTGCGCTCGTGCGTGAACTTCCGATGCCTGCCTGGCTTTTTGATACGCAACTGGCTTTTCCGACTCTCCCGCCCTCTCTGCTGCCGTAGACACTTCACGCTGCTCCACTTTTAATTCCTTTTCAGCTCTCCCCTTCCCCTTTCTCGCTACCCTCTTCCCTCTCCCTTCCCCTTTCTCTCTGCCCCTCTCCCCTCTCCCTTCCCTTTCTCTCTGCCCTCTCTCTTCCCCTTTCTCTCTACCCCTCTCCCCTCTCCCTTCCCCTTTCTCTCTCCCTTCCTTTCTTTCTACTCCTCTCCCCTTCTCCCTTCCCCTTACTCGCTACCCGTCCAACCCTCTCCCTACTCTCTTCTCATTCTCTTTCTTCCATATACTAACTTTTGGCGATAGTATTTCTCTCTATTTAGCACCAGAACTTGGGTGTCACTGAACTGATATTGCTTTATGAAAAATCGAGCCATAAAAAGCCAATTATTATAATGAGTAACGATACAGTTGACTCCATTTTGACCCCGCTGTCTTGCCAACTTCAATCAATTCGAAAGCTTTCATCCCATATTTTTCTAGCAGTTGTCAGTCGCACCGATTGATATATATATAAGCGATATTTGGGCTTATATCTGCAATTAACTATCTGGCGAGCACAGCCCGGCACCCTGATGGGGGTCTCTCCACCGCCTTCCCGTGCCATTTCCTCTTGGCAGTCGCTCTGCCCAGGCTGCGTTGAGATTGACTGAGTGAAATAACTCTGCCCCCACACTGCTCGTCAGCCACCCCCAGCCCGGGCCCGGAAGTTTGTCAGGCCAGCAATGCCACGGCCGTGAGGCGCGTGGAAAACTGTGGAAAACTTTATCCCCACCTCTTCGGCACTGCGAACTCCCCATCCGAAAAAATCCCCTCGAAAAACTCTGGTTCTCTCATTCGTTGGCTTTTTAGCATTGTAGAAATAGTTTTTGTTGGGGATCAACTTTTTCAATAAGTTTTCCTAATCTCAAACCACCAAGACACAAAGAGTTTACAATGCCTGACGATTGGAAAGTCAGGGGCTCTGTACACCCTGCGTGAGCGGTGTATGAGTGCGTGACTGCGTACAGTATTAGCGCTCTTGTGTGTACTCAGGAGGAATGGGCAGAATTTCGGCCAGCGCCGGTTGCGCCAATGTGACCGCAGCCCTCCTACGAATATTTATGTTTATGAGAAACGAGGACAGAGAACGGAAAAAGATGCAGAAAACAGAGAGAAAGCAGAAAATGCCATCACGAGCTCGGGTGGAAAGAAGACAAGTTCGCACTGTGTACGGAGCAGCTGTTCTGATTCGATTGAATAATTCAAAATCGAGGGGCGCAGCTGCGCAGTCCTGGTGTCCATCTGTCAGGCCCGAAGCAGATTAGTGTCGGTCTCCGGCCATAAAGATATGACAATAAGCTACTCAAGAAGCCCGTATTGTGAAAAGATTTCGCCGAACGTGTTGTGGCCGGGTGCGAACAGCCCTCCTGCGAATACGTCTCCCTTCTCTTCCAGTCCCCGCTAGCCTTTACCCAAACACCTCGTGACCAAAGGTGCGAGTCTTAACAGATGAGCCCCAAAATATAAGGGTGAAAAGTTGAGACGTTGGTTCAGCTCGAAAACATGTGTAACTGTTGTCAAATTTCACAATTGTAGCCTATACTCGTAAATTAATATAAAAATACATATTGCAGCTGGACTCAGCACTGCCTGCAGTTTATGAAACCCTTCACAATATTGATGACAAGTTGGTCCCTCTCCCTCCCTCAGCTCCTTCTCCCTCCCTCAGCTCCTTCTCCCTCCCTCGGCTACTTCTCACTCCTTCGGCTCCCGCTCCCTCCCTCGGCTCCCTCTCCCTCCCTCAGCTCCCTCTCCCTCCCTTCGCTCCCGCTCCCTCCCTCGGCTCCCTCTCCCTCCCTCGGCTCCCTCTCCCTCCCTCAGCTCTCCCTCCCTCAGCTCCCTCTCCCTCCCTTCGCTCCCGCTCCCTCCCTCGGCTCCCTCTCCCTCCCTCAGCTCCCTCTCCCTCCCTTCGCTCCCGCTCCCTCCCTCGGCTCCCTCTCCCTCCCTCAGCTCCCTCTCCCTCCCTTCGCTCCCGCTCCCTCCCTCGGCTCCCTCTCCCTCCCTCGGCTCCCTCTCCCTCCCTCTCCCTCCTTCGGCTCCCTCTCCCTCCCTCAGCTCCTTCTCACTCCTTCGGCTCCCGTCCCTCCCTCGGCTCCCTCTCCCTCCCTCCGCTCCCTCTCCCTCCCTCCGCTCCCTCCCCCCTCCACTTTTCCTCTCACTCTCACTCTCCTCCCTCATTCCTTCCTCACCCCTCCCTCACTCTCCCTCCTTTAATCTCACTCTCTACCTCTCTCCCTCACTCCCATCTATTGCCCGCTCTCAAGCCAGTCCTGTTTTCTTATTCCTTCCTCCTCTCCACTAGTCTCCATTTTCACCTTCTCTCCGCGATCAGTTCATCGCAGTTTCTCTCGCTTGTCTCGTTTTTTTAAAATGCTCAGCTTTACACAATTTCATTTGAGAATTCTTCTCAGCAGACAATGCGCAGGCGCTGAAGTGTCCCGGATCCCCTAGCCAGCCATTTTTCAGGTGCGGCCAAGAATTGAGGAAAAGTTTCCTTAGAGGAGAGGGGAGGGCAGCTCAATGCAAGCGCCGCGACAGCCTCTCGGATATGGATGGAGATGGACTGTGGGCACAATGGATTTGCCAGCAGACGTTTAAGCTGGTGATGCACTTGAAGCTGAGAATTGACAGTTTTTGGGGCTATAGGTAAGCCGCTTACAGCAGACGGGCTTTAAGCCTATGGGGATCAGTCAGGCTGTCCCACCTGGAGGGATAAATGTCGCATCTGTGACAGGCGACGCTCTGTGTTTTAAACTTTTATTTCAGAGCTGTTTAAGATGACGTATGTTAAAAGAAGCAGATTTGTCTCCTTGGAACACCCAGACAGACACAGAGTTGTACATGCCTAATCATGAGAAGGCCAGAGCAAATTGTACATCCTGTGTGAGCGCGTGCCTTCATGCCAGTTGAGATTGCAGAAATCCTCAGCAGGCGTTTACAGAGATGCCTGTCAGGATTCAACATCGGCTATTTTTAACTGGCACATCGCGTCAATGTAAGGCAAGGGGAGCATCCGTCCAGAGTTTTTTGCTGGTTTTTTTTGTCTTCCTATTCCCGAAAAAAGACTTCCTATTTTGCATAAAAGTGTCTAAAAATACGGGAGTGGTGAGGCACCGAAGCCAGTCCCTGTTGCTCCGTCAGGCCACTCCCAAAAGAGGCGAAATCCGAGCCGCTTTGCTTGAAATCAAAGCACAATAGAAACGATTTTTGCATGGATTTTTTCACGACTGCTCCATTTAGCTGGTTTGTTATTCTTGGCTGTCTGGGTAGATAGGGGAAGGTGAATGCTGGGCGATATCTGGCATATTTCAGTAATGAGATGCTGTCAGGATATTGTTCGGCTATTTTAACTGGCTTGGTCGGCAATGGTCATGGGCTCCGTGCAGAGAGTTTTTTCGCGGGTTTCTGTCCTCAGAAAGAGCTCGGCTGTCGCTAGGTGACGGTGAGATGGGCAAGGAGAGCAGAGAGAGGGAAAGGAGGGGTGGCTGAAAGTCTGCAGAAAATCTGCGCCAAGAATCTCTCTTCCGTTGGCTGGCGAAGGCGCAGCTCTGGATTGCCGCTGATAAGCGCGTCAAGACTCCTGCAGGCAGCCAGCATGCCTCTTGGATGGATGCTCGATGCAGTTTTTGGCCAACTGCTGGGGACAGTTTTCCTCTCGCGCTTTATTCCCAGCCGAGCTGATCCCCTCTCCCTCCCCCACACTTTCGAACCGGGTTTGAGGCTGTGGCAGCGCACTTCAATCGCAAACAATCTCCAGCCACCCGCATCAATCTAGGAAATCCCGCGGCTCTTAAGACCCGCTGCTTCTAAGTCGTCTCAAGTTCTCCGTCAGTGCGGTCCACTGTCGCTTGCTGGCAAGTGCGGTGGAGCTCCTTATGCGGTGCGGTGAGGAACACCGGTTGCTATGAGGCTGCACGAGATAAATTTTCTCTAGCATTATGTGCTTTATATTTTCGACTTTGGAATAACAAGCAATGAGATTACAGTGGGCAGACAGTAACCTTGCTGGCGAGCGATCTTATCTTGAGGCATAATTTTAAACAATATTTCTAAAGCAAAAGAAAAGTTTCGTTTTACACAATGACTTTTTAAAACTTAATGAAGACAATTCCGTTTTTTGTTTTAATAGAAACAAAACAGGTAAGTAAGACACGCATGGCAAGAATTTTAAGCAAAGTCTGAAGCGAATCATGGACAGAAGCGGATGTGGAGGCATGGACAGAAGCGGATGTGGAGGCATGGACAGAAGCGGATGTGGAGGCATGGACAGAAGCGGATGTGGAGGCATGGATAGAAGCAGATGTGGAGGCATGGACAGAAGCGGATGTGGAGGCATGGACAGAAGCGGATGTGGAGGCATGGACAGAAGCGGATGTGGAGGCATGGACAGAAGCGGATGTGGAGGCATGGACAGAAGCGGATGTGGAGGCATGGACAGAAGCGGATGTGGAGGCATGGACAGAAGCAGATGGAGGCATGGACAGAAGCGGATGTGGAGGCATGGACAGAAGCGGATGTGGAGGCATGGACAGAAGCGGATGTGGAGGCATGGACAGAAGCGGATGTGGAGGCATGGATAGAAGCGGATTTTCAAGCGGCAACATCAAAGCTCAACAGCAAAAGCTCAAATAGAACCAGACACTGTAGCAGAAGTGCCACTGAGTCCGGCTGACGGATTCTATTTTGAGTCCTTTCATCTCAAGCAGACAGTGAACGGCCTAGCGCAGACTTAGATGCGAGAAAGTGGACTGCATGGTCCTCTAAACCTGATCGTCTGCCTCCCAGTGAACTGTCGTAGCGACTGCCACGGATGGAGAAGCGGAGGCGGTGTCGGACGAGGCGGAAGCGAAAACCGATCCAATCTCTGCTGTCGCGGACCGGCTCCGCCGCCAGAGCTCCTCGCAGATCTCCGCAGCCGCCGACGGCCCGGCGTTGCTGTCAACGAGAGCCAGTAGGAGCACGCCGTCCGGCCCGATCCGATCGGTAAAGGTGACAATTCCCACTCCGCCGCCGCCAGCGGTGCAGCCACGCATCCGCAGCAGTCTGGTGACATATCTGCGCCGAGCAGACTTGGGCAGAAGCCGCCAGCACCAGATGATGAAGCTCCGGCCGGTCAGACAGCCGAGACCGAAAAGCCAGAACCAGAGAAGAGCGTAGACCTTCTCGTTGAGTCGGTTGATTTGCAGAACGCACTGCACGGTGTGCCGCTGCTCGTTGCCAAGCCCGATGAGCAGGTCGCAGTAAGTCACGCGGGAAAATAGCCGGACTCTTCCCAGTCGCGGCCGAGCGTCAAATTCACGGCCAACGAGAAGCCGTAGGCAACCGTCCGAGTGCCGGCTGTCAAGTAGGAGTTAATGATGAAGAACTGGGAGACTGTGGTACCGATGTAGAGCAATTTGGTAGCCAGGTAGGCCCTGCACAGCTGGCTGTTGCGGGGTTCAGCTGCGCCCAGCAGCGCGATCCTCCAACTGACCTGGCTTCGGCGGCGTCCAGCGCTTCGCCGAGATGCCCGGCCACTGACGCCACAGTCTGGCGTCGGGCGCGCCTGCTGCGCAGGTCTTGACAGTCGGTGGCCAGCTGCAGCGCCCGTGGAAGTCGCAGACCGCGCCTATCCAGACAGTTGGACCAGAACAGGTTGGGCAGCTGGAACATGACGGCCTGGAGCAGCAGCAGGAAGGCCACCCACTGGTAGTAGGGCAGCTCCTCCGCCTTGCGCTCGGGAGGCCCTTTGGGATCGGCCGCGTCGCGCGGCAGATGGTAGGTGTTCAGCGCCCAGCAAGCGCTCTCCGTGTACTCCAGGTGAGCCTCAGTGAACTCCTTGGGCACCCAGCAGCTGATCGGGCTGCCAAGGTACTGCCGTTTGCAGGTGATCACCACGCAGCACAGCAGGAGTAGAAAGGTGAAAAAGTGATTGAGCCTGTCGTTGGACTCATCGTTGACTTCCTTCGAGAAGATTCCAAAGCCCATGGTTAATTGCTTCTTGCCTTCCTTACGATCTAGCTCAAAGCAGAGGTTCAGAAGTCGCCCGCAAAGCCGTTGCCCTCCAGCCCGCAGACAAAGTTATTGATATTAAGCAAGGGGTCGTGTGTGCACGCAAGTTTTTTCATTTTTTCTGTCCCTTGTGCCAAAATTCAAGAATGGAGTCAAGCGTACATTCAAACTGAAAGCCCCGCTGCTTGGAATGGTGTCTACTATTAGAGGGACTAACTGCATAATGGGGGTTTCGGATATGAGTGCTTGAAGAGGAAAGGAATGAGCAGGTGCTTTTTTGCCTCTCGGCGAACTTATTTTCAATTGCGTTTTACAGCCCAAAGGCACTACTTTAGTATCCTACTTTTAGTAGCGTAAAGCGTAAAGTAAAGTTTGTTTCCACTAATGCCAAAGAACTGATTTTTCGGTTCCAACATAATTTCTGTTCACACTTCGGACTTGATTACGTTCGCGCTAATTCTTCCAGTCCAATCGATTTTCTTAGCGAATTCAGAGCAACCCTGATTGAAGGGCGCCGGCCGTGATGGAGGGCGGACTTTTGCATCCCCTCCAGCATCCCCTCCTTGATGTCCTCTCTGCTGGGCAGCTTCTTACGCGCTTAACACTTGGCCGTTCCTTGATTCAATTCCCGGCCAGCAAAGTCTAATTAGAGTACTCTATGCGGAGCGCCAGTAGAGACAATAAAGGGACAATGAATTAACTTTTTACGAGTTAGCAAGTAGCATAAAGTCTGTCTGAAGGAACATCGTGGCTGACAAAAACTATGGGTGTGAACCACACTTATGGGTGTGAACTACACTTATGGGTGGGAACCACACTTATGGGTTGGAACCACACTTATGGGTGTGAACCACACTTATGGGTGTGAACCACACTTATGGGTGTGAACCACACTTATGGGTTGGAACCACACTTATGGGTGTGAACCACACTTATGGGTGTGAACCACACTTATGGGTGTGAACCACACTTATGGGTTGGAACCAGAACCGCACTTTTGGGTTGAACCGCACTTATGGGTGTGAACCACACTTATGGGTGTGAACCACACTTATGAGTGTGAACCAAACTTATGGGTGTGAACCACACTTATGGGTGTGAACCACACTTATGAGTGTGAACCAAACTTATGGGTGTGAACCACACTTATGGGTGTGAACCACACATGTCTATCCAACCAAGAACGCGGTGACTGCGGGAAAAGCTGTTTTGAGCGGGGGGACTTGAGGAACTGAGCAATCTGCCGCTAGCCAATCCCTGGTAGCAACTGGCCCGTCCTGAGCAGTGGCCGTAGCGTCATAAAACTGAGCCTCATCTCATCTGCCAGCTACTCATGCACAAACTTGAACCGGGGGGTATTGTTTAAACAGAATTCGCCAGTTTAGACAGCCATCAACGGGAGTCACTTCAACGGAATGTCAGGTTTCGAGTGATGTATAGGACGCATCGCACCCGGTAAGTGATAGCGCGCGGCATTATTCATACTGACTACATTCTTTATATTTCTAGCCATTTGTGCGTGTAATTTCTGAATGCTTTTTGCCTAGTGGGTTAGAAAAACGTGAATAGCCGGAGCGCTGTAGATATTTGATGCGATGCTCATCAATTCTGACCATACTCTCTGGGGTTACATTGTCCTTGACCATACTCTCTGGGCTTACATTGTCCTTGACCATACTCTCTGGGCTTACATTGTCTCTGACCATACTCTCTGGGCTTACATTGTCTCTGACCATACTCTCTGGGCTTACATTGTCTCTGACCATACTCTCTGGGCTTACATTGTCTCTGACCATACTCTCTGGGCTTACATTGTCTCTGACCATACTCTCTGGGCTTACATTGTCTCTGACCATACTCTCTGGGCTTACATTGTCTCTGACCATACTCTCTGGGCTTACATTGTCTCTGACCACACTCTCTGGGGCTTACATTGTCTCTGACCACACTCTCTGGGGGTTACATTGTCTCTGACCATACTCTCTGGGGGTTACATTGTCTCTGACCATACTCTCTGGGCTTACATTGTCTCTGACCATACTCTCTGGGCTTACATTGTCTCTGACCACACTCTCTGGGGCTTACATTGTCTCTGACCACACTCTCTGGGGTTACATTGTCTCTGACCATACTCTCTGGGGGTTACATTGTCTCTGACCATACTCTCTGGGGTTACATTGTCTCTGACCATACTTCCTGGGGTTAGACTGTCTCTGACCATACTTCCTGGGGTTAGACTGTCTCTGACCACACTCTCTGGCCTTACTGAGGCTTTGGCTCCTCAAGGCGACAGCTAAGAGGCAAGCAGCCAGATAAAATTGCGGCTTTTTTTAATCAAAGTTCAAATCAATTTAATAGTACAGCTCAACTTCACGGACTTTTCCAGATAGATAGGAGTTTTTCTGCCGCTAATTTCAATACAGAATCCTCAAGAGCCGCTTCTGTTGACTTCAACAATTCAATTCTCTGGGTGATCGCATTGACAGCCCTTCGCATCCTGTCAGTATGGGGACTTTTAAAGTAATATGCAAAACCTTTGAGCTTTGACATGTTTCTATTTCTGAGCCCACGGCATCTTTGCGTTGATATTTTATTTGACTCAATCCCTTCAAGAGCTACCAATTTCCTGTGCAAAACAGCGATTGCATCCGCCAGAAAGCTAGGTTAGATTGTATCTCTCGGCTAGGATTGCCTCTCAATTACGCGTCACTGTTCTCATCTCATCCTATCTCACCTCTTGACGAACGTGAATGTTGGTGTGAGTGAGTGCTGGTGTGAGTGAGTGAGTGCCGGTGTGAGTGAGTACTGGTGTGAGTGAATGCTGGTGTGAGTGAGTGCTGGGTGAGTGAGTGCTGGTGTGAGTGAGTGCCGGTGTGAGTGAGTACTGGTGTGAGTGAGTGCTGGTGTGAGTGAGTGCTGGTGTGAGTGAGTGCTGGTGTGAGTGAGTGCTGGTGTGAGTGAGTGCTGGTGTGAGTGAGTGCTGGTGTGAGTGAGTGCTGGTGTGAGTGAGTGCTGGTGTGAGTGAGTGCTGGTGTGAGTGAGTGCTGGTGTGAGTGAGTGCTGGTGTGAGTGAGTGCTGGTGTGAGTGAGTGCTGGTGTGAGTGAGTGCTGGTGTGAGTGAGTGCTGGTGTGAGTGAGTGCTGGTGTGAGTGAGTGCTGGTGTGAGTGAGTGCTGGTGTGAGTGAGTGCTGGTGTGAGTGAGTGCTGGTGTGAGTGAGTGCTGGTGTGAGTGAGTGCTGGTGTGAGTGAGTGCTGGTGTGAGTGAGTGCTGGTGTGAGTGAGTGCTGGTGTGAGTGAGTGCTGGTGTGAGTGAGTGCTGGTGTGAGTGAGTGCTGGTGTGAGTGAATGCTGGTGTGAGTGAGTGCTGGTGTGAATGTTAGTATGAGTGAGTTCTGGTTTAGTGAGTGAGTTCTGGTGTTAGTGAGTGAGTTCTGGTGTGAGTGTGGGCATTCAATTAAAGCAAGACATTCGGGTGACCAACTCCAGTCATCGCATTTTCTTACCAAGGGTCAGCGAGTCGGGCCAGGGCTCAGAGGTTTGACAGAGCGAGATGAGCGGTTGGCGAGGGAGCGAGTGATTCGTGCGCTCGTAGTAAGCCACAAAGAGGCAAAATTAGCTAGACTCTGGCTAGACTATTCTAAGAATTATAGTTTTGCCACTTGCATTTTCCCTCTCACTCTCTCTCTCTCTCTCTCACTCTATCTCTCTCTCTTCCTTTCTCCCACCCCTGTCTGCCTTCCCATAATTCGGGCTGAATAAGAGGTGGTCGCAAGTGAGGCTCCGAGGTTGTGGGAGCATTTATCCATATCTCTTCGCCGTTCATTTGGAAGTCTGTCTAGGCTGCGCAAGTTATTAATATTTTTGTTTTATCGCGTCGCAAATAAGAGTAGTTGGAATTTGAAGGTGAGTCACGCAAACTTGCTTTTTTAAATTTTGTCAGGAAATAAAAAGATAGATAGAGATAAATAGATAGATAGATAGATAGATAGATAGATAGATAGATAGATAGATAGATAGATAGATAGATAGATAGATAGAGATAAATAGATAGATAGATAGATAGATAGATAGATAGATAGATAGATAGATAGATAGATAGATAGATAGATAGATAGATAGATAGATAGATAGATAGATAGATAGATAGATAGATAGATAGATAGATAGATAGATAGATAGATAGATAGATAGATAGATAGATAGATAGATAGATAGATAGATAGATAGATAGATAGATAGATAGATAGATAGATAGATAGATAGATAGATAGATAGATAGATAGATAGATAGATAGATAGATAGATAGATAGATAGATAGATAGATAGATAGATAGATAGATAGATAGATAGATAGATAGATAGATAGATAGATAGATAGATAGATAGATAGATAGATAGATAGATAGATAGATAGATAGATAGATAGATAGATAGATAGATAGATAGATAGATAGATAGATAGATAGATAGATAGATAGATAGATAGATAGATAGATAGATAGATAGATAGATAGATAGATAAAAATGTGGCAGTAGTACACAGAGTGGAAGTGAAAAGCACTTCAGCTTCCTCAGTTGAGCAATCGCTCGAGCCGGCCGTCGCTGCTCAAGAGTGCCGCAGTGGCGATGAGGAAGGGCAGCAGGGCGATTACAGCGCCAGGCGCCGGTGCTCACTGAAGCGAGTCAAAATTTCTCCCTTTGATCTTGTCATTTTCTTGCGCTTATTTCCCCACTGTCCCGGGAGCAATTGAAACGTACGGTTGCGGACGCTACACGATGAGGATACGAGGAAGCCGTGAGCTGCACAGGGAGTCCGAATGACACACAGCCGAGCGCGCAGGGAAGTGGATCCGTCGGCATGGGTAGGGATTCTAAAAGACGCAAGAGGGCGGGGCTCCAGCGTCCCTTCGCCTTCGGCATTTGGAGGTGGCTAAAAGAGTCCAAGAGAGATGCAGCTCAGAAGCCATTGAGTCTCAGAGGAGAGAGAGACAGCAGTCTTCGGGTTTTTTCTGCAGCTTGGCTCGGTTTCTTAATTCCTCTTTGTGCCAGAAGAGTTGGAACGGATTAGACAGAGTCAGATGGAATTAATGTCCTAATTTTGGCGAGTACGGCCGGCGTTACACCTTTCAGACCTGCACGGGTACCTGGGCCGTACGTTGGCAGCGATGAAAGGCGATACGTGGGTCAATTAATTCCCTTCTATAGCTTTCCTTCAGTCCCTCGCTGGCTCCTTCTCTGCCCCTATCTTGGCAGCCTTCGGTTCCAGCTTCCCATTCTTGTTTGATGAAGCCAATTGGTGGCCCAGCTGGAAACGAACTTAGAAGTCAAGTCGTGTGACGGACGCGCGAGCTTCAAATGATTGGGAAGCAAAACTGGCAGCTGGATATGACGGAGAGTGGAAGCTTGCCAGAATGAATTCTTCATAAAATTAATTCGTAAAAGTATCAGAATAAAGTGCTGCTCATTGTTTGATAAGTACATTGACAAAATTGTCGGTTTTTGCGCGCCCAGTGCACTCCTGTCACGCGCTTTTTCAGCCCCATCCCCTCACACTACATAATGCTCGTAAAATCAGCACAGTTGATACTTCGTAGTACACAATTGAACCTGTTTAAAGCTTGAAGCCGGCTAGCGGAGAAGAGGAACTTGGGCCAATAAAGAATTTCCAATCGGATTGATCCTTTCAGGCTTCTGGTTGGAAGATAGGCGGGCGGACCCGACAGACTCCCCCCCTAGAGGGCAGTTATTCAGCTCCCAGCACTTGCATATGCCAGTTACTGGGGGCAGCTGTCCAATCTCTGACCCGGATATCCAGTGATTAGATATCAGGTCGAAGCTTGGAGTGTCAGCAAAGAGAAGGACCAGCCCAGAGTGTTCAGAGCAGCATTGGAGAGTCCAGTAAGGCCTGCTGCTAGAAATGCTAGTTAAATACTCTATTGACCCGGCCTCAAGACTTCGCCCAGTCTAATCTCCATCTCTTCTCGCGCGCTACTCCTCCCCATCGTTGAAGATGGATCCCAGAGGGGATTCCATCGATCCGGCTCAATCGACGGTAGCAAAGAGAACTCGCGGGAAGCGATGAGGCTTGTTTTGGGAGATAAACGTCGGCCGAGAACCCGCTCGGGACCAAGCGATTCTTATCAATTGCTTAATTAACGGTTTTGATGTCTATTTGATCTTCAATACAGTCAACTCATTTTTAACTATGAAATAAAACTATTTTTGTGGATGAAGCTGCAGCTAAGGTAATATACTATCCAGTGCAAGCCTACAGAACCATCCGATTGTAAAACCGCTAGGTAGCCCTTTAAATTGAAATAAATCCTGAAGTGTGGCACTGGGGGGGGGTAGTGGATGGAAACTAAAACTGCTGCCCCAAAGTCAACGCAGCCGTTTTAGGCTAAATGCATCACCCTGCCCCTGGGGATCAACGCCTAGAAAAAAAAACTTTGATAACGATTCTAGCAAAAAACTTCCAGCCTCTCAGTCGCCGTCCTGCAACCCCCAAAGTAGGAATGATGAGCCCTCGTTAATTATTCAATATCAGCTCTCTGCTGCTGTCACGCTCTCTTGCAGGACCCTGAAACTGATGGCTGAATGGCGACAAAGTGGTTTAGTTGTGGCTGATAAAAATAATTCCAACCGTTACCCGTTTTAGTGAGCAACTGCATTTTATTTAACCGATCAGGCGTTTATTGTCGAATAAGGACTTTGTGGACAAACAAGTATGGCTGATCTAGTCAAAAACAGTTTATTATTTCAACATTGCAAAAGGTCTTTTGCTTCTGCAATCATTTCTGTTAATTTCAGGAAAGATCCTGTGCTGATCAATTCCGTTTAAGCTTCTCTCAAAGTGAATTAACCAACGAAGTGGAAAGCTTTCTTTCAACGATAGCGCATGGGAAAACACGGTTTTGTAAGATTTTAAACTCCCCTTTTTAAGCCTACGAGCGTACTTACAATTTCTTCCCGTTGCTGAGCTTCTCAAAAGCACAAGCAGCCTATCAGTGTCCGATATGAAAGTTGGCAAGCAGTCAAGTTTGGAACACTCGTAAGGCATCAACTATCAACCTCGATGACTTGCACACATCGTAATATCCGATGGCCTAAAGTACAAGCTACGTAGCCCTACGTTCTTTAAGTTTAGTCGTTATAAAAGTCGACCAAAATTTGTGTTAGCGACTGACTCTGAATGCGGTCAAATTAATTGTTGAAGCTTAATAATGCCAGTCTGTAAACGACAACACTAAGGCACAGATTGTGTACACTGTCTGACGTTGAGAAAGTCAGTGCCGCTGTACACCCTTGTGAGCGCGTGCCCTTGTTCGCTCTGGGGTCAGTGGAATGGGCGTATTAAATCGACTGTCATTTTGACTTGCTCCAACACCCAAAGCCCTGCGGCTGAATATTAGCAAATAATTATTTTACTACAATCTATTAGCCGTGTATTGGAAGCTACTAAAATGACTATTTTAATATCTTTATCTTAAGAATCCTCACCAAAACTGCAGAAACTTCGAGCATGTGACTGGCGCCTTCCCAATGGACACCGCCTTCGTTACCGGCCTGTCCAAGTTCAAGCTCGACTCGGCACGGCTGCGCAAAGATGACGACTTTGCTGACCGAATTTCGCACACCTTCACTACGGCAATAATTGTGGTGTTCTCACTCGTCATTTCATGCAGGCAGTACATCGGCAAGCCCATCGCCTGCTGGGTGCCGACCGAGTTCACCAGGGCACAGGAGGAGTACACGGAGAACGTCTGCTGGATCACCAGCACCTACTTTATAAACCCCGGGAATGTTAATTACCCCAAAGACAGCATTGAGCGCTACCAACAGACCATTGGCTACTACCAGTGGGTGCCGCTGGTGCTGCTGATTCAAGCTTTCCTGTTCAACCTGCCATGCCTGATCTGGCGACTGTTTAATTGGCAGTCTGGAATCCAGGTAGGCTTAGCGGCTGTAGTAATCCTTCATATTCAAATCCTTCGTGTCGAGTTTTGAACCATCTCCGTGCCTGGGATGGTATGCACTGTTTTCCTACCATAGATATTCTTTTAGCAAGGAGCGATCTTCCTATTCCTAACTGAATGTGCAACAGATACACAGAACAGGCAGAAGGCTGGGGGGGGGGCAGATTTTGTGAGTTCAACTGCACCTTTTTACGGTTTTAATGTCCGTTTGGAACTTCAGTTGAACTGCTAGTTTCACTCTAAAAAAACTACTGCAAACACCAGTTAGATTGACAATTTAGAATTCAGAAGGTCACGAAAATGGATAGCAGACTCTTTAGACCGCTGTTCTTCCAGGCAACGACTTCGGAATCGCTTCTTGTTAAAGTTCTCTCAGCTCATTGAGAGCATCTTTGGCGTAGGTTGGGGATTTCTACCGCCTAGACCTACCACCTAAAGGTAGCTACCGATTGCTGATTCAGAATTTAAACATTTAAGCTTCTCGCTTGACATTCAGCAATCAGCATTCTCAAGAAGAGAACATCCCAGTGTGGTAATTGAACTCGTTGGTTTACGACTCAACTATCTACCCATCAACTCATCAGAAACAGACTTCTACCATAGATATTATGCTCAACTCCAACACCCAGTATGTCTCTAACATAGAGCATTTCGCTATTGTTGCCAGGAATTTTCTTGCAATTTTGTTGCATTTCTTGCACGAATATAAGGTTGTACACTTTTTCCGTTCAATTTCAACAAAACTCGCATTCTATTTCGGCAAGCTGAAATTCAATTTCATCATTCTATATTTAGCTACTTCAACCGTCATTCCAATTCGTCATTGACCCATTCAATTTCAGCAATCGGATATTCTATTTCATATCAAATTAAGAGCGTTCATTCTGTCTATGGATAAAACTTGCTCCTGCAAGTTACTGCATTCAATTTCAACACAATATTTTTAGCGCGCTGTTTTTTAGTTTACTTTAACAATCTTCAGTAGCCCCCTCCCAAGCTAACAACAAATACTGTAACTGTCTGAGGCTCTCTATAGCATCCCTCTTTAAACCGAGTGCTCTCCTTCAAGTTCGCTTCCAGAAGACATAATTTTGTTTCATGTACGGGAGCATACACTGAATTCATTTTGAAAAGATATTACTGTACAAATCAAGAAGAATGAGCGACAAGGAGATGTTCGAAGAAGCAGGAGATGAAGAAGAAATCGGTGACAAAGATGATGAGGTTGAACCCTAAGGTCCATTACGGACGAGAGACAGAACCGCCTTCTTGACGCGCATGATAACGGACAGGATTGTGTCCATCTGACGCAACCCATAAAGCCACTTCTGCCTCTGCTCTCGTACCTTCATGTTGAAATTGAATGGGAAATCAGCATGCAGGAGCAAGTTTTGTCCATAGACAAATTAGCACCCTTACTATGGTAGGAAATAGAATATCCAATTGCCGAAATTGAATGGGAAATCAGCATGCAGGAGCAAGTTTTGTCCATAGACAAATTAGCACCCTTACTATGGTAGGAAATAGAATATCCAATTGCCGAAATTGAATGGGAAATCAGCATGCAGGAGCAAGTTTTGTCCATAGACAAATTAGCACCCTTACTATGGTAGGAAATAGAATATCCAATTGCCGAAATTGAATGGGAAATCAGCATGCAGGAGCAAGTTTTGTCCATAGACAAATTAGCACCCTTACTATGGTAGGAAATAGAATATCCAATTGCCGAAATTGAATGGGAAATCAGCATGCAGGAGCAAGTTTTGTCCATAGACAAATTAGCACCCTTACTATGGTAGGAAATAGAATATCCAATTGCCGAAATTGAATGGGAAATCAGCATGCAGGAGCAAGTTTTGTCCATAGACAAATTAGCACCATTACTATGGTAGGAAATAGAATATCCAATTGCCGAAATTGAATGGGAAATCAGCATGCAGGAGCAAGTTTTGTCCATAGACAAATTAGCACCCTTACTATGGTAGGAAATAGAATATCCAATTGCCGAAATTGAATGGGAAATCAGCATGCAGGAGCAAGTTTTGTCCATAGACAAATTAGCACCCTTACTATGGTAGGAAATAGAATATCCAATTGCCGAAATTGAATGGGAAATCAGCATGCAGGAGCAAGTTTTGTCCATAGACAAATTAGCACCCTTACTATGGTAGGAAATAGAATATCCAATTGCCGAAATTGAATGGGAAATCAGCATGCAGGAGCAAGTTTTGTCCATAGACAAATTAGCACCCTTACTATGGTAGGAAATAGAATATCCAATTGCCGAAATTGAATGCCGCTTGACGAATTGGAATGACGGTTGAAGTAGCTAAATATAGAATGATGAAATTGAATGTCAGCTTGCCGAAATAGAATGGGAGTTTGTTGAAATTGAACGGAAAAAGTGTATTGCTGATAATTATAGTCCACATGCGAGCTATATAAGATAACAACACATCAATTTATCCGTCAGTCTAATGCTGAATAGCAAGACGTGGAGGCTACATGGGTTAAACAGAAGGCAGTTCTCCGAGGCCCGGGATAGAGTCATGATCGCGCTTTCTATCCGCTTTTAGAAGAAAAGAAGAATAATAAGAATGAGCGCAAGAGAAGCCGACTGTCACGCAAGGCAAAGTGAAAATGTAGAAATAGATGCAACCGACTATGAACAAAAGGGCTGCTTGTCTTTTAAAACAACTCAGCCCGCTGAATTGCATGCAAAAAGGTGAGCTGAGCCGGCGATTGATGGTAAGCCGGCACCTTAATCCCCGCATCCGCGTGCCCGTTGAAAAGCCGAATGAGCACAAAGCGCTCAACCGGGTAGAAACTGATGCGTGTCAACCAGGAATTACCGCAAACACTATAGAAGGCGTTGCATCCTCACCCTGTGAACTTACTGAGTATGGGCAAGCGAGAAATGAACTAAATTGGACAGTCCAGGTCAATGAATGTAAAACCTATGTGAGAGTATGTTAGCTTGATTAGTAATTTGAATACTGCTACAGGTAGAAGGCGAGATAAGTGACGTCAGGGACAAATGCGTTCAAGGATGGCCGAGATATGAGCGAGCTCTGGACAACAACAGACTCATTCTTATCCTTAGAACATGCTTGCTACCTAGTAGCGACTTCCTAATGAGCGGGGAGTTTCATTCTTGTAAATTTATAATTTGGGAAAATTGAAGCCTTCCTTTGTTGAAGACCTCTTCTGCTCACCCATCAATTTGACAGAATTTTGGGAACCTCAGCTGTTCTTGATCAGAAATTTCAGTTGATCTTTTGTTGTTTCTTCAGATAATGACTGTATTTTGCAAGCTTCAAGCCTACAAGACTGATGGGTGAAAAAAATGGCTATTTTATGGCTGGTTTAGGATTCATACACGTATGAGTGCTTGAAAACTCTCTGATTAATGACGGGTCACACCTACTTCTCATCCCATGGTAACACGGTGCTGCAGAGAATTTTGCTACATAAAATGTTATTAAGATCACCTTTCTTCGCTTTAAAAACCAATTGCAGTTGTCAAACATAATGGAGGTGGCCTGTGACGTGGAGATGATCAAGGATCCTCTGAGCCGGCAGACCAGCGTGCGCTATGTTGCCAAGCATATCGAGGATTCGCTCGGCTCGCATCGCGAGTACCGCTCAGGCTGTGCAACCAAACTCAGGCAGTGCGTAGCCAAAAATTGCTGCTTTTTCTGGTTCGGCAAGCGCTACGGAAACTTTCTAGTTTGCCTGTATCTAATCTGCAAGGCCTGCTACATCTGCAATGTCATCGGACAGTTTTTCCTGATGAACAAGTACCTGGGCACCAACTACACTTTCTACGGACTGGAGCTGCTGCGAGATCTCGCGGAGGGCCGACAGTGGGAGGAGAGCGGCAATTTTCCCCGCATCACCCTCTGCGATTTCTACGTGCGCCGGGTGGGTGCCAACAATCACAGGCACACTGTGCAGTGCGTCCTGCCCATCAACATGTTCAACGAAAAGATCTACATCTTCTTGTGGTTCTGGATGATCCTAGTGTCAGTGGTCAGCATTAGCAGCTTCATGTTCTGGATTTACAAGTCAGTATTTCGCACTAATCGGTCTCACTTTGTGCGAAAGTTTCTCAAGCTGCGCAACATTCTGGAACCGGGTGACAAGAAGAAAAGCTTCCAGTTCGTCGACGAGTACCTGCGCCCGGATGGCGTGTTCATACTGCGGCTGATTGCACAGAACTCCGGCGAACTGGTCGCCAGCGAGGTCACTGAGGCCCTCTGGCTCATGTACAAGGGCCGCTGCATGCTGTCCATCGGCCTACCCAACGATCTCAAGGAGCCGCTGCCGCCGTCCGCTCCGCAAGTCGGGGATCGGGGACCGGGCTCCGGCCGCGGCGCTGCGGCGGCCTCAGCGGCCAAGCGCCGCCTGCCTAACACGCACCCGCACGCTCAGCCGCTGAACTCGATCGATGACGACCCGGGCGAGTTTGTCTGATTTGGCCCGTTGTTACCAACCGCCTATCGAATTCGGTACACCGTCTGCAAAGCTACTCAAGTGGCAGCTTTCCACTCTTATGAGGCGCTCTTCAATAAGCAAGTTGTTGAAGTTCCCTCGGAGACTAAGTCACTTTTTTCAGTCTTGCTTCGTTAAATTTTCCTCATTTCAATGCCGTATTCGGAGTCGAAGTTATAGTATTTATGTTATGAAAAAATTCATACACAACTTAAGTCAAACTTGCAGGGTCCGTTCAGGCGGGGTCAGGTTGCTGTTACGTCCTGTTATACTACAGTGGTCCCTGGCTATTCAATCCTTCCTGGAATTGAACGCTGCGTCCCTGTTAATGGAACACTATCGTATTCTCCTGCAATACCAACGCTGTGCTGCCTATACTGTACCTTCGTATCTAGATGTCTGCTGCGTGTGTTATAGCTTTCGCATGATTATATTCAATATATCCCCGACTCAAGAAAATGCTGTAGTTAATAGCATATATAACACTCACAATTGATTGTATGCTTACCGTATACCTTATCGTACTGGCAGTAACGCTAAAACAGATTATGAATGCACTAAATCAGTTATTATTTCAGTGGCTTACGCCTCCTTGCCCGAAATTGAAGGTCCTATAACTCTGTCAAACAGTTTTTCTATGCAAGTTCATTTGTTTCTACTAATAGTAGAATACGTTGTTTACCGAAAAATGAAATTGCTGCTTTGGAATAAAAAATCTCTCCACGTGTGCACCGTCAATTTGCTTTGTTGTTGTTTTGCATAAGAATTTTTTTAATAGCGCCTGTAAACTCAATTTATCTAGTAGTTTTAAGCCCGATATTCATATTATTATTACTAATATTAGCTGTTTGCACTTTGCCAAAAACCAATACTGCGTCGAAAATAATATTGTCAATAGAATCTAGCAGAAAATTTTTTTTGTTCTGCACATGGACTGAATTCTTACCACGAGCATATGGTCGCGACATTGTAAATCGTCAATGTAACTGCAATTTCTCACTTGTATTTCTTTCTCAAAAATGTATACCTGTTACGTCTGAGATGAAATGATGGTCCAATATTTACACTCATGAACAATTTAACTACGCGTGTATTTTTTCGTGTCAAGCGCAGCCGACTGAACAACTTGCAGAAGCCTTTTCTCTGTATTGCTTGGAAATAGTGACAGAAAACAATTGAATTTATTTTAAATAGATTTGTAAAACTTGAACTCTCACCGGCTCACCGACTGAACCAAATGGGTCAAATGAAATCGGCCAGTCCTATCTAAAATATGTCTATATGAAAAAGTTGAAGACCATTTTTTGCTCCGTGTGGCCTTTCGAGCTGACGAGAGCGTCGGGCTTGAGACCCTGTACCAGAGGGCCCAGCTGCTACGCCCGTCCATCATCCTGAGTCGGCAGCGGCTTCAACTGGCGGGCCACGTGATCCGGACCACTCGTGCGTTGCCATAGACATTTAAGTAAGAAAAACCGACTATTAAGCAGTATATTGAAGCCCCCTTTAAAATTTGAATTTCTACAGGACAAAGACAGGCTGGACCAGTGACAATACGCAAGTTTCTGACTAAGCAAACTTGACTGAGAGACCAGCAAAGGAATTCAAACTTGTTATACTCGTAATGGCAACAGAGTTTTATTGAGCCAAATTTCACTTCACATGCAGTAATGACCTCTGCTTAATGGCTGGTCATTGTTCAAAATGTCTATGGTAATTTACGTTAAGGCAATGACATTCAAGCAATGATCGATCATTGTTTGAAATTGACAATAAAGCAATTTATCGGGATTACATTTTAGAAAACGAACGAGTCTATGAGCGTAAAATAAAATAGTCTATGGTTGAAAGTGGGGGCTTCGCTCCCACACCCCCATTCCCCCTTCCCACTCGGATCCTGATGGACAAATTGACCAATGAAGTTAGCTGGAAGTGAGAAAACATAATATACCATGAATTCTCACTTCCAGACACCCACCATTAACTGAAAGTCCTGTTTCGACCTTAGACAATTCAATCAATGCAGCTAATATGAATCGGGAATTTATATTGCGTCCAGAAATATAACTTCGATTCGTGCTTCATATTAACCTTCCAGACTCTGTAATCAAGAAAACGATTATGCTGGATTCTGACAATTCACTAGTATATATACAGTGAACAGCAGTCCTTGCAATAAGCAATTGCATCCGGCCCTAAATCAAAATTACTCATTGGAAATCCAAACTTCACATAGTTATTTTAAACGAGTTAACAATAATCTGTGCTAAAAGTCTGACAAGTGATAACTGGACCAATTAAACAGCCTAGTAGAGCCAATTGATAGAGGGAGTTGCTGAAAGTGAGCAGCTACATCTGACAGTCACGGCTACTGTTCCTGAGCACCAATCGCAGAGTTCTCAACTTCTGAAAAGTACTGTTGAACTACACCGTCATTGATGGCATCCTCGTGTACGATGCACAATTTGTGCAGCACTGAACAGGCTTTCACAATTTCACTGGCGCACGTGGGTCCCTTGACTCTCAACGTGCGCAGACATGGAAATCGGATT
Source organism: Macrostomum lignano (assembly GCA_002269645.1). Taxonomy (NCBI): domain Eukaryota; kingdom Metazoa; phylum Platyhelminthes; family Macrostomidae; genus Macrostomum; species Macrostomum lignano. The sequence goes on along the minus strand of NIVC01001607.1, from coordinate 95,268 downwards.
TTTAGCAGGCCCAGGGACAACTAGAAATGAATAGGCCTTCAAGCTTTTTCTGTATTAATTGAAGCGTTTCTCCTGGGGGGATCAACCACTGAAAGCATGGGTAGATTGATCGTCACCAGCAGGGTATACCTAGGAAAAAACGAAGCTAGTTGTAAACATTAGAGATCCGTAGCACGCGGGCATCGTTCACGCTACCTGGCCATACAGAATTAACGTAGAAAAGTTGGCACTTCAGTCTGCAGACAACCATGACGCTCAGCGAATGTGTCCACCCTTTCTTCCACGAGCTTAGCTTCATTCTCAGATGGGGAGGGGGCTAGTTTGGATCAATGTTCCATCCACTGCGTCACAGATGCAAGGCAGTCCACCAAGCTGGAAAACTTCTACTGCCAGATTCTCCACATCTTGCTGGGGCCAGCGCACAACGTCTTGAAACAATGTATCAGTAATGGCTTAAGAGACACGCTTTACGAGCAACACCCTGACCAACTGTTGCCTCGGACAGTCCATGCGCGCCTCTAGAGGTAGAGTGAGTTTTCTGCATGGAAAGCTAGCGCTGTCAGTATTTGCTGCTTCGTTGTCAAGGCAAAGCTATGTGTGTTTGGTGCTGAAGCACGGGTCCGATCAGGCGTTTCAGCTCTTCAAAAGTGTTTCTGCTCAAACGAAAGCGCTGCACAAAATCCATGTCGTCGTCCTCGAAGAACGTTCTTTGAATGAAGACTCTCTCTACACGGTTGACAGGTTCTTCGTTGAATTTCCAAAATTGAAGAAGATTCATGGCTTTTGCTCTTTGTTTTATCCAACCTCGAGGTGACCTACCTAAAAATTACCTGTGGTAGACGGAGAGAAGCTTCGAAAAATTGGATTTCGCATCACTATCACACGAAAACTCCGAATTTGGAATAAATGACTAAAAGAAATAATCTGTGCTTCATAAAATTGCCAGTATTCGTTTATCACTTGTCAGACTTGTAGCGCTGATGTTATAAAATTGCCCTCTAAGCGACCTCAATACGTACTAACGTTCTCACATACTCGTATGGGTCGGAGTGCTGGACAATATCACCAGCAATGGAAAGAATAATCGAGAAATGGAAGTTGTGGTTGTTAAGGCGCACCTGAGAGTGAGCTGGACCAGTCACCGCGAATGAAGATGTTCTGCTAAGAGCTGGTTGCAGAAGGAAGTTGATGACGAACATTCAGAAACAGCAGCTGGAGTTCTTTCGCCATATTATGAGGAAGGGAGGAAGAAGAGATCGTGGAAGACAGCGAGTAACCTTTCTAAAGAATCTGTCTCAATGGATGAACCTGAACAGCCTGGAAATACTTCACACGTCAATGGACCGTGCTTTCTGGAAGGCTGTGGTCGCCGATGTCCTTCGTCGATATGGCACCCAGAGAGAGAGAGAGAGAGAGAGAGAGACCAACGTACATTAAAGCAAAAACAATTCCCCGAGCAGAATTAAGTCTAAAAACGAATGAAACACCGTATATTTCGATTAAAAACAGAGTTTAAGCAGAAGGTTTTTAAATGACAATCAGCATAAATAATAGTAATCCACAGCGTCGGAAAGGACTTCGGTTTTTACCAACGGTTATAAACAGTTTAGCACCCTGTATGCTTGATCGCAGTTGGACATTGCTTGACTGAATAGCACGTGCTGATATGTTTAGAGAGTAAAACCTACTCCAGAACTTGGTAGATGGCATGGTAGATGGTATTGCCAGTTTTGAGTGTTGGCCCATCAAACAGTAGCAAACCATAGCTAGCCGAGCGAGACACCTAGGGTCTAAAAGGATCTGTGTTTCATAGCCTGAATCGCTAATGCAATAGCATTTTATCCAATTCACGCACTGCCATCCATCCGGGGTGTGCCTGTGAAAGCTGCGATCCAGCAATTTCCGCGCCGTTGTTGGGTTTGGCTGCTTTTTCATACTCTAGCCGCTCGATCCATACCCTGCCGTTTAGTCGCCCCCCCCTGCCCGAGCTTAAGAAAATTGATGCTGCGAGCTTTTGAATGCCAATTTTAGCATAAAGGAAAATGTAGAAGCATTCAGTGATGATTACAAATGCATTTTCTGTTCATTCTAAATGAAAATTCGAAAGCATACGAAATTCTAGTGAAATTTTAACTGAGGAAGATTTGATTGGCGTATGAGTACGAGCTAGAAGACGGATAAACGTCTGCACAGACATAAAAAATCAACCACACCAGTTATACATGCACAAGGAATAAGGAATGAACATTCCAAGGGGCGGGTCAATCCTGTACAATTCAATGGGAAATCAATAATTAATAGACACTATGCGAAAGCAATGAGAAAAGAGAGACACTCGGTGACTACTCACAGAACTCTGAGTTGGTGCTCAACCCCACCGCCAGCAAGATGCACATCAAAGCAAGGCTTATGCAATATGATGTACGAAGCTTTAAATAATTGTTTTGAATTATAAATTCTCGCCTTGAGCTAAGGATTTTTATCTGGTAGCGAAAGCAGACTCAAATTTTGCCGCTTTTCATTCCAGTAGGACAACCAGGTTGTGATTGGTTGTGGCCTAGTTGTTGGAGCGTCGGACTCACGACTGAAAAGTCGGAGGTTCGAATCTCGACCTACTGGAACAATTTGCGTCCTTGAGCACTTAACTATCTGCATTGCTTCAGTTCACCCAGCTGTAAAATGGGTACCAGAATTAGCTGGGGTAATTGAGGCTGTGTGGCGACCCCCCAGTCCTTGGACTGAACAGCCGTACGCAGCCTTCAGATGCGCCGCGCAATAGCTGTGACTGAGCTGTCGGTTGCACATCTGGCCATTTGGGCAGGTGTAATCAATAATTATTATTATTATATTATCAGTTGGACAAATCAACGAACACGGAACTAAATTGCCAACTCGTACTCGTATAGCACAGGCTAAATTTAGCAGCAGGTGGACAAAGTAAAAGCAAACAGTTGGAAGATGTCTGCCCGTCAGCGCGCGTGCGAGGCTATACATGCATTTAGAGAAAGACCTGGAATTCTACTCTCTCTCCCCTCCTCTCTCCTCTCTCCTCACTTCCTCCTATCTCCTCTCTCCCTCCTATCTCCTCTCTCCCTCCTCTCTCCTCTCTCCCTCCTCTCTCCTCTCTCCCTCCTATCTCCTGTCTCCCCTCATCTCTCCTCTCTCCCCTCCTATCTCCTCTCTCCATTCCTATCTCATCTCCCTCCTCTTCTTTCTTTTCCCATCTGGCCCGCAGTCATGCGCTACATTCTATATCTGGCTCATAAGCTAAAAAGTTTACCGATCCCTGATACACACACACAAGCATAAAAGATAAAACGGCCCGATTTGGGGTCCACCACACGCAAAAATACAGACAATTGATGCCTCTTTACTTTAAAAAGCTTGCAATTTTCTGTCCGAAATGGTTGCAATTTGAAAATAAATATATACAGTACGCTAAAAATTAATATTCCGTTGAAAAAGAAGGACTAACAGCTGAAAATTCGGTTCACTAACACCTATGTGAAGGAAGGATCACGGAATTAATAAGCTGTGCAGGCCTCATGTGTGTATCATGATAATAGACGGGATAAAGCAATAGAAGGCAACGTCACTTTCCCAGCTGACAGCCCGGGGGGGGGATGAGAACTGGCTGGAAGTTTGCAGCCGACACAGTTTTCGGATTGTTTGACATCGTGATGTGTGTCAGTGACGGGCGCTGAGAAAGAGAAGGGAGTGTGGCGTGTCAGCAGTGAATATATGAGGTAGAATACAATGCACAGATGAAATTTCATAGCAGGAGAGAAATAATATCGCGGAAGCAACTCTCCTGCAGCTTTCATTGCTGAAGCGAAGTATGAACAGGAGTCAAGTTGGATTTTCCAACTTTCCCGCGACCAAAGCCAATAGCGAGCCCGGGCCAATCGCAATGGTGGGCGACAACGCGGCTTAAAAATTAATCAAATCTCTCACACAAGCTGAGAAGCGAACAGGCGCAGTAATGCAGGACAGCGAATTCGCAACAACTTTCACTTCGACAGGGCTAGAATCGTCGAGCTCGCGTAGAAGCGGCGGCGAGCGTCGCCGAACGGCTCCACCGTCAAGGATGTCAGCTTCGGCTGCATCTGCCGGAGTCAGTCGTTGCGCTGAGATTCGCAGCCTGTTCTGCTTGAACAGCAGCCTTCGCGGGGTGCCGCGCATCTGCAAAGCCGAGTCGCTGTTCCTGCGCTGCCTATGGTTGGTGTTCGTGCTGCTAATGGTGGCGCTTCTCCTCTACTCCTCGTCACGGGTGCTAGCCAACTACCTGGAGTACGACGTGGCCATTCAGACGTCAATAGCGGCAAACGAGGCGAGCGCGTTTCCAGCCATCACGCTCTGCAGCCATTATCCGTTTGCTAAGCGAGCCCGCGGCCTCTGGAGCTCAGGGCTCGCCGAGTCGCCTACCAATTTCAGTCGCAGGCTGAGAAATCTAACTAGGTAAAGTATGGTACTGTTGAGCTTGATATGATGTGTCTGTGTGGTACCTGCTATCAAGTGCCAGCCAAAATCTGGGACTCGTGCTATGAAACTAGGACTCAATGAGTCAAGCGCTAAGGAGTCAAGAGTGACCTAGAGTCACAATTCAGACTAATGATAAATAAAAAGCCGGTTGTGATGCAATCTTTATCAGAATCAGAATTCATTCAGTCAGTTTTTTCTCTTACGAGTGCTCTTGATTGATCTGGGAGAGTCTTATAACTTTTGAACGCTTCAATAATGAGTCAGGAGTGGACCTTGCGCGGTCATATTCATTTGGGACTTGTGCATAAGCATTGGCCGGGGTTGTCCCAACCCCCACTCACCGCTGCCTCACCGCAGGGACGAGGTCTCCAAGGCTGTTGCGATGTCTCCAACGATGTCTCTCCTGGGGGGGGGTATTTATTTTTTATACACTGAACAACCTTAAAAAGTCGCCACCTTTGAGAGTGCCCAGTAAATTCTAGCTCAGTATTGACTTTCGAGTTTTTAATCGAGTTTTTCGAGCATTTTTAATATCAAAATGATTGGACAGGTGATAGACGGTGGTGGTCGAAAGACACTGCTCATTGGGGCAAAGGGTGGCGACTATTCAATGTTGCTGAGCATAAATGGCTATGTCTCATGTCTGTGCTTTCCTCTGAAAGCGCTCAAGAAGTAGCTAAAGGTTAAACCATATTTACGCTTCAACTCCAACTCGCTACAGCCAAATTTTCTTGCACGAGAACTGAATCGGAAATTAATCGGTTGAAGCTGTACTTTTCTTGCATTCAATTCTTCTTGGGAGACAGTAGTCAAGGTTTCAATCCGAGAGTAGGGAAGCAGATTTAGACTTTATTTCTCTATCAAACGCTCTATGTTCATTTTCGCGCGATAGTTCCAGTTTGCTACGGTTTTGGATTTCTGGTTCGTCAGCTACTTCCTGCATGCAGAGAAGCTAAAGCCAATTTTGCATTGGCAGACCTGTTTATACAGCAGCAGAGTGTACTTTTAACACTTGAAGTTTTCCCTTAGAGTTCATTGTTTGTTCATTTCTCAGCAGGCTGGTTTCACCTCCGCAGTGGCTGCCCCCGGGTTTGGTAAAGATCCATTTTCACTGCTTTAGGGGAAATACTTTGGCAACTAAAATATCCCTTACTCTCTCATTTTCCTATATCACCAGCAGCTCTATAGAGGTATTTTATTAATTTTTCTATGTCTGTGCTCTCCTAGTGCGCCTGCTGTTCGTGTGTCCGAGATCTTCAACAACTGTCCTTTTCATATAAGTCACGCATTCAATAAAGCCTGAAATATAAGTATAGGAAGGTAGTTTTTATTTTAGAACCCGAAATATACTTTTTTCTTCACCTACGTTACTTCTCCGACTCTTTTTGCAATGATCAATCGCTGACTTCGTTATACGAGCGTAGAACAGTGGTTGCCAAACTTTTTTAACTTAAGGACCGTATATACAATCTAGTGCATGACTGCGGGCCGGAGAGAGGAGAAGAAAGAAGAGAGGGGAGATGAGAGATGAGAGATGAGAGAGGGGGGAGAGGATGGGAGAGAGAATAGAGGAGAGGAGAGATAAGCGAGAAGTGAGGGGAGGAGCGAGGAGGGGAGAGAGATAAGCGAGGAGTGAGGGGAGGAGCGAGGAGGGGAGAGAGATAAGCAAGGAGTGAGGGGAGGAGCGACGAGGGGAGAGAGGGGAGAGAGGAGGGGAGACGAGGGGAGAAAGGAGGGGAGAGAGGAGGGGAGAGAGGAGGGGAGAGAGGAGGGGAGAGAGGAGGGGAGAGAGGAGGGGAGAGAGGAGGGGAGAGAGGAGGGGAGAGAGGAGGGGAGAGAGGAGGGAGAGAGGAGGGGAGACGAGGGGATAGAGGAGCGGAGAGAGGAGGGGAGAGAGGAGGGGAGAGAGGAGCGGAGAGAGGGGGGAGAGAGGAGGGGAGAGAGGAGGGGAAGAGGAGGGGAGACGAGGGGAGAGAGGAGCGGAGAGAGTAGGGGAGACGAGGGGAGAGAGGAGCGGAGAGAGTAGGGGAGACGAGGGGAGAGAGGAGCGGAGAGAGGAGGGGTGAGAGGAGGGAGAGAGGAGGGAGAGAGGAGGGAGAGAGGAGGGAGAGAGGAGGGAGAGAGGAGGGAGAGAGAGGAGGGGAGAGAGGAGGGGAGAGAGGAGGGGAGAGAGGAGGGGAGAGAGGAGGGAGAGAGGAGGGGAGAGAGGAGGGGAAGAGGAGGCGAGACGAGGGGAGAGAGGAGCGGAGAGAGGAGGGGAGAGAGGAGGGGAGAGAGGAGGGGAGAGAGGAGGGAGAGAGGATGGGAGAGAGGAGGGGAAGAGGAGGGGAGACGAGGGGAGAGAGGAGCGGAGAGAGTAGGGGAGAGAGGAGGGGAGACGAGGGGAGAGAGGAGCGGAGAGAGGAGGGGTGAGAGGAGGGAGAGAGGAGGGAGAGAGGAGGGAGAGAGGAGGGAGAGAGGAGGGAGAGAGGAGGGAGAGAGGAGGGAGAGAGGAGGGGAGCCTACACTGTGTTACAAAAATTTCCCACTGAATAATATGCGAACCCAGGTCACTTCTGCTAGCCGGGGAGTTCCGCCATGCCAGCACTCTGCTATTCTACGACAAAGTCAGCACCTACTACCAGAACCTACCGCCTCCTCTGGCCGTCCGCATGGGCCACACGGCCGAGGACTTCCTGCTGCACTGCATGATCACCGTCGGAAACTACGCCATGGTTGGCAAGGCCAAGGAGTGCCAACTCCGCTTCCAGCTGGTGTCGCATCCGCGCTACTTTAACTGCTACTCGGTGGTGCCGCTGGAACCCGAAAGTTCGCGTCGACTATCTACCGTGTACCTCATCCTGAGCCTCGGCGACAGCCAGACTGCCGTCACCTCGCCCTGGGAGCGCGCCTTTGTCATGGACGTTTTCGACCAGGCGCACGGGCTGCGACTTCTGCTGCACGAGGCCGGCCTGCACCCGGACATCGACCACGGTGGCGTGCACATCGAGCCAGGTGAGCCAAAGATTACTCACTAAGCTCTACCAGCGCTGACCGAACAGGCTGCGAGACTCGAGGATCGCTCGAGTGTCTTAGTTTGCTTGGGGGGAGGGAGAGGCGCAGAAGGATAGAGGGGGTTGGCGCAGATGGATAGAGGGGGTTGGCGCAGACGGATAGAGGGGTTGGTGCAGATGGGTAGAGGGGTTGGCGCAGACGGATAGAGGGGGTTGGCGCAGACTGATAGAGGGGGTTGGCGCAGACTGATAGAGGGGGTTGGCGCAGACTGATAGAGGGGGTTGGCGCAGACTGATAGAGGGGGTTGGCGCAGACTGATAGAGGGGGTTGGCGCAGACTGATAGAGGGGGTTTGTGCAAACGGATAGAGGGGGTTTGTGCAGACGGATAGAGGGGGTTTGTGCAGACGGATAGAGCAGTCATCCAGTTTCTAGTCTTTAGAGCCACTGGTAAGCGGTTGAAAGGCACCTGTAAAGTGACTGAGAAGTGACTTCAAAATAACAGGCGCTCTGAAAGCAACAGATTAACGATTAAAACGATTAAAATTCATCATTCGCTGTTGTCATTTATGAAAACCTACTTCGTATTTACAATCGGTTTTAAGGCATTTCTCAGCAGTTCCATTTCACAACCACTGAAGCGATTGAAACTATTGAATAACCGTCTTAAGCACTACTTGTACTGCGACATCTTGCTGTTTCCGAATCACCTCTAAACGTTTCTAGCCAATTTCTATGATGAATAAATCTCGGAAGACACTAAAAATTCGCATTTTTATTGCATAAAATCGTCTGGACTTTTCTGAAGTGTCGCGCATTCAATCAGAAATCCCTGGGCGTATGACTTGCCGACTCTCCCCATGAATTTAATCCGCTATGCCCACCACTTTAGCCAAGAAAATTCGGTATGTTTACTGTATAATGTATACTGGAAACTTTGTATTTTATCTCAGACTTATTCCGCTAAGCCTGTTGGCCCCACCACATCTTTAAAACGTTCCCCAGCCCCGTGTATGGCTTTGGAAGATAATTTAAATATCAGAGCAGCCCAGTTCGAGGGCAGTTCCTCAGTTGCAATCAAAGAATTTTAAAATCGTCTTGCATAGAATACCAATAAGGCAAAAACGTCTAAAGTTGGGTCATAATTGTTGGAATCTCCGTGACCATATTGATTAAAAAAACCAGATGGAACTGTTTTTTTGCCTAATTGGCACTGAATGCAAGGCGCGCATCGCAAATATCCTTGAACTGTCCTGGCAATTACCTACAAGCTGATGGGTTGATGAAGCTTTGCATACGCTTGATTTCGATATGTGTATCATAAAATTTATAGCATTGAATTTCGTTATTTCTCATATGGTGAGTAGTAGGTTTTAGGATTTGAAATAAGAGCTCCTCAAATAATTTCCACCGTTCGCGCTTGGATACAGCGTCGCCGATGCATTGAAGAAGCGTGCTGTTTTCTAGGGTCTCTAAAAAGCCAAATTTCTTCCAATTCGTCCGGCTGAAAGCTTCTCTAGTAATTACAACCGCACCAGGCCCTCTACAGCCAAAAACGGCGGCTCAATGCACCACTGCGACTGACTTATTAGCAATAAGAATGCTAATTTGTCATTCCTCTGGTAGGAAGGAATTTTCGCTTGCGACGGCTTGGCAAACAGAATTTCACTTCTTTTTGCAATCCGTATTAATTTAGCCAGTCGGGATTAATAATAATTATTAGTGTGGAAAGATGTGTGCAGCTTCATGTATTAATTTGTAGGACTAGAGAGTTCTCTGTATTAGTTCGTTTTCAGAGGGCCCTGGTTCGAACCGCAGTCAGCAAGAAGACAAACAGCTATGTCCAGTCCGTCAACCAGACACGGACGCTCACGCAGGGTGTACATCCTCATTGTCAGGTTCCAACTAATCAAAAAGTGATGCTGGAATTTTTTATTCCTAATGCCAGACAGATAGGACTTGCTATTTATTGATTATTTTGTTTAACTATGATTGACAAGGCTAGAAGTATTTGAAATGTATTCAAAATCGCTGTCAAAGTTGTATTTTTGCTTCTCTGTTGCTTGCTAATAATCATCCTCTTTGAACCACATCAGTAGGCGCTTCCGTATTCTGATCCGAGGAAAAGGTGAGAGGCATTTTTGATTACTTAAAATCTCCTTCCTCAACTCAGCCAACACGCCAGCATGCAACAGTCTGGCTTGGTTTTAATCGCCTGACATAATTGAAGCGGAGGCAGCTCAATCCCCACCTTTGCCACGCGAACCGAAATGAAATCGTTGGAGCAGTTCTGAAGTGCCAGCTTCTACAATCAATTTTAAAGCGTTCGCAACATGAGCAGTTGAATTTAATTCCCCTGAATAAGTCTCAGGAGTCAGCAAAGTGAGCAGAATTGGGACGATGTCATCAAAGGCGTTGCACCCGTAGCCCTTTTGCGAATCTTTATGGCGATGAATACTTTCAAACCAAAATAAATTTGTCCTTTTAAAGGCTAACAGCGGCCAAGAAATGCACCGGAAACGGTCTCGAATATTTTTACACCAATCTTGATGCGCTACTTGTAATTTACAGGATGAGTCAACTACCTGTATCGAAGTCGCAGGGGGGGGGGGCTGTGGGACTTCTAATCAGGCCGTGGGAAACCCTGCGGGTTTGGTAATTACAGTAGCCCTTATTGGCCTGTGTGACACTGGATCCTGTGTTGTCCTGCGTTGCTTCGTTCGGTGTGCAACAACAAGTCATCGTGTGTGTACTTGCAAACTGATCGGAATACTTCATCCAACCATTCCTAGGCAAAATGGTGGAGATCGCTTTCGAGACCGTGCACTGGCAGGAGGCCAGAGACTCGCCCATCGACAAGTGCCACGCCAAGAGCCTGCCAAGCATCACCGACCTGGACAACGTCTATTCGTACAGCTTCGAGGCCTGCAAAGAGCAGGCGATGAACCGGCGGGCCATCGCGCTCTGCGGATGCCTGCTGTCGAGGCTGCCCCGACCGACGGGCCTGCCGAGTCCAAGTGTGCCCTACTGCGGCGACTTCCGGTCAGCCAACGTCTCACAGATTGTTGAGTAAGTCAATTGTACTAACAATGCATCCAAATGGTTACTGATGCAACTTCACAGGCTAAGAAATGCGCATAAATCTACCGAATAATGTTCTAAATTTCGTCCATTTCAGAAGCTCAATTTTTTTAATCCTAAAAATGGTCAATTTTTTACTTGTTACTTGTAAAGAGACAAGCAAAACTTTCCGGTCATAGAAATTTTCGATCGCGTGAAAGCCATATTAAGTGATTTACAGAGGCGGATTAAGAATTATAAAATGAGGGGGGGGGGCAGATTTTAATCATAAGAGGGGGCGTCATAATACCCACTAGAGTGGCGCCATAATTTACACTAGAGTGGCGCCATAATATACACTAGAGTGGCGCCATAATATACACTAGAGTGGCGCCATAATATACACTAGAGTGGCGCCATAATATACACTAGAGTGGCGCCATAATATACACTAGAGTGGCGCCATAATTTACACTAGAGTGGCGCCATAATATACACTAGAGTGGCGCCATAATTTACACTAGAGTGGCGCCATAATATACACTAGAGTGGCGCCATAATTTACACTAGAGTGGCGCCATAATATACACTAGAGTGGCGCCATAATATACACTAGAGTGGCGCCATAATTTACACTAGAGTGGCGCCATAATATACACTAGAGTGGCGCCATAATTTACACTAGAGTGGCGCCACAATATACACTAGAGTGGCGCCATAATATACACTAGAGTGGCGCCATAATTTACACTAGAGTGGCGCCATAATATACACTAGAGTGGCGCCATAATATACACTAGAGTGGCGCCATAATTTACACTAGAGTGGCGCCAGAATATACACTAGAGTGGCGCCATAATTTACACTAGAGTGGCGCCATAATTTACACTAGAGTGGCGCCAGAATATACACTAGAGGGGCGCCATAATTTACACTAGAGTGGCGCCAGAATATACACTAGAGGGGCGCCATAATTTACACTAGAGTGGCGCCATAATTTACACTAGAGTGGCGCCATAAAATACACTAGATGCACTAGATGAGCGCCATGATATACACTAGAGTGGCGCCATAATTTACACTAGAGTGGCGCCATAAAATACACTAGATGCACTAGATGAGCGCCATGATATACACTAGAGTGGCGCCATAATTTACACTAGAGTGGCGCCATAATTTACACTAGAGTGGCGCCAGAATATACACTAGAGGGGCGCCATGATATACACTAGAGTGGCGCCATAATTTACACTAGAGTGGCGCCATAATTTACACTAGAGTGGCGCCATAATTTACACTAGAGTGGCGCCAGAATATACACTAGAGGGGCGCCATAATTTACACTAGAGTGGCGCCAGAATATACACTAGAGTGGCGCCATAATTTACACTAGAGTGGCGCCATAATATACACTAGATGGGCGCCATGATATACACTAGAGGGGCGCCAAAATTTACACTAGAGTGGCGCCATACTGAGCAAACTGAGGGCGGGGGCGGTGAGGACCTTGATTCTGATGAGGACCTGTGCTTATAGTATGAAGTTATCCAGTCAACTTCTATGCTTGTGTTTTATGGCACTCCTGTGTCATAAAGGGGCGCCATCATCCCCAGCCTCCACTGGTGATGTACACCTTGACATTCTCATCGTTGGCTGTATACGCAATTTGACGCGTGCCTCGGAGATGAGGTTATGGAAAGTCGAATCCCTCATCCCTAAGTCTCCTTGATTCGGAATGACGTATTAAATGAGAGATGGATTTTTCAAAAAAAAAATTCGCATGATTTCTGGAAAGACGACGAGTGGAATTGGTGCCAGAGACAGACCAGGCGCTGGACCTGGACTAAATCGAGGCCAGATGAAATTTCACCTGCAACAGCTGTGCAATCACTGTCAGAAAGCTTTCGTTTCCACAATTCTTCCAGAGAAAAATTGGCTGGCTGTGGCTGACAGAGCCAAGTATAGAGCGCTGGCAGACCCGATGTTTGTGATATTGGGTGCAGTGAAATCAATACACTTTGCTTAGTGGTAGAAATTAATGGAACATCTCACAAATCAGATCTTACCTGTGCCATATACTTCATTTGAGTTCTGTTGCTCTTGCATCGGCCGTCAATATTTGGAAAAATTCTCTGAAAAAATTCAGAAGCACTTCATTCACAGGGAGTGCATTTGACTGCCAAGCAAAATATCACTGAATTCAATTCAATTTCGTCCGAGATTCTTCCATTTGAAAAAAAACCATTAGTACTTAAAGTAGCAAGCAGCGGAAAATGGCGAGTAGTTTTACTTAATTAAAGATGGAATCACATGAATGTCGTAACAAACGAAGCCAAAGCTTATCTGCAAACTGAATCGGTGCGTTAAAAATATCCCTTTATCAGCGTAAATTCCGCTTTATTGTTCTTCTTCTTATGCATCCCGCCTTGGATTCAGCCTTCCTTCGTCTGTTTGGCCCCATTGTTGATAATCAGAGTCGATCAGTGGCTGCTTTTTAAAAAAATTAATAGCTGCAATGAACGACTTGCAATAAAATTTTTCGAGAAAAGGCTCCGGGATGAAGCTATCGCTTATGCCCAAAAACGGTAAAAATCTCTCCATCAATCGACAATGCAAAATGCGCAGAGAATTGTTAGCAATACTCGTATCCAATGCGAAAATTTGCAGGCAGCGTAGATATCAACAGAGCTTGAAACTGCCTCCACTTTACCGTCATACGCTGGAATCGATGCGGGTCTCCTGTCGGTTTTTGCTGGCTCTCGCACTTCCAGCAACAATAAACTAAGGAAGGAAGGAAGGAAGGAAGGAAGGAAGGAAGGAAGGAAGGAAGGAAGGAAGGAAGGAAGGAAGGAAGGAAGGAAGGAAGGAAGGAAGGAAGGAAGGAAGGAAGGAAGGAAGGAAGGAAGGAAGGAAGGAAGGAAGGAAGCTAGCATCTCTTCGTCAAATGCCGTAAAGTCTTTCACCATACAATGCTCAGAACGCAAAGTTACTAAACCCCAAGTTCTTTAAAACATTTCAGCCGACTCAGGTGCCTGGAATCCCTAGGCGATACTGGCACGGCTGACAACGACGCCTCCTGCAGAAAGCGCTGCAGCAAGTACTACTATAAGCAAGAGCTGTCAATCACCAGATGGAGGGCCACAGACTTTCAGCTGCACTGGATGCTCAACCAGTCGCAGAGCTGGAAACAGCTCAAGGAGGCAATCATCCATAGACACAGCGTAGGACCTCTCGCTAAACAGATTCTGAACTACCTGGACGCTCCGGACCTCACCCGGATGCCAGCTGGGACTCCGAGTAGGCATGATGAGCTGCCTTCGGGAGAGAACAGCTACGCTTACGTCATAGTTCGACGAAAGACGTTTGACACAACGAGACGAGAGGAGAAGCTGACCGTCACATTTGAGGCGCTGGTCAGCCGGGTAGGCGGTCTGTGCTCGCTTTGCCTCGGACTCACTATGGCGTTCTTCGTTGAAATCGTCGAGTTTCTCTACTTGGCCTTCTGTCGGCTTCGCGGAGCCTGATGGCGAAGCAGCAGAGCCTCTTCTTTTGTTAGTGAATGTGGGATGCAAGGACTGGATATTCTAGTTGGCATGTTTTAAAAGCTTCAGAGAGTGTTTCATAGTCTTTAATCTCCCTTACTTTTAAAAGATCTCCCTTACTAACTTAGCCACTCCCTATAGCTCGCACTCATTTAGCAACCTCACTCCCTTACCCCCCCCCCACAGCTCGCACTCATTCAGCAACCTCACTCCCTTACCCCCCCCCACAGCTCGGACTCATTCAGCAACCTCACTCCCTACCCCCCACAGCTCGCACTGATTCAGCAACCTCATTCCCTACCCCCCCCCACAGCTCGCACTGATTCAGCAACCTCATTCCCTACCCCCCCCCACAGCTCGCACTGATTCAGCAACCTCATTCCCTACTCCCCAAAACTCGCACTGATTCAGCAACCTCATTCCCTACCCCCCCACAGCTCGCACTGATTCAGCAACCTCATTCCCTACCCCCCCCCCACAGCTCGCACTGATTCAGCAACCTCATTCCCTACTCCCCAAAACTCGCACTGATTCAGCAACCTCATTCCCTACCCCCCACAGCTCGCACTGATTCAGCAACCTCATTCCCTACCCCCCCCCACAGCTCGCACTGATTCAGCAACCTCATTCCCTACCCCCCCCACAGCTCGCACTGATTCAGCAACCTCATTCCCTACCCCCCCACAGCTCGCACTGATTCAGCAACCTCATTCCCTACTCCCCAAAACTCGCACTGATTCAGCAACATCGCCATTGCGAGACATCATGGTGCAGTACCATCCTGCCCTTCTAATATTTTTCATTTCTTCTACGAAACAAAAATTGAAACTGAAACATTTTAGCAGTTAAAATTTTTAATCTCCAGTGACTTAAGCAGGATTTTTTGCTTGACTAGCGAACTGCATGTATAAATCGCTTGTAAGTGCTTAGCAGTTCTGCTTTGATTGACTCAATATTAATTGGTAATGTGCTTTTTGTCCATTGTTAATCTATTATTATTTTCCAATTAAAATTATTCCTTTGTGGATAAAAATAGTCCAAAGTATCTGCAAAAAAAAGTGAAACTTAAGCTTACGCTCGTATCGGCTATCAAAGAATCTTTAAATTCAGCCCTTGTTCACAAGATTCTGACGTCTTTCTGTCGGGATATGACTTAGACGGCAGTTATATTGGTTATCTATAGACTCTAGAGAGTCAAACCAATACCAGCGTATAAAGTAGTAAAGTGCGAAAAATACTTTCTCTGTCCATCCGTCTAACTGTCTGTCTATCTGTTTGTCTGTCTGTCTGTCTGTCTGTCTGTCTGTCTGTCTTCCTGTCTTAGTGTCTGTCTGTCTGTCTGTCTGTCTGCCTGTCTGTCTGTCTGTCTGTCTGTCTGTCTGTCTGTCTGTCTGTCTGTCTGTCTGTCTGTCTGTCTGTCTGTCTGTCTGTTTGTCTGTCTGTCTGTCTGTCTGGCTGTCTGTCTGTCTGTCTGTCTGTCTGTCTGTCTGTCTGTCTGTCTGTCTGTCTGTCTGTCTGTCTGTCTGTCTGTCTGTCTGTCTGTCTGTCTGTCTGTCTGTCTGTCTGTCTGTCTGTCTGTCTGTCTGTCTGTCTGTCTGTCTGTCTGTCTGTCTGTCTGTCTGTCTGTCTGTCTGTCTGTTTGTCTGTCTGTCTGTCTGTCTGTCTGTCTGTCTTCATATTTGTCGCTGCAACTCTCTTCTCAGTGTCTGTCAGTTGCAGCATTGTGCAAAACGGAAATTTAACGGAATGATATTAGCGTTGAAAGCAGGCAGAAGTCTTACAGGCAGCATGTTTTCATTCCATCTGTTGTCCCGTCAAGTTCACTGCTTCTCCCTCTGTGTGTATTCTTTGCAGTTGACAGGACCTCCATTGGATAGATTCGGTCTGCGCGTCGGGCAGCGCCATTAATTGTCTGTCCGCCGGTCAGTTTCCCCTCTATTCGCGCAGATATTATGGCAGCGGCCCCGTTAAGAGCCGGGAGTCTGTCTAGAAGATGCGCCGGTGCCAGCACAGGCAGATTTGTGTCCTCGCTGATTCCCAATGCCCCTGCTCAGGCATATCTATGCCAGTGATTCGTGTTTACAAGCCAGCGCCGCTTCTATCGGCATGCCGTGCCCTAGCCGTCCGAATTCTTATCGGCCTCTGCCGGCTCCTGCAGTCGTTAATCCTCACGAGGAATAAATGAGATTACGCTACTGGAGGGAGGGGCTGTGTGCATGCGGCGGAAGGGACGGGGTGTGAATCTGAGCAACCCCCTCTGGACGCCAGAATCATCTGTTCTCCCTCCGTATCTCAGCTGGCTCTGCCTGCCGTCTTCATTACCAACCATGTACGTGCAGTTCTGAGCCCGTTTTCAGGCTCTAATTATTTCCAATGCATCCAGTCAGTGACTGTCAGTTTGCCCCCATTTTGGTGTGACGCTTGCGAGCTGCGGCTTCTAGGGAATCTCTGCTATGATCTACTGCAGTTCGCGCCTTCTTGTGTTTGTCAAGTTTATGAAGGATGTTTTTTATTGGTGCTGTATGTTAGGAAGTGGAAGAAAGGCTGCTGTATGTTAGGAAGTGGAAGAAAGGCTGCTGTATGTTAGGAAGTGGACGAGAAGGTGCTGTATGTTTGGAAGTGGAAGAGAAGGTGCTGTATGTTAGGAAGTGGAAGAGAGGCTGCTGTATGTTAGGAAGTGGAAGAGAAGGTGCTGTATGTTAGGAAGTGGAAGAGAGGGTGCTGCGTGTTTGGAAGTGGAAGAGAGGGTGCTGCGTGTTTGGAAGTGGAAGAGAGGGTGCTGCGTGTTTGGAAGTGGAAGAGAGGGTGCTGCGTGTTTGGAAGTGGAAGAGAGGGTGCTGCGTGTTTGGAAGTGGAAGAGAGGGTGCTGCGTGTTTGGAAGTGGAAGAGAGGGTGCTGCGTGTTTGGAAGTGGAAGAGAGGGTGCTGCGTGTTTGGAAGTGGAAGAGTGGCTGCTACATGTCAAGTGGAAGAGAGGTTGCTACATGTCAAGTGGAAGAGAGGCTGCTGCATGTTTGGAAGTGGAAGAGAGGCTGCTACATGTCAAGTGGAAGAGAGGTTGCTACATGTCAAGTGGAAGAGAGGTTGCTGCATGTTTGGAAGTGGAAGAGAGGTTGCTGCATGTCAAGTGGAAGAGAGGCTGCTGCAGATGCAACAGAAAAGGTTGCTGTATGTTTGGAAGTGGAAGAGAGGGTGCTGAATGTTAGGAAGTGGAAGAGAGGGTGCTGAATGTTAGGAAGTGGAAGAGAGGGTGCTGAATGTTAGGAAGTGGAAGAGAGGGTGCTGAATGTTAGGAAGTGGAAGAGAGGGTGCTGAATGTTAGGAAGTGGAAGAGAGGGTGCTGAATGTTAGGAAGTGGAAGAGAGGTTGCTGTATGTTAGAAAGTGGAAGAGAGGGTGCTGAATGTTAGGAAGTGGAAGAGAGGATGCTGTATGTTAGAAAGTGGACGAGAGGCTGCTGTATGTTAGGAAGTGGAAGGGAGGGTGCTGAATGCTAGAAATTGGAAGAGAGGGTGCTGTATGTTTGGAAGGGGAAGAAAGGTTGCTGTATGTTTGGGGGTCAAAAGAAGGGAAATATTGAAGAATTTTTTTGTCTAAAGTGAAACGCATCTGTTTTTGAATGGAACAAACCAAGCGGTCGAAACACTGCGTATCACAGATCACAGATATTGACGTCGGTAAATCACTGCTCCAGTATTGAATTCGTGGATTTTTTACTCTGCTTTTGCATTGAAGGCCAACGTTCAAAACAGAAAGAGGTCCTCCAACAGCTGCATCCTGACGAAAAGTACTTTTCAGGACATACCTGGAAAAAAATTCTTCCCAACGTCTTATCTCTCGCGAACTTCGCTGCGTCCAACTCCATGCGGTCGCACGGGCTTCCCGTGTCAGCGCTTGCATTTTCGACCAACGCACCGCATGTATTCCCTTGGCCTTGGTTCCCATTTTGAAGCTTTGCGCCACTGTTTGGTGAAACGATGGCCGCCTCTTGCACTGCTGCCGCGGTGGAAGCGCTGGATTTGGACATTCAGACCTCCGGGGAAAACGCAAAGTGCGGGGGAGGATGAGGCTGGGCTGGTGACAGCGCGGGGAGTTGTCGGACTGGCTCCGCGAACGACACTCTGGGAGCGGAGGGAGCGCCAGCTAGAGGGATGGGGGAGTGAAAAAATGGAAAGAAGTGGCTTGGAACGGATGGACCAATGGCAGAGCGGTCAGGAATCGGTTCTAGCAGAGAAGCAGAGATATAAGGACATGGCAACAGAGATGTGTAGGCACACGAACGACTCGCTCCTCTGCGAACATTTGAAACGAAGTTCAGTCAAAGCTAGTTAAGGTAAGCGAAGAAGTAAAACAATTTGGCCACAGCCCCAGACCCCAGATCGCTAGCGCAAAGCCAAATCAGCATGACCCGGCAGTACAGCCTGCCAAGTCGAGCCTCCGCAGTCAGCACGGCCGGTTTCGGCCTTCGCAACATCACGGTCGGCGGTCTCGACAGCATCGACTTATCAATCGGCGCATTCAACGGCAGCGTCAACGTCGGGTGCGACAGCAGCGGGGCGGACATCGATCAGCCGAAGCGCGACTGCAGCGGCTACAACTTTAGCGCTTTGGAGAGCCTGGAGCACAACATGGCCAAATTCCATGGCTACCTGAGCAGCAGCGTCTGTGTGATTGGCATCCTGCTAAACATCATCGTCTGCGTGGTGCTCACGAGGAAGGCGATGAGAAATCCATTCAATTTGATTCTGACCTGCATCGCTCTGTGCGACATCGGTAAACTGGCCTCCTATACCTACTACGCTGTGTACTTGTACGTGCTGAGCGAGCCCAGCCCCGACGGCGGGCACTCCCGCCTGGGCATTCTGCTCATTCTGGTGCACAACGTTGTGTCCATAGTAGGCCACGTGATTGGCACGCTGTTTACCGTGGCGCTGGCTTTCTTCCGCTTCGTAGCCGTCTACTTCCCGACAGACGGGCCGGCCTGGTGCAGCATGCGGAGAGCACGCTGCTGCCTGCTGGGCATCGTTGTGGTGTCCCTGCTGGCCACCATGCCCAACTCGCTCATCTACAAGATGATCAATTGCGGAGCCGAGGGTACGGACAGCTGGTGGTTCAAGCTGTACGACTGGGTCGAGGAACTGCACATTGAGACGTTAAACATGTACATCTATGGGATCTTCGTGAAGATGACCAGTTCGTTGTTAAACTGCATTTTCAGCGGGATGCTGCTCTACACGCTGCAGCAGGTGAGTCATAAACTTTTCTATTTCTGCAGAAAAGTTCACAAAATAAATTGTTTATGTAGAAAACTGCGCCCTGAACATTGCCTATTCTGCAGTGAAGCAAAAGTGCAGACCGAGTGTCGGAAAATGGGCCAGTGACCGATATGTTTGTGTTTCGGTTTCCGCATCAACGCTTGTAGAGAACAGGGCTCGCTTAACCACTTAAGTGAACTGGCCTAGTAGCCGACCCACAGCTTTTGTATGTAATAATATTATTGCCTGCCATTTATCCTGTCTTTTCATGCCCCGTAAACAGATAACGTGCAATGCAGCGGTTCGTTCAGTCTGGCGTAGTGCACTGAGCCCTTTAGAATCAGTTAGACAGGCATTAGGCATATTTTATTTGACTACTCAGCGCGAAATTTAATTGGGGAAAATTCTGTCGACAATCGAGTGACTTGCCAACCGATTTCTCCAACTCTGAGGCAAGAAATCGGAGTCACGTGACGACTTTTTCTAGCCGAGATAAGCCGATTAGCAACTTTTTAAACCGGATGCTGTAATCTGAACTTGAAGGGGTGGCTAATTCCGAAATAGGAAAATTAATTAGTCTCGAAATTGTTCGGAAGATCTTTGGCATGGGGAAATGGATCTGGTGGCCATTTAATCCTGGGCTTAAAAAATTGCAACCCAGGAAATTAAATGCCCGATTGCGTAGGAAGCAAAAATCGAAACAGACCATCTTTCGAATTCTTCAATCTTCCAAGAAAAATTATCCCATCAAATTAAATTTCCATTTTAATTGGGCAGGCCGTAGACAGGTTTCTTAATGCAAAAGCATTCCGTCTTTTAAGCCACAAGTTCTGCCATCTTTGCTGTATTCAGGATTGATGGACAGTTGAATGCTTGTAGAGGTAACTCGGAATCGTCAGATTCTCCCCTAGTGTTGGCAGCAAAGACATTGCAAATTAAATTACAGATAGCAACAGGCGAGCAACCCACGCATTAGTAACAGTACCTGCTGGGTAGGAAATACCTTTTGACAGAAAGCGCCGCTCAGCTCAGATCGGGAAAAAATTAAGCGCAACGAAGTGCGGATAAGCTATATGGGATCGCACGCTATGAGCAGAAGCCAGAAGCGACAGACGTCGGGACAGAGCCCCCACAGAAAAGCTCTGGGCAGCGAGTGAGATCGAGGGCGGACTTGGGGGTTTGTTAAAATATGACTGATGAAAAGCGAGTGGCTCAAGCGGCTTCTCGGACACTTTCATCATCCAGAAAGTGAATTCTGAGTACTCTAAGAGGAGACCGAATCCCGCACGAAGGGGAGGAGAGAGACAGTGACAGAGCAGAATGGGGAGAGCCAAGGACGGGTGTGCAGCGGAAGTGGATAACGAGCTGTGGACTGAAGTCACGACACCAATCCATTCTTCCACCCGAGCTCGGGTTCCAGATCGCGCTTTCCTGTGACTTCTATGCCAGATGTTTGCCCAGCAACCATTACCCTCTATGCCTAAGTCACTCTCTCTTATTTTTACTTACTAGAGATATTTCTTATTGAGAATAAGCTCAGATAGTCTTGTCCATTTTTAATAATTCAACGGACCAAAGTGCACCCGATTCAACCTTCAGCGCTCACTTTTATCTGTCGAATCTTGATAATGGCAGTTGATGAGCAGTGATGAAAACTAGTGAAGGCAGCTGCGTAAAAGCAGATAAAAGCTTACTTTAAGTCTCAGTTGCCGAGATATTGAGGCTTAGCAGAAGACATTGTCTTAGTGTTAAATCCATTTGAGTCAGCCTTTTCATTGTCATTTACATTCTTATCTTATGTACAAAATGAGAACCTCCGAGTATTTACGAGCGCAAGGTGAAAGCTGCAATCAAAAATATTTGTAGCTTTTGTGCAATGAGACACGGACTACTTAAGCCGAGGGCACCAGCTCTACTTATTCTTGTTTTTAGTGTTGCAGGAATCGATAATTTTTGGCGAGAAGAGGCAGAGTTTTCCGTCATCTCTTGCACTTCTCTCTCTGGTATAAATATCGATGTTTCTTCCCCAATCTAGCGTTTTCCTGGGGCAGTGAGCGCACAGTATAAATAGAAAGTAACCAGATGGTAGAGTGCTCAGCAAAAGCCCACAGTAAGCCTCTTCAAAGTTGAATGGCAATTTTAAGTTACTTTCCATTCAGTAAAAGTTTTAACGATCAGCAGTAGAAATAATGTCCTTTAAAACAAAAAACGTCTGGGATCTGTTTGACCAAAATTTCCAGATTGGGGCAACTTTGATGGTATGCTACTGAGAGGACAGATTTGACTCCCTTCCTTGGGTTGTTGCTGAAGATGGTCGAATCTACTTTGGCATTATTTTTTATGAACAACACAACATATAAACAATTGAACGAAAATCCGCAGGTGCGCAAGCGTCGAAAGCGTCTAAAGTCCGAGCAAGTACGCGCGCGGGAGGCACGCAGCCTTCGCGAGAACACCCGCACCACCGTGCTCCTGGTTGCTGTGGTGACAAGCTTCACCGTCACTGAGTTCCCACAGGGCTGCCTCAACCTGGCTGCCGCTGTTGACGACTGCGTGTTCAACACCATCTACAGGCAAGTCGGCAACGTGATGGACATCCTGGTGATTCTCAACTCGGCGACAAACTTCTTCTGGCTCTACGGCATGAGCTCTCAGTTTCGCGATGTGTTTGTGCAAATCTTCGTGCCCAGATTCCTGGCCCAGACTCGGGAGGAGATGAAGCAAAAGCGACGGGAGCGGAGGCTGCAGCGGCAACAGCAGCAACAATTGTTGCCAGTCGAGCCAACGAATAACGGCTGCGACAGAGGCCCGCTCACAGTCGCTAATGATGACATTCCAACAATTGACAGGGACTACCAGGACAGCACCGCAGTGTAACCGATATTTAAACTCCGTTTTCTCGTTTTATTCGTACCATTTTTATTCGAGTTCCAGTGCCTCAACCGAGTCTCTTATCGTGAGCGCAAATTAACAAACTAAGCATCATCACTTGGTAAACTGATCGAATATTGAACTATTTGTATTGTGTAAACTTTTACCAATTTTCTGTCATACTTGTATTTTTGGATTTGCTGTCGATTCTGATTTGATTCTGATTCTTATTTGCACTGTTCTGATGAAAATATTTGCACGCTGCGTTACTTGTCTGTCCCTTGTCCGTCACTCAATATTAATTTAATTTACTCAGTGTATACATGTACAGTACCATAGTGCGGCAGCTTAAGTGCAAATCCGTGTACAGATGATACCATGTGAACCGGCCAGAGCCGGTGTCGGTGCCGACACCCCAAGTCTCTGCTTCAAGAATCACTGCGCTTGTAATGGTCCAGCTATTTGGTTTCCGGTGTTACAAAATGCGCTGTGAGTTTGTTTATTTCCTATACCTGTAAAAAACAGATTTGAGAGCTTCTATGTACAGTGGCGCACAATGAATTAAGACCACCTAACATAAATTCGAACTTTTAACTTCATAACCTACACAGATTGCGGGAGCATTTTAATCTAATCATTTATAGATAACCCTGGTATCAATTAATCAAATGAGTGATGCGTTGGGCAATTACTCGCAATTGAGTGTTCAATTATAGTCCTTTGTCTCACTTTTGAATTTGATAAGTCACACTTTTGAAATAATTGGGCTAAAAGGTGCCTTAAAAGTGGCCCCGCTGATTCTGCAAGTCCAAAACATCTAATTCAATACTACTGCAAGCCAAAATGATCTCGAACTCTCCTAGACTGGGGAAAGGCAGAACTCTATCGCCTGAGTCGTGTAGGAAAATCAGGGCCCTGTTCGAACAAGGAGTTTCCCAGCGTGCCATAGCCACCCAGCTGGGAAAGTCGAAAACGTGCGTCCAGCAAGCCCTCAGGCGCCTCAGCAGCACTGGCAGCACAGGCTGTGCCCCAAGACCTGGCAGGGCACTGAAAACTGACCTCCGACTGGATCGACAAATTTTGCGAATGTCCCGAGTCCAACCGTCGGCTCACCGCTGTGGACATCAGCCGTGACTTCTGGTGTCCAGAGGTGTCCAGCTGCACCCCATGACTGTCCGCCGCCGTCTGGTAGCTGCTGGACTGCATGGCCGCATTGCTAGGAAGAAGCCGTTTATCTCCGACAAGAACCGGAAGCGGCGCTTGAAATGGGCGAAGCAGCATGCAAGCTGGACACCCCAGGACTGGGCCGAGACCATCTTGAGTGACGAGAGAAAATTTTCCCGCACTGGTTCTGATGGCCGCCAGTATGTGCGCCGCCGAGCTGGTGAGGAACTCGATCCCAGGTGCACCGTTGGTACCATGAAGCATGGAGGTGGCAATGTCATGGTGTGGGCTGCATTTTCCAGAGCTGGACCTGGGCCAATAACTCGCGTTGAGGGTATCATGGACAGTCAGAAGTACTGTGACATCCTCAGCAGCAACCTACCAGAGGCAGCAGATGCGCTGCCAGCTGCCAGTTTCAGCAGGACAACGATCCCGAAGCACATCTCCAAGGTTGTGAAGGCATGGTTTGCTGAGAACAACATGCTCACCATGAACTGGCCAGCGCAGTCACCACACCTCAATCCGATTGAGAATCTGTGGAACTGGGTCGAGTGAGACATCCAGAGGCAGCAGCCAGTTTCCCTTGATCAGCTGTACCGTATCATTGAGGACTCGTGGGGTATTTAAATTTAGTTTAAATAGCAGTATGGCAAAAATAAAATAATTTTACTTGGTGGTCTTAATTCATTGTGCGCCACGGTAGCATCATTAGTAATTGTACTTCTACCTTGTTTCCCAGGCATTCTGTTTGCTTGACTGCAGTTGATGGTTACTAAGAATCGATTAATATTGTCCCTCTCACACGCCAGTCAATACCAACCAAGTACAGCTGTCACCAATGCTTTGTGACAGCTGACAGCACTCT
Source organism: Macrostomum lignano (assembly GCA_002269645.1). Lineage (NCBI taxonomy): Eukaryota > Metazoa > Platyhelminthes > Macrostomidae > Macrostomum > Macrostomum lignano. The sequence goes on along the minus strand of NIVC01001607.1, from coordinate 71,039 downwards.
CACATTTGCTCAGCTCAGCTCAGCGTCCGACAATTGGGGAATGATTTATTACTACGCATGCCAATCAGCGAACGTAAAAAAAGTAATTTGCTGCTCAAAGAAGAGAAGTTAGTTTCCGTACCAAGCCAAGAAAGTGAGCACTGTTAGTCTGGAGCTGAACAGCAGACTTGGGCTGCTGTTGAGAAAAATTCAGGCACGCACTGCAGGGCAGCGGTGCTGTCGCCCAGACGAAGGAATGATTTGCTCAAAAGGATTTTTTAATTGAGGAAGGACAAGTTTTGAGTGAATGAGGGGGCAGACAGACAGCCTAAAAAGGACGATCAGCAGTCGGGGATCTGTAAGTTGAAATAAAGTCAGACCTTAATTGCAGTGCGCGATGATATCACTATGAGGCCTGTGACGATATGCAGGCTCTCCTGTTATAATAATCCTAAAAACTTTGGACTTTCACCGCAGCATAATGATCCTAATATATAGTTCAAACAGTATTATTTTGAGCCTCAAATGCTTGGATTGAGGTTGACATCGTGCGCTGACGAAGAGCAACAGGTAAAACAGGGTGACTCTCTCATCTCCCCACAATTACACATTCTGTAGCTTTGAGGCTGACCCTCATTGTGCGTGAGGTCAACTTGCAATCGTTCGCAGAGTTGGGGACGTTACCGCCCTACTACTTACCGTAGTCTCCTGATGAGACGGTTGCAAAGAGCAGTTGACCAAAATACCAGACTAAGATGATTCTAAAATATGAGAAAATAGGCCCCAGCTAAGCTGGTCAGCCAGTCCAGGCATTCGTTGAATTTGCTCGAATTTGCGGGATTTATGCTAAAAAAATCGCCTGTTCCTGCGTTTGACGTCACGGCAGATGAGCTAAGCCGAATTCGTTGGTCTTCAGCTTCGGCCAGATAAAAATCTGTGGAACTAATTGCCTGAGCAATGCATCTCCGACCTGACACTGGTTCACTTAACCAAGCCTATTTTCTCTTTTGGTAGAGCAGAGAAAAAATTCGGAAATTGTATCGGGCGCCTGATCTTTTAATCCACTTGTCTTCCGGAGGGATTAACCAGCAGCCGTTCAGGAAATTGAGCCGGCCAAATCCTGCGCGGACCGAGCAATTGCCTAAAAAGAACAAAAGTCGCTGAACTATCCAGGGAAGACTAGGAGGCTAGGAGGTTGATAAAAATTCGCATAATTATATTTATTTATGGAAAATTTAAAACTCACCCCCGGGAGTTCCAATGTTGAATGCCGTTAAATTTGGGACAAAAGTGCAATTAATTATAAACCAACTCCGATTTGCGTAGAAATACAGTTGACAAAAAATGTAATTTATTTGAGTTGGTAAAATTGTACTCAAGAGCCAACTGCTTTCATCATTTGATTTAGCTGAGCTCTGACAATGTCAAGTGGGTGTCACACGAGGTTTGGGTGCAGTTTTAATGGCTAAAGATTGATTGATTTACAAGTTTATCAAGCTCTGTTTGACAAATGCTACAAAGGAAATTTCTGTTGTTTATGTACACCGACAGAAGGGAGGGTTGACCTCGAAAACATTTCCATGAAATCAATGTACTTCAACCAAACATTCGATATTCCATTCTTCCTCTCTCAGCAGTTTACTGAATATTTCCGCACAGTTTTACTCAAACTTGCTAGCTGAATTATTTGACGACCTAATCCCCAAGACCAAGCCCGGCAATTCGTTCTTATAACTTAGAGTGGCCTGAATCACCAACCCCCCCTCCTGGCTGCTGCCCTCACTCGGTCATCTTGACCCGGGAAACTGCGGTACGTTGAGAACGAGAGACAGAGAGAAAAAGTGCAAAAGTACCCAGAACCGAGAACTGTACTTCATCTTTTGTCACAAATCTAGAACAAATAGCATATAATAATACTGAGCATATTGGAGCGCTATAAAATTCTTATAAAGAACTGTCTTGGGGTAAATGAAAAATCATCTCAAGCCGGAAGGTTAGTGTCAAATCGGAAGATTAGAGTAAAGCCGGAAGATTACGGTAAAGCCGGAAGATTAGGGTCAAGTCGGAATATTAGGGCCAAGCCCGAAGATTAGGGTAAAGCCGAAGATTAGGGTAAAGCTGGAAGATTAGAGTAAAGACGGAAGATTACGGTAAAGCCGGAAGATTAGGGTCAAGTCGGAAGATTAGGGTCAAGTCGGAAGATTAGGGTCAAGTCGGAATATTAGGGCCAAGCCCGAAGATTATGGTAAAGCCGGAAGATTAGGGTAAAGCCGAAGATTAGGGTAAAGCCGAAGATTAGGGTAAAGCCGAAGATTAGGGTAAAGCTGGAAGAATAGAGTAAAGCCGGAAGATTAGGGTCAAGCCGGAAGATTAGGGTCAAGACGGAAGATTAGGGTAAAGCTGGAAGATTAGGGTAAAGCTGGAAGAATAGAGTAAAGCCGGAAGATTAGGGTCAAGCCGGAAGATTAGGGTCAAGACGGAAGATTAGGGTAAAGCGGGAAGATTAAGGTAAAGCCGGAAAATTAGGGTCAAGGCAGAAGATTAGGGTAAAGCCGGAAGATTAGGGTAAAGCCGGAAGATTAGGATCAATTACTGTTTTTGGAGTCCAGAGACAGTTGGGAAGGCCAATATACGTAGGGATCAAGACCTCAGAGTCAAGTAGGAGAAGCCCATGTTCAATTGTAGAATAATGACTATGGCTTTTTGCACTCAGAGTACTGTTTTGCCTTAAATATAGCATAAATGTAAACATCCCTTATTGACCGCGTGATAATCTGAATAAACCGCGCGAGAAAAACTGTATTCGCGGCTACAGGCAATTCCAATAGAAAAAAAAACATTTCTGAAAATACGAAAGGCGAGGAAAATAATTACTGTCATCTGGTGACGGCGATGGGGGAAGTGAGTCACATTGCGACGACCGCGGGATTCCCCATAGGATTAGAGAGCGGATAGTATCTAAAAAACTGTTTACTTAGCTACTGCCCTCGCACGTATCCATCTGCATATTGATTACTGGGCAAGTATAAATATTTCGATTGCAATTTGGCAGACATCTTTGCGGCTGCTCGGGAGCAGATCTTGGAAGTTGCACTTCTACATGTATTCCCAAGTCATGGTAAGCCAACTGGGTGTGTTAGTCCTTGTTTCACTCACTTCCTGCTCGGTGATAGATAAAAACAATGTTGATTTTGGCTTTCTAGATCAAGATGGCTTCGTCAGTATATGCGGAGTTGTGTGGAGTCATCTTACTGGCACGAGCGTAGCTACCGGTACCAGGAATTGGCGCATCAGAGGCAATTTATATCGAAAAGCAATACGTAACTCATCTAGAATTACCAAGTTTCCAACCAAAATATTTAATTACATGGCTGCTAAGCATCGGGGTCAGAGCGTCTGACTCTCCGTGGTAAACGCATCTGACTCTCCGTGGTAAACGCGTCTGACTCTCCGTGGTATATGCGTCTGACTCTCCGTGGTAAACGCGTCTGACTCCCCTTAGTAAACGCATCTGACTCCCCGTGGTAAACGAATCCGACTCTCCGTGGTAAACGCATCCGACTCTCCGTGGTAAACGAATCCGACTCTCCGTGGTAAACGAATCCGACTCTCCGTGGTAAACGCATCTGACTCTCCGTGGTAAACGAATCCGACTCTCCGTGGTAAACGAATCCGACTCTCCGTGGTAAACGAATCCGACTCTCCGTGGTAAACGAATCCGACTCTCCGTGGTAAACGAATCCGACTCTCCGTGGTAAACGCATCTGACTCTCCGTGGTAAACGCATCTGACTCTCCGTGGTATACGCGTCTGACTCTCCGTGGTATACGCGTCTGACTCTCCGTGGTAAACGCATCCGACTCTCCGTGGTAAACGCGTCTGACTCTCCGTGGTAAACGCGTCTGACTCTCCATGATAAACGCGTCTGACTCTCCGTGGTAAACGGTAAGCAGATCCGACGTACCACATTGCACAGAGTTCGCGCGGCCAATGCACTATTGATAATGAAGAACCACTTCATCGGAGCAGACAAACAGATTCCCCTCCGTTCGCTTTTCGGACACAAAGAAAAGTCAATCACATATTCCGACGGCTGGACGGAACGAATTTCAAAGTCCCTCGGGGCGCGGCCGCGCCAAACTGTGTCTGCTATTCAGCTGGAAAACTCATATTCCAAGCGGGCGAATGAAACAGAAAGAAATAAGAAGGGGAAACCTAAAGCGGAATTAGCCAACGTGCGCTCGCCAAGGCCTTGGCTTGCTAATTGGATTTTTCGATATGAGATGCCGTCACTCTCGCCCTCCCGGCTGAGGCGGAGACTTTAGGAGGAGGCGGGACACGGGATTGAACAATAAAATATCTAAAGTGCTCGGTTTTTATCTTCATCTGTTACCACGAGAATTCTGTGAGACCTTCAAATCACCCTTCTATTGATATTTGGCAAGAATTTCTGTTGTTGTTTGAATACATCGGTTTGAATAATTTCCATCGTGCATTTGCTTGCATCCTTAGGGAGGCTCCGTCCAAGAACTACTCAAGTAACCTTGGCTCCGTCATTTTGTCTTCTAAATTTTGTAGTTGGCACTCTATTATCATTATAAGCAGTACTTCTTGCGTGCAGGCCCGATATGCAGCAATATTGGCAGCCTCTGGCCTTGCATTCTCTATCTGATGTGTTGTCGCCTTGCATGTGACTGGGAATTCCCTCTGTTCTCTGTCACCTGGTCCCAGTCTCTGCAAAAATAATGGGGGGGGACAAATCATATGCCAACTTGACGAGTGTTTTCTCCAGTTTGCCCTCGCGCACCCGACTTTTGGAGGGGGGGGGGAGGGTTGCTATGCAGTCAACAGGACCTCGGCCGGACTGGGGGGCACCGGTTGACTCTGCCAGGAAGAAACGGCTTGGGGGACAGCATCGCATTCCTACAATGTTTGCCAAACGTGCCAACTGGGTGACGCTGTTTACCCAGCCAGCTTGCTCGAAGTTTTTCCTTACTTACCGCAGAACTTACTTACCTTACTTTCAAGTAGTCCGCGGGGCTTTTTATCGAACACATTACATGTATAATACTCAGCCCATGCTTGAGCACAGGACGCGACTGACAGTCTGGTCTGCGAGGCTTCCAAATTATCAATCATGTGCGCAGATGTAGTGCAACAAGTGCAGCAACAGTTTGACCACTCACGCTTCGATTCTGACTGTTGTAATGTCGGTTAAATATAAATTTTGCCATTGCTTAAGTCAACTAGCTAGTCTCATCAGATTTACATACTGAGGGTCATCCCAAAAGTTTCAGCAATCGAATGATTTTGTGCCATAGACAACTTTTAGGACTACAGCACTTATACCACACGAAAGATGAGCATATTTTGGGTGTCTGAGTAAGTTTTTAGCATTCTAGCTGCAAAATTCTGTTTTCTAGAGAACATTTTGTGAGATACTAAATCAAACATCGGCCGACAACAATAAAATGGAATTTCCGTCGAACTTGGAGCAGCGCTCATACATGAGCGCTGCTTGATAAAACGGAATGTCTTCGTGGTGTCCCTGCAGCTCAAATTCACCGTCAGTTGCTGCAGGCCCATGGGCCAAATGCGATGAGCCAGCGAGCCGTGTACGACTGGTACAGTCGATTCAAGAATGGCCGCTCTGATGTCGAGGATGATGTCGAGGACGAGGAAGGCCAAAAGAAGCTCGCACAGAGTTGAACATCGAGTTGATCCAAGGGCTGCTGAACATCGATCGCCGTTGGACATGCGAAGAAATGGCTGAGCTGTCCGGAATCCCCTCGTCGAGCTTCATTATTCACCATCTTCGGCCTGCCTTGCGCAAAAAGCGGCCACAGACCCTGGAACGTGGTCCACTCCTTCTGCACGACAATGCCAGTTCGCACACAGCCCGCATTGTGCAGGACCTACTGCGGGACTACCAGTGGGAGGTGCTGCCTCATCCTCCTTACTCCCCAGACCTCAGTCCCTGCGATTTTGACCTTTTTCCGAAGCTTAAGAACCAGCTCCGAGGGCGTCGTTTCCATTGCCTGGATGACCTGTTCAGCGAGGTCGGCCGCATTGCAAAAGACCTGTGCGAATCCGGCGCTGCTGACGGCGTTCAGAAGTTGCCTGGCCGCTGGGAGCGCACAATTCAAGTCAACGGAAGTTATTTTGAAGGTTTTTGACATGTTCATTGTTCTGACACTGGTTTGTTGAAAATTAATAGGCGTTTGCTGAAACTTTTGGGATGACCCTCGTATGACTCCAAATCTCAGTATGTCGACGAGCTCTATTTTTAGCGCCAAAAAGCAGCCGAATGAAAATGCATTACCTAATTTGGCAAGTGACCTTCAACCTTAACCTGCCCGACTCATTGGAGTACCTGCCTTATTTAGCATTTAAATTTGAATCACAATACATCAAAGTCCACATAAGAAGCTATGAAGATAAGCTCTTGTAGTCTCTGCACTTTGAGACCTGGCTGTGTTTTCAGGTTATTCTCCAGTCTTCATCGGCTCTTTCAAGCAAAGTGCACGGCTAATTTTGACAGGTTTTATTTCAGAAAAAAGATTACGAGTAGATAATGCGTTCACAGTGATTCATTTTAGCTTTGAGAAGAATCAGAGCAGTTAATTCCAGACAAAACATTTCTGACGCTTCATCTGAGACTCAGAGCACGGAGTTAGAGTCGGATGGATGCGAATGTTTCATACAAATGGCACGGTAGAATTTATCGTGTTGAAATATTGTTATATAATATACGCTCGTGATAGCGAGAAGGCTGCAGTTATTGGTCAAAATCAAGCGGGAGTTGGCATGCTTATTCTGTTACACTACGAGTTCACTACGCTGAAAAAATGACATTCCAGGTTACAATCTGACATGGACTGGTGGTTACGAAATGGCCAATTCAAGAGTTTACCACCGAGTAGTGAATTCAAACAGAGAAATTCACTCGAGAATTCGATGGTCAACAAGAGCTTTATCAACGAGAATCATCCAACTGAATGGTCAGTTGACCGCCTAGTCGCCATCAGCTTCAGCCGCCTGTTGGTAGCTGCGACCGCTCGGTCGCCGGCTGTTGGGCTGGTCTAGGCGCACCGGATTGTCGATGACGTTGCAGCTGGAGTAGCGCGGCAGCTGGTGCAAGGGTGTCCGGCGGAGCAGCCGGCGCAGCGGCGACGTGTAGGCTCTGTAGTGCCAGGAGTGCCAGGCCCAGATGCCAAAGCCGATTAATAGCACCATGGCGGTTGCGGCCGACAGCCAGCCAGCCAGTGAAGCGGTCAGCGTCACTTTCTGAATCAAATTTTGTGTTAAGTACGAGCCTACAGTCAGAATAGGAATTGATGGCGGAGATACTCGTAATTAAAAAGGGGCTCACCAATTTAGGCCTTATAGTGGTTGGCAAGAACTCTTGAAGAAACTCTGAGCTGTTGTTCGGATCTGGCCTCTCGGAGAAGGTTCCTTCGAATTGAGACGAAAATATTGAGCTTCTCCGACCGGGGATAACCGTGGAACTTCTCTGCTGTGAAGTTGTTGAGTTTGTTTGAGGCGGAGTGATGGTTGAGTTTGTTAGAGACGGAGTGATGGTTGAGTTTGTTAGAGGTGGAGTGATGGTTGAGTTTGTCTGAGGTGGAGTGGTGGTTGAGTTTGTTAGAGGTGAAGTGATGGTTGAGTTTGTTAGAGGCGGAGTGATGGTGGAGTTTGTTAAAGGCGGAGTGATGGTTAGGTTTGTTAGAGGTGGAGTGATGGTTAGGTTTGTTAGAGGTGGAGTGATGGTTAAGTTTGTCTGAGACGGAGTGATCGTTGAGTTTGACTGAAGCGGAGTGATGGTTGAGTTTTTTAGAGACGGAGTGATGGTTGAGTTTTTTAGAGACGGAGTGGTGGTTGAGTTTGTTAGAGACGGAGTGATAGTTGAGTTTTTTAGAGACGGAGTGATGGTTGAGTTTGTCTGAGACGGAGTGATGGTTGAGTTTGTCTGAGACGGAGTGATGGTTGAGTTTGTCTGAGACGGAGTGATGGTTGAGTTTGTCTGAGACGGAGTGATGGTTGAGTTTGTCTGAGACGGAGTGATGGTTGAGTTTGTTAGAGGCGGAGTGATGGTTGAGTTTGTCTGAGACGGAGTGATGGTTGAGTTTGTTAGAGGTGGAGTGATGGTTGAGTTTGTTAGAGACGGAGTGATGGTGGAGTTTGTCTGAGACGGAGTGATGGTTGAGTTTGTTAGAGACGGAGTGATGGTTGAGTTTGTTAGAGGCGGAGTGATCGTTGAGTTTGTCTGAGACGGAGTGATGGTTGAGTTTGTTAGAGGTGGAGTGATGGTTGAGTTTGTTAGAGACGGAGTGATGGTGGAGTTTGTCTGAGACGGAGTGATGGTTGAGTTTGTCTGAGACGGAGTGACAGTCGTCGAGGTTGTCTTAGCCGTGGAGATGGGCGAGACTGACTGAGTTTGAATCGGAGTCGGACTCTCTCTTGTAGAGCTCGTTTGAATTGAAATAACAGTCGAACTTGTCTGCGATGGAGTGCTAGTAGAGCTTGTTGAGAGCCATAGGTTAATATCTTCTCCGAAAAATCGAGAATTTCGTGAATTCGTTTTTCTGCCCACTTTAGAAGTGCTTGTGTTTCTGCTCCTGTCAACTATTGCATCCGATGTGGGCACAATTTTATCGTCTTCTACAGCCATTTTTCCGACTGGGGATGTAAAATACTCTTTTTGCTTCTCCGACGCCGTGTCCGTCTTCAGGTCAGCTGTGGAAGCTTCAGTGCTCCGAGTGACGTCGTCTGTGTCTGTCTTCGTAGCTTCAGTGGAAGCTTCAGTGCTCCGAGTGACGTCGTCTGTGTCTGTCTTCGTAGCTTCAGTGGAAGCTTCAGTGCTCCGAATGACGTCGTCTGTGTCTGTCTTCGTAGCTTCAGTGGAAGCTTCAGTGCTCCGAGTGACGTCGTCTGTGTCTGTCTTCGTAGCTTCAGTGGAAGCTTCAATGCTCCGAGTGACTTCCGTGTCGGTCTTCGTAGCTTCAGTGGAAGCTTCAATGCTCCGAGTGACGTCCGTGTCTGTCTTCGTAGCTTCAGTGGAAGCTTCAATGCTCCGAGTGACTTCCGTGTTGGTCTTCGTAGCTTCAGTAGAAGCTTCAATGCTCCGAGTGACTTCCGTGTCGGTCTTCGTAGCTTCAGTGGAAGCTTCAATGCTCCGAGTGACTTCCGTGTCGGTCTTCGTAGCTTCAGTAGAAGCTTCAATGCTCCGAGTGACGTCCGTGTCTGTCTTCGTAGCTTCAGTGGAAGCTTCAGTGCTCCGAGTGACGTCGTCTGTGTCTGTCTTCGTAGCTTCAGTGGAAGCTTCAGTGCTCCGAATGACGTCGTCTGTGTCTGTCTTCGTAGCTTCAGTGGAAGCTTCAGTGCTCCGAGTGACGTCGTCTGTGTCTGTCTTCGTAGCTTCAGTGGAAGCTTCAATGCTCCGAGTGACTTCCGTGTCGGTCTTCGTAGCTTCAGTGGAAGCTTCAATGCTCCGAGTGACGTCCGTGTCTGTCTTCGTAGCTTCAGTGGAAGCTTCAATGCTCCGAGTGACTTCCGTGTTGGTCTTCGTAGCTTCAGTAGAAGCTTCAATGCTCCGAGTGACTTCCGTGTCGGTCTTCGTAGCTTCAGTGGAAGCTTCAATGCTCCGAGTGACTTCCGTGTCGGTCTTCGTAGCTTCAGTAGAAGCTTCAATGCTCCGAGTGACGTCCGTGTCTGTATTCGTAGCTTCAGTGGAAGCTTCAATGCTCCGAGTGACGTCCGTGTCTGTATTCGTAGCTTCAGTGGAAGCTTCAATGCTCCGAGTGACTTCCGTGTCTGTATTCGTAGCTTCAGTGGAAGCTTCAATGCTCCGAGTGACGTCCGTGTCTGTCTTCGTAGCTTCAGTGGAAGCTTCAATGCTCCGAGTGACGTCCGTGTCTGTCTTCGTAGCTTCAGTGGAAGCTTCAATGCTCCGAGTGACTTCCGTGTCGGTCTTCGTAGCTTCAGTGGAAGCTTCAGTGCTCCGAGTGACGTCCGTGTCTGTCTTCGTAGCTTCAGTGGAAGCTTCAATGTTCCGAGTGACGTCCGTGTCTGTCTTCGTAGCTTCAGTGGAAGCTTCAATGCTCCGAGTGACGTCCGTGTCTGTCTTCGTAGCTTCAGTGGAAGCTTCAATGCTCCGAGTGACTTCCGTGTCGGTCTTCGTAGCTTCAGTGGAAGCTTCAATGCTCCGAGTGACGTCCGTGTCTGTCTTCGTAGCTTCAGTGGAAGCTTCAATGTTCCGAGTGACGTCCGTGTCTGTCTTCGTAGCTTCAGTGGAAGCTTCAATGCTCCGAGTGACGTCCGTGTCTGTCTTCGTAGCTTCAGTGGAAGCTTCAATGCTCCGAGTGACGTCGTCTGTGTCTGTCTTCTTGTCAGCTGTGGAAGCTTCAATGCTTCGAGTGACGTCCATGTCTGTCTTCATAGCTTCAATGGAAGCTTCAATGCTCCGAGTGACGTCCGTGTCGGTCTTCAGGTCAGCTGTGAAAGCTTCAGTGCTCTGAGTGACGTCCGTGTCGGTCTTTAGGTCAGCTGTGAAAGCTTCAGTGCTCTGAGTGACGTCCGAATCTATCTTCGTAGCTTTAGATTCTGGTCTTGTGCTGTCAGTCATTATTGTTACATTCTTAGAGTTTGACGAGACTATTCGATTGTCAGATGCTACTGTACTGTCCATCACAAGAAGCGAAGTGGCTGGCCAAATGAAAGCTGCAAAAGCACTGATCCAAAGCAGTGCTGCACGAAAATTGAACTGCATTGTGCAGTCGCTCACTAACTAAAATGGAGGTTCAAGTCAAATTCACGCCTGCCATTTCGATGGTGAATTTGGTGTATATAAGTTAGCAGAAATTTCAGCCGTATAAAAATGTTCAATACCAGATTCAAGATAACTGTGGACACTCTGAGTGCGCATCTACGAGCTAATTGCAGAATCTAAACAATCGGATACGCCCGCAACATCTTACACTAACACCTACGCACATAGGGTTTTATCACTGCACTAGGACATCAACTTGTGCTAAACAAATTCAGTGATGGTCAGCTAATTTAAATTTAAACAAAACTCCTTATGACTGCAATCTTTTAGAATACATTCTTTAAAGACGCTAAAGTTGGATTATTTATCTGATTCAGTTTTGACCACCGGTAGCGGCAAACGCATCCGAGACAGCAATTTACCTGGTAAAACCCTGTGAAACTTGAGTGGTGCAAGGTATCCAGTGGTCAAATAACTGTGTAAAACTTCAGCAGTAAGGAATGAAGGCTAGAGAGTACGAACACATTTTAATGCACAAGAGCGCCGGAATCATTTCTACACGCATTTATTCTGCAGCGGACCAAAAATCAAAGCGGTTGTAAAATCATTTCTGAACGAACGGATTTCATAGATTTTATCGAAACATCGACGGTCGGAATTGAGTGACTTTGATTGTTGTGAACTGATGCATAGAGACACAGATGTTACTAAGCAAAACAACGGCAAATAAGTTCGATTAAAAAGCTATTTAAAACAACTATAAAAAGCATTTGTGGTGAACTAATTTGAGAACAGAATTAGGACAAATGAACATAAAAGCAAGCACTATCGCATAATACTACTTCTCAGTAGGACAACAACGGCTTAGCGCGCAATAACGCACATTTATAAGTAGACAGACAGTGGACAGATTCTCCAGTTAAGTCAAGTGAAACACCTGTAAACAGGCCTATGATTATTTCATTATACATGTATCGATCAAATTCAAGGATCACAAAGAAAGTCAAGCAGGCAAAGTCGGATTGCTGATCGATAGGAAAGAGAATTCTCGCACTAGACGAAGCTGCTGTTCTGTGATCGCGAATTTCGACCATCGGCTGCGGCTGTCGACACCTGCTGCTTGTTGCTCGGCAGCAGTCTCATGCTGCTGGCCTCTGTCGGGCCCGCACTGAAGGTAACCACAGCGCCTTGCCGACGGCCGGTGCTGGTCGATGAGTCGTGAGAGTGCTGCTGGAAGTGCACCGCGGCCGGGGGGCTGGGTTTGGGGAGTCGAGGTTGCCTACTAGTTAGTCAGAAAGAACAGTTTGGGGGTGGCAAGCAGTCATGCACATTCCCGCTGCCCCCTGAGCACACAAGCAGGCCTCAATCATAACCTCATGCCCTGGTATTGGCCCTCGAGTGCGTTAATCGCTAAACTCACCAGCTAAACTCACTCGGTCTGACCAACCAACCAGCTAGCTTAAGGATGTTTCTTACCGACCAGAATCCGGATGCTGGCGTCGCGGCATAGTTGCCATGGGGTCATGCGACACGCTGTACCTGAATGTGCTCAGCACTGGCTGCTGCTGCTGAACCGATTGGTATTGAGGTGGAGCCTGGTGCGACAGCGGTGGCGGCGGCAGCGGCTGGTACTGATGGTGCTGAGCTGCTCGCAGATGTTTCCCATCGATGCCCAGTGTGGCGTGGAAGTCAGCTAAGAGATTGTATCGTGAAATTCAATAAAACAAATTATTTTTGAGTTCATTCGTGCAAAAGCATCGGAGCTATAAATATCTGGGCGACAGAAAAGTTCAGCTATTTATTGCACCGCTTCTGGGCAGAATATTTGATGTCGAGTGGGACTTTGAGTAGATCCGCTGTACTCGCATTATACCAACTTGTCTCATTCAGATAAAATCTATTCAACTAACGTGTTAGTGCAAGCCATTTTTTACTTGTTGATTAAAATCTCTCCTTCTACTTACCACACCCACCCCTTCTCTCTCCCTGTACTTACCACACCCACCCCTTCTCTCCCTCTGTACTTACCACACCCACCCATTCTCTCTCTGTACTTACCACACCCACCCCTTCTCTCTCTCTGTACTTACTACACCCACCCCTTCTCTCTCTGTACTTACCACACCCACCCCTTCTCTCTCCCTGTACTTACCCAACCCACCCCTTCTCTCTCTCTGTACTTACTACACCCACCCCTTCTCTCTCTCTCTGCACTTACCACACCCACCCCTTCTCTCTCTCTGTAATTACCACACCCACCCCTTCTCTCTCTGTACTTACCACACCCACCCTTCTCTCTCTCTGTACTTACCACACCCACCCCTTCTCTCTCTCTGTACTTACTACACCCACCCCTTCTCTCTCTCTCTCTCTCTCTCTCTCTCTCTCTCTCTCTCTCTCTCTGTACTTACCCCACCCACCCCTTCTCTCTCTCCCTGTACTTAGCACACCCACCTCTTCTCTCTCTCATTGTACTTACTGCACCCACCCACCACCCCTTCTCTCTCTCCCTGTACTTACCCCAGTGTCTTCCCCTAAACTAATTTGACAGGAAGTAAAATTTCTATGATGTCACCACTCTATTGCTATAAGTAATATACAAATCTGAGAAAGAAAAAACCAGCCAAAAAGGTAAATTTTTTAATTACCTTTAGCGGCCTTCATTGATCTGCTGCCGTTGTCGCTGCTGCAGCCTTTGCCGCTGTCCAGACTCTCGGCGTCATCTAGCAGAATTTTCCCCTGCAACAGAATAGCGGCTAGGTTAGACAGGGGCACGAATTGATAGCGTAGAAATATAGGAAATGGGCAGCGCTGCAGGCAGATGAGGGATTTTGCTAATTAGGGAAACGACAGGGGCGGACGGATTAAGACGTCCGGGGTTCTGAGAGACAAAATCCATTCATTCATTTGCGCCAGTCCATCCGTTCGTCCATTGCTTGAGCGCGTTTCGCTCACTACTCAGTCTTCTTCTTCTTGTTCTTCGGCTTTGCTAGAAATTTTGTTCTACTGCTTTTTAGTTCTATCACCTTAATCTGCCGGCGTCCCGAGCTTCTGTTTCGCAAATCCTGCAGCTTGTAATTTGACAGATACGGAGAGTCAGAGAGAGGGCGAAGAAGTTTTCAAGAAGTTTGCGAGCTGCATCTTCTTGTGTCTTGTGACATCAGGAGAGGACTTAGAGCCTTCAGAGGGAGTGAGGCAGGGAGTGAGGCAGGGAGTGAGGCAGGGAGTGAGGCAGGGAGTGAGGCAGGGAGTGAGGCAGGGAGTGAAGCAGAGAGTGAGGCAGGGAGTGAGGCAGGGAGTGAGGCAGGGAGTGAGGCAGGGAGTGAGGCAGGGAGTGAGGCAGGGAGTGAGGCAGGGAGTGAGGCAGGGAGTGAGGCAGGGAGTGAGGCAGGGAGTGAGGCAGGGAGTGAGGCAGGGAGTGAGGCAGGGAGTGAGGCAGGGAGTGAGGCAGGGAGTGAGGCAGGGAGTGAGGCAGGGAGTGAGGCAGGGAGTGAGGCAGGGAGCGAGGCAGGAAGAAAGGGGGCGATGTGAAGACTTCAGACTGCGGTCATCAATAATTTGCTGAGAGTTATTTTCATTTCCTAGAAAAGAGTCATCATTGATGCGAGTTCAACTGAGGTGATTGGATTCGGGTAATTCCATAATCCAGACCTAGAGAACCGTATTTGACACAACTCAGAAGATTAAAAACGGGAATTTACCTAAAGAGAGTAAGGATGCGTAGCGAGAGTCGGGAAGCATCACCCCCCGCTAATGACCCGCGTCGTTTCTGACGCATCTGTGAAGTTTTTACTTCTAAAAAAGACGACTGTGTTCCCAAGGCATTGACTTTTAAAAAGAAACCCGCGAGCTCTTTGATCTACACTGAGTCGGAATTTGCTCCAGCCTGCCACAACTCGCCAGTGAGTCATAAAGGCAGTTTGCAGCGAATTGTAAAATATTTCTTTCCTAAAGTGATGCGCCGCACACTGTCTAAGAGCCTCGCCTGCAATCTCGGTTGACAACAAGGTTGAAACAGTCTCATGGGTTTGCTGATTCTTATAAAACAGCCCAAAATACCTGTTGATCACCAAGAGACATTTCTCACCTCACTGCCGGTGAAGGCGACCCTCCTGACGGTGGCCTCGCTGTCCAGCGGGCTGAGCGGCAACTGCACTTGGTAGCGGCTGTCGGCCATCGGGTCGGGCCGCACCGCTGAGTCTGGAAATAGGTGGTTTTTTGGTGGTGCTGTAGAGACGAGCCCTGCTAAGGATGTGCTGTTGGAGAGTGAAGAGGGGAGAGTGGAGAGCGGGTAGAGGAGAGTGGAGAGTGGAGAGTGGAGAGTGGAGAGCGGGTAGAGGAGAGGGGAGAGGGGAAAGGGGAGAGTGGAGAGCGGGTAGAGGAGAGGGGAGAGTGGAGAGGGGAGAGTGGAGAGCGGGTAGAGGAGAGGGAGAGGGGAGAGTGGAGAGCGGGTAGAGGAGAGGGGAGAGGGGAGAGGGGAGAGTGGAGAGCGGGTAGAGGAGAGGGGAGAGTGGAGAGGGGAGAGTGGAGAGCGGGTAGAGGAGAGGGGAGAGTGGAGAGGGGAGAGTGGAGAGCGGGTAGAGGAGAGGGAGAGGGGAGAGTGGAGAGCGGGTAGAGGAGAGTGGAGAAGGGAGAGTGGAGAGCGGGTAGAGGAGAGGGGAGAGGGGAGAGCGGAGAGTGGAGAGCGGGTAGAGGAGAGGGGAGAGGGGAGAGGGGAGAGTGGAGAGCGGGTAGAGGAGAGGGGAGAGGGGAGAGCGGAGAGTGGAGAGGGGAGAGGGGAGAGTGGAGAGCGGGTAGAGGAGAGGGGAGAGTGGAGAGGGGAGAGTGGAGAGCGGGTAGAGGAGAGGGGAGAGTGGAGAGGGGAGAGTGGAGAGCGGGTAGAGGAGAGGGAGAGGGGAGAGGGGAGAGTGGAGAGGGGAGAGTGGAGAGCGGGTAGAGGAGAGTGGAGAGGGGAGAGTGGAGAGCGGGTAGAGGAGAGTGGAGAAGGGAGAGTGGAGAGCGGGTAGAGGAGAGTGGAGAGTGGAGAGGGGAGAGTGGAGAGCGGGTAGAGGAGAGGGAGAGGGGAGAGGGGAGAGTGGAGAGGGGAGAGTGGAGAGCGGGTAGAGGAGAGTGGAGAGTGGAGAGGGGAGAGTGGAGAGCGGGTAGAGGAGAGGGAGAGGGGAGAGGGGAGAGTGGAGAGGGGAGAGTGGAGAGCGGGTAGAGGAGAGTGGAGAGGGGAGAGTGGAGAGCGGGTAGAGGAGAGTGGAGAAGGGAGAGTGGAGAGCGGGTAGAGGAGAGTGGAGAGTGGAGAGATAGAATAGAGAGAAGATCAAAGACATACGGGAAGAGAAAAGCACAAAAAGAGGAGAGCAGGAAGGAGGGGAAGATGTCACAAAGTATCCGAAATAAACTACGCATTTATAAAATCGATTCTCTATAGCACATAACGAACTGATTTCGACAATATAGCTATAGGCACGTGTTGAAGACTGACAATTATCTGATCTGACAGGCAGTTAATAAAAGTGTCTGTCCCGCCCAGTCAGTCAGTGCGTTTGGAGCGAGGCAGCTTAGACAGACTCTGATATTCCAGCTCGAAATTTGATGCCCCACCTCTCCGTCTGTCTCTTCAAACAGGCCGCACCGGCAAAAGTCGGCCCCGGAGCGGTGACGCAACAAGCTTCTTCACTATTGTTGAATTTTGAGCCGGTCGAGGAGAAGCCAAATTTGAAGTGGCCTCGAACGAAGCTCGGAGAGATTGAGAAACTCAATGCTCAGCTCAAACAGGCGCCGACACCAGTGGGTTGGGAACGACAGTTGCCAAGGTGAAGAGGCTTATTACGTATAAAAAATTTTTAGAGGCACTTCGTCAACACCGTGATTTTGTTGTCAGGCGGGTTGTGTCAGTCACTTTTGAAAGAAAAAACAATAGAGTGCTGGCTAGTGTGCGGAAGATGAGCCTTTAAACAATGGGGTTTATTGAGGGGCATGGGCTTATTGGAAATGACAAAATATCTAATATAAATATCTGTGTGACAGCTGAGGGCAGGTGTGTTTAATTGTCACCGCACATTCCCTTCATCTGTCAGTGGCTGAGTCAGGAAGCGGTTACAGGTGTTTTCACTGGTTTAATTAGTGTCTGCTGTTCATCTATCTATCTATCTATCTGTCTATCTATCTATCTATCTATCTATCTATCTATCTATCTATCCATCTATCTATCTATCTTTCTAACTATCTATCTATCTATCTATCTATCTGTTTATGCGAGTTTTTTCACAATAAAAAATCAGAAATTCCGAAATGAGCAAAGTGACCGCAGCAGGCTGGAATTCCCAGGAGCTCGCCGGCAATCGGAAATAAAACTGCTCAAATCCTTGCCCGGTTTGCTCAGTATTGAAACTTTTTTTCAACCGCTTCCCAGCAACTTGCGTGAGCAGTCCTGGGGTTCTAAGCAGTTAGCTCAAAAAAGCTTTAGTGGCTTCCAACACTCGTTGCGGGAGCGCTGGCTTCAGCGGCAGGTGCACAAACACTCCCTAGACTGGTGGGTTGGGAAATTTCTCTAAGAAGGTGGGTCCCGCTCCCTAAATGAGGAGAAACCAGACGATCCTTGGGTGGAACAAAGGAGGCCCACCAGGAGGGCCAGACGCTGACAGCGGCAGCTGAAGAAACAAATCAAAAGCATGGGGTGTGCCGATGTACTGGTTCCCGGACAGGGCTGCGAGCTAATGAGGGACTGCATCAGCTGAGCCTTTTGATGCGCTAAAATCTGATATTGCAAACTCGCGCCAACTACGATATTGTAAAATGGCGCAAATCTGCGATGGTAGACTGGCGCAAACTATGAGATTATAAAATGGCGCCAACTAATGTGATTGTAAAATGACGCCAACTAATGGGATTGTAAAATGACGCCAACTAATGGGATTGTAAAATGGCGCCAACTATGAGATTAAAAAAATGGCGCCAACTATGAGATTGTAAAAAGGCGCCAACTAATGAGATTGTAAAATGGCGCCAGCTTATGAGATTTTAAAATGACGCCAACTATGAGATTTTAAAATGGCGC
Source organism: Macrostomum lignano (assembly GCA_002269645.1). Taxonomy (NCBI): domain Eukaryota; kingdom Metazoa; phylum Platyhelminthes; family Macrostomidae; genus Macrostomum; species Macrostomum lignano. The sequence goes on along the minus strand of NIVC01001607.1, from coordinate 53,244 downwards.
CAATCTGAGATTGTAAAATGGCGCTAATCTGAGATTGTAAAATGGCGCTAATCTGAGATTGTAAAATGGCGCTAATCTGAGATTGTAAAATGGCGCCAACTATGAGATTGTAAAATGGCGCCAATCTGAGATTGTAAAATGGCGCCAACTAATGAGATTGTAAAATGGCGCCAGCTAATGAGATTTTAAAATGACGCCAACTATGAGATTTTAAAATGACGCCAACTATGAGATTGTAAAATGACGCCAACTATGAGATTGTAAAATGGCGCTAATCTGAGATTGTAAAATGGCGCTAATCTGAGATTGTAAAATGGCGCTAATCTGAGATTGTAAAATGGCGCCAACTAATGGGATTGTAAAATGGCGCCAACTAATGAGATTGTAAAATGGCGCGAACTAATGAGATTGTAAAATGACGCCAACTATGAGATTGTAAAATGGCGCCAGCTATGAGATTATAAAATGGCGCCAATCTGAGATTGTAAAATGGTGCTAATCTGAGATTGTAAAATGGCGCTTATCTGAGATTGTAAAATGGCGCTAATCTGAGATTGTAAAATGGCGCTAATCTGAGATTGTAAAATGGCGCCAACTAATGAGATCGTAAAATGGCGCCAACTAATGAAATTGTAAAATGAAGCCAACTATGAGATTATAAAATGGCGCTAACTATGAGATTGTAAAATGGCGCCAACTAATGGGATTGTAAAATGGCGCCAACTCTGATATTCTACTTTAGGAATGTATTCTTTTAGATCCCCAAATGCGATGACTCAAAGAATCTTGAGAAATTAAAAAATCATCGAAATACTTTATAAATACTGAATAATCAGCTAGAAAAAACGCGGAAACCCCGCGGAAAATCCGCTGAATTTGCGCTGGTCAGGCCACTCGGGCAGTGCCCCGCACTCACCGCAGTGGTAGCCGCAGTTCGGTGAATAATCGCCAGCTGACGGGCCCAGCAGGAGCGGCGGCGGCGGCATCTGTGGCGGCGGCGACGGCGGCGGCGTCAGGGGCAACTGCTGCTGCTCCTGCTGCTGCTGCCTGTTCACCTTGCCTCTCCGCCGTCTTCTTCGACCACCGCAGGTGCGACACCTCAGACAGAAGATCGCCCCGATCAGCACCAGCGATACGGCTAGCGTCACCGTCACCATGGCAACAATGATCACCAGGTTGCTCTCGGAAGTCCGAGCGGACGGTCCACCGAAGGCGCTGTCCGGCTGCTCCAGGATGCGGATCTCCATCGTCTCGATGCTGTTCAGCGGGCGGGGCCGGCCGCGGTCGGAGGCGTTCAGCACCAGACGGTGCACCGTTGACAAGTCGCGCTTGGGGTCCACAGGACGGCCCAGAGACAGCACGCCGTCGCTGCTGACCACGAAGAGGTTGTCGTAGGGTTGCGGGGCGAGCAGGCTGTACACCACCGTGCCGTTGTCCCCATAGTCAGCGTCGATGGCGTGTAAGTGAGCGATGGGGCTGCCGACTGGCCGGTGCTGCGAGATGTTCAACGTGCGGCCGGACTCGCCAGGGAACATCCAGCGGGGCCGGTTGTCGTTGCGGTCCAGCACTGAAACTGACACCTGAGTGCGGCGGTGGGGACCATCGGCACTGTGTAACTGCCAGTTTATACAACTTCACTCCAATCCCACCCTAATCCCAACTCAATCCCATTCCAATCCCACCCCACACTCCAATCCCACCCCACACTCCAATCCCACCCCACACTCCAATCCCACCCCTATACCACTCCAATTCAACCTCAATCCCACCGGAATCCCACCCCAATACCACCCCAATCTCACCCCAATCCCACCCCAATCCCACCTCAATCCCACCCCCAACCGCACCCCAATACCACCCCAATCCCACCCCAATCAGACCCCAATCCCACCCAATCCCACCCCAACCGCACCCAATCCCACCCCAATCCCACCCCAATCCCACCCCAATCCCACCCCAATCCCACCCCAATCCCACCCCAATCCCACCCCAATACCACCCAATCCCACCCCAATCCCACCCAATCCCACCCCAATCCCACCTCAATCCCACCCAACCGCACCCCAATACCACCCCAATCCCACCCCAATCCCACCCAATCCCACCCCAATCCCACCCCAATCCCACCTGCGCTGTGTCGGCCAGTCCAGCCCCGTCATCGGCCACCAGCAGGAAGCTGTGCGAGTCGCGCTGCTCGCGGTCCAGCTCGCCGGCCCCCGTGGTGAACAGGCCGCCGTCGGGCGACACTCTGAACAACTCGACTAAGCCGCCGCCGCTGCTGTCGTCGGGCTCCAGCCGGAAGCTGACGTTCCGGTGCCGCGGCTCGACGTCGCAGTCAACGGCGGTGGCGCTGCCAAGCCGGGCGCCGGCTGCCGCTCCCTCCTCCACCGCTAGGTCGTAGCGGCGGCGGTCCAGTTGCGGCCGACAGTCGTTCAAGTCGGCGATTTCGACCACCAGACTGGCGGTGGCGGTCAGCGCGTCCCGGCCGCCTGTCCTCGGCGAGTCCTCGGCGAACACGACGGCGTTCAAAACGTCGATTTTCTCCCGATCGAAGCTCCGCCGCGCCGTCACGGTGCCGTTGTACGCGTCGACGTTGAAGTCGGCGGCGAAGGTCGGCGCTATCGAGTAGCGCACCCTGCCGTTGGCGCCCTCGTCTGGATCGTCGGCGTGCAGCTGCGCCACGAAGGCGCCGGCGCCGGAATTCTCGGCCAGGCTGGCGCGCACCGACGTGGCTGCGAATGTCGGAGGGTTGTCGTTGACGTCAGTGACGCCGATTCGGAGTCGGTGCCGGCCCTCCTGGCTGGGGCTGCCGCCGTCCCGGCAGACGATCTCGGCTGCGTAGGACGCCCGGATCTCGCGGTCGAAGCTGACGCTGCTGACAATTTTGAACTGGTGCTTGGCCGACTCGTACAGCGGCCGGATGTCGAACTGGCCAGGCGGCTGCACGCTGCAGTCAAGCCGCTGCTCCATGCCTTTGTCGTCGGCGTCTTTCACGTCCGCGGTGGCAATGAGGCTGCCCGGCGGCGAGTTCTCGAGAATCTGCAGCGCGTCTGTTGGCGCAGCGTCGGGCTGGACGCTCTTCACCGAGATCACCGGCGGGTTGTCGTTGACATTCTGGACGCGGACTTTAACGGTGGTCTCGACGGGGTGCTTGCCGTCAGACACAGTGACGGGGATGCTGTACTCGCGGCGGATCTCGTAGTCGAGCTGCTGCACCGAGATTACTCCGGTTTTGGCGTCGATTTTGAAGTCATTGAGGACGGCCTGGCTGGCGGAGACGCTGAAGCGGTAGCTCAGGCTGTCGGACTCGTCCCGGTCGGTGGCCTCCACGCGGAGCAGCTCGCTGCCCGGCGGCAGAGACTCCGGCACGACCGTGTCGGGTCCCTCGTCGTAGCGCCGTTTGAATACCGGCGCATTGTCGTTGATGTCGATGAGCTGGACGCTGACGGTGACCGAGCCGGTCAGAGGACGCGCAGCGCCATCCACGGCAGCGATCACCAGCTCGTGGTTCGGCCGCGTCTCCCTGTCGAGGTCGGCGAGCACCTCCAGCCAGACGTGCGGCGCAGCGGCGGTCGGGTCTCGGCCGCCGGACCGTCGCTCGTAGGCCACTCGGAAGGCGCCAGGCTGTGAGGCAGACAACAGGCTGTAGGAGCTGGTGGTGTTGTCCGGCGCTCTGTCCGGGTCCTCGGCCAGCTGCAGGCTGATGCGTTCGCCCGACTGCGTGTGCTCCGCCATCTCCAGCTGCAGCCGCGCCATCGTCCAACGCGGAGCGTTATCGTTGACGTCGATAACGTCGAGTTCCAGCTGGATGATGTCGCGGAAGTTTCCCGCTGGCAGCCGGGAGTCCAGCAGGCCGACGGTCGGCGACAGGCGGCAGTCCTGGCTGCTGGCGCTCGGACAGCAGGTGTCCACCAGCGAGCAGATGGACTCCCGGTCGATGCGGGAGCGAATCTCCACGGCGCCGCTTGCCGGATCGACGCTCAAGAGGCCGCCCGCGTCTGACAGTGTCGTGAATTCGAGCTCGGGCGAGTCGGCGTCAGCACGGCCGGCCTGCTCGCGGAGCAGTCGGCGAAGGTCGGCGACGCGGCTGCCCACGGGCAGCTCCTCGACGAAGCTGTGCCGCAGCTCCACGCGGCCCGTCTTGGCGGACGCGGCCGAAAAGGTGGCGGCGATTGAAATGGCGATGCAGAGCTGCTTCATGATGGAGAGCGGCTGCATCACCTGTGGCGGAGGGAGAAGCAGGTGTGTGCAGCTGGCCTCTGACTCTCTCAAGGTTGTCTGACATCCCCGTCTGACTCTCTCAAGGCTGTCTGACATCCCTTCCTGACTCTCTCAAGGCTGTCTGACATCCCTTCCTGACTCTCTCAAGGTTGTCTGACATCCCCGCCTGACTCTCTCAAGGTTGTCTGACATCCTTGTCTGACTCTCTCAAGGCTGTCTGACATCCCTTCCTGACTCTCTCAAGGTTGTCTGACATCCCCGCCTGACTCTCTCAAGGTTGTCTGACATCCCCGCCTGACTCTCTCAAGGTTGTCTGACATCCCCGTCTGACTCTCTCAAGGTTGTCTGACATCCCTGCCTGTCTCTCTCAAGGTTGTCTGAAATCCCTGCCTGACTCTCTCAAGGTTGTCTGAAATCCCTGCCTGACTCTCTCAAGGCTGTCTGACATCCCTTCCTGACTCTCTCAAGGTTGTCTGAAATCCCTGCCTGACTCTCTCAAGGTTGTCTGAAATCCCCGCCTGACTCTCTCAAGGTTGTCTGACATCCCCGTCTGACTTTCTCAAGGTTGTCTGACATCCCCGTCTGACTCTCTCAAGGATGTCTGAAATCCCTGCCTGACTCTCTCAAGGATGTCTGAAATCCCTGCCTGACTCTCTCAAGGATGTCTGACATCCCCTCCTGACTCTCTCAAGGTTGTCTGACATCCCCGCCTGACACACAATACAATTCTGACTCTTAAACAGTATTGAAGCTTCTTCTGACCCGTCAGTCAGTCAGTTTGAAATCAAAACTTGTCAGTTAAGATATTTTAATCTTCTGGGAGCTGACGCGGTAAATATTTTATAACCTGGCATCTACAGGAGTACACCTTCATTTTTAGCATCACTACTACACGGGCAATGCATTTCCCATCCAGTTTTTTCTTTCCCTCTTTTAGAAGCAGCAGCAGCCGCCAAATCCATGCTGCAGCCACCCCAAAAATCCTTGGAATTGCACTGCGCGGCTCGCCTGAATATTGACATTTGCCACGTAGTCAAATACAGAATTTCCTCAGTTCTCACACCACCCTCAGCGCTGCCACTGGAAGCATTCGGAAGCCCCGCATGAAGGACTTCCTTGGCCACAGTTGCTCGGCAAGTGCGACTGCACTGTTATTGGAGAGGCCTCTGAGGTTGAGTTTCTCGGCTTTATTACTTACGGCTGACCTCGTGCGGATCTTTGTGGCTTCCAAGGAATTAAATACTTCTGGTGACTTAATCTTGGTGCCATTGGACTAGCTTTGGCGCCAGTGGACAAGATTTAGCGTCATTATACTAGATTTAGCGTCATTAGATTAGATTTGGCGCCATTAAACTATATTTGGCGCCATTAGATTAGATTTGGCGTCATTAGACTAAAATGGCGCCATTAGACTAGATTTGGTGCCTTTGGACTAGATTTGGCGCCATTAAACTATATTTGGCGCCATTAGACTAGAATTGGCGCCATTAGACTAGATTTAGTGTCATTAGGCTAGATTTGGCGACATTAGATTAGATTTGGCGCCATTAGACTAAAATGGCGCCATTAGACTAGATTTGGTGACATTAGATTAGATTTAGCGTCATTAGACTAGATTTGGCGCCATTAAACTATATTTGGCGCCATTAGACTAGAATTGGCGCCATTAGACTAGATTTAGCGTCATTAAACTAGATTTAGCGCCATTAGACTAGATTTGGCGCCGTTAAACTAGATTTGGCGCCATTGGACTAATTAAGCTTTGACGCCATTAGACTAGATTTGGCGCCATTAGACTAGATTTGGCGCCATTAGACTAGATTTGGCGCCATTAGACTAGATTTGCCTCCATTTGACTGGATTTGGCTAAGTCTCCGAACTGAAGGCTTCCGAATAGCTTTTTACATTCGTAATCTTTTGGATTAGAATTTTCTCTTTTCTAGAACAAAGAGCGGCTCTCAACTATTTTAAGAGTCGAAGCCCATTCGACCAATTAGCAGTCTCCACATAGATGGCTTCAACGTATCTCAATAGTCTAGAGAGTTTCCTGTCTGAGGAAAGAGGCAGTTTGGAGTTACGAGGACCCTCTTCTACCGCGCCTCAGCTGCTGAATCTGGGTAGAGGGCCCCGGGTGGTTGGGGGGGGGGTACCAGCTGGTCCCGTGTTCTTCAAGAACCAGAAGAAGTTATTGAAATTTCAAATTAGCTCAGCTCGTCTTTCTGTCCCGCTTTCTCGCCTCCCACAAGTCCGCTTCTGAGAAATCAGATCTTGGAGACCTGCTGTGCTGGTCATTGTGAGGGGGCTATGCTGGTCATTGTGAGGGGGCTATGCTGGTCATTGTGAGGGGGCTATGATGGTCATTGTGAGGGGGCTATGCTGGTCATTGTGAGGGGGCTATGCTGGTCATTGTGAGGGGGCTATGCTGGTCATTGTGAGGGGGCTATGCTGATCATTGTGAGGGGGCTATGCTGGTCATTGTGAGGGGGCTATGCTGGTCATTGTGAGGGGGCTATGCTGGTCATTGTGAGGGGGCTATGCTGGTCATTGTGAGGGGGCTATGCTGGTCATTGTGAGGGGGCTATGCTGGTCATTGTGAGGGGGCTATGCTGGTCATTGTGAGGGGGCTATGCTGGTCATTGTGAGGGGGCTATGCTGGTCATTGTGAGGGGGCTATGCTGATCATTGTGAGGGGGCTATGCTGGTCATTGTGAGGGGGCTATGCTGGTCATTGTGAGGGGGCTATGCTGGTCATTGTGAGGGGGCTATGCTGGTCATTGTGAGGGAGCTATGCTGGTCATTGTGAGGGGGCTATGCTGGTCATTGTGAGGGAGCTATGCTGGTCATTGTGAGGGGGCTATGCTGGTCATTGTGAGGGGGCTATGCTGGTCATTGTGAGGGGGCTATGCTGGTCATTGTGAGGGGGCTATGCTGGTCATTGTGAGGGGGCTATGCTGGTCATTGTGAGGGGGCTATGCTGGTCATTGTGAGGGGGCTATTCTGGTCATTGTGAGGGGGCTATGCTGGTCATTGTGAGGGGGCTATGCTGGTCATTGTGAGGGGGCTATGCTGGTCATTGTGAGGGGGCTATGCTGGTCATTGTGAGGGGGCTATGCTGGTCATTGTGAGGGGGCTATGCTGGTCATTGTGAGGGGGCTTTGATGGTCATTGTGAGGGGGCTTTGATGGTCATTGTGAGGGGGCTATGCTGGTCATTGTGAGGGGGCTATGCTGGTCATTGTGAGGGGGCTATGCTGGTCATTGTGAGGGAGCTATGCTGGTCATTGTGAGGGGGCTATGCTGGTCATTGTGAGGGGGCTATGCTGGTCATTGTGAGGGGGCTATGCTGGTCATTGTGAGGGGGCTATGCTGGTCATTGTGAGGGAGCTATGCTGGTCATTGTGAGGGGGCTATGCTGGTCATTGTGAGGGGGCTATGCTGGTCATTGTGAGGGGGCTATGCTGGTCATTGTGAGGGGGCTATGATGGTCATTGTGAGTGAGCTATGAGGGTCCAATATAAAAGCTGTTTAACTGATCGATAAAAACAAACAGTCCTAAAATTCAGAAATCCCTGTATTTGCAATCTAATTTTAATACAAAATCCTCAAACTCTTACGCACAGTCTCATATTTTTCTTGAAAAAATTCTCAAAAGTAGAAAAGAGAAAATAGCCTAAGCAGTTTGAGAAGAGCATATTGAAATTTAGAAATCGTGTGGTTATTAGGTATATTTATGGTGCCAAATAGGCTTCAGGGCTGCGCTAAGGATGGGAGGTACTTGAGAACTTGACCAGCCATAGCTTCCATTGCGTCACACTTTCCTTTCCTTGGGACAAGTGGGCTTGGAAGGAGGGAAGGCGTATCCCATTTTTCTTTTATTCAGGGGGATTTTGAAAGCGAGAGGAGATTAATACAAGGGGAAGGAAGGGCTCTCGCCTCCTCAGTCCAGAGCCTGGGCCTCCATGCAGCAAAGTCTAGAAGAGCAACAAGGTTTTCTGGATGGGGAGGAAGGGCTATGCTGCTATACGATTGAGTCATCAGGCATCCAGGTGACAGGTGCGAGTGAAAGCGACTGACAAGAGTGAACAGTGCGATAGTGTGACTATTGTGTAAATTATATATTATATGCTGTCAAGCCATTTTGGCCCAGCCGTCTTGTCACGCACAGTTCCTGGGGGTGCTTGGGCACGAGCTGTTAAAAATAAATAAACTGCACTTAACTGAGGTGACTGCGCTAGGAATGACTGGGTGCTGGGGTGTCCGAAGGACTGCTTTCACAAAGTGGGTCACCAATACCTAAATATCAAGATGTCATCAATCAGCTATCCCAGGGTTTGCTTTGTCTTAAATAGATAGATAGATAGATAGATAGATAGATAGATAGATAGATAGATAGATAGATAGATAGATAGATAGATAGATAGATAGATAGATAGATAGATAGATAGATAGATAGATAGATAGATAGATAGATAGATAGATAGATAGATAGATAGATAGATAGATAGATAGATAGATAGATAGATAGATAGATAGATAGATAGATAGATAGATAGATAGATAGATAGATAGATAGATAGATAGATAGATAGATAGATAGATAGATAGATAGATAGATAGATAGATAGATAGATAGATAGATAGATAGATAGATAGATAGAGATAGGTAGGTAGGTAGATTCTCCTTTTCCGAACCTGGTCCAACACCTTTATTCGATCCACTCCGCGACAACCCCTCCCGCGCCCTCAGCAGCGCCTCCCCCGAGGCCAAACACACGGCACAAGTTTTTATTCTGTTTGCGCAGCGCCAACCGGGCGCTCGAACAGACCAGGCAACAATCTCCGGGGTGGGTGGAGAAGCCGGTGAAAACTGCGGGCCGAGTTGAAATGAAAGCAGAGCCGAACTAGCTGGAAATCGCATCGACTGTTTATTTGCAATCTCTGACTATCTGAAGAATTCAATCTGGCAGAAATTTCTCATTTCCACATTCGACTCGCAGAAACCAAGCGGACTTTCCCGTACAATAAGCTTCCCATTTTGAAGAGTAGTTGGCCACCCTCAGGTCGAAGGTCTTAAGAAATCTTGCCTAGAAAACTATCGGAGAAGTTTTATCTGACACTCAACTGACGTCAAATGTCAATACTGTTGCTAAGGAGACAGATTTACTGCTGTCAACTTTGGTATTGTTGTTACGCAATAAAATAAAAGTCAATTCAAAGTCTATAGAGCTTATCGGATGAGGCGCAGACTCTGGAGAGAATGAAACTTTGAAAAGATGAGCTTTCGAGACGAGAGATAAGAAGCCAGACTTGGAGCTCGGCAAATAATATATCTCGTCCTAGTTCTCAATTGCAGCAGCAGATATGAGGCGTCGGGAAGCTGGAACAAAATAAGTGAAATCGGAGTCGGAGAGTGGGGTGGGGGTTGGGTGTGGGGGCGGATAAAAATGACGAGTATGGAAGTTGACGCGAGCTGACAAGCCGTCACGGAACGCTGCCTCACTGAGCTCGGAACCCCCCCCTCTTTGTCGTACGCCCCGAATCCCTTGAAGGCTAAAAATCTACAAAACTGACTGCACTGCTGCCGATCGACTCTCGGCATTTCCAACTCGCATTTGCTCGATTTTTCGAAGCCTTCGAATTCTTGAGACCGGAAAACTAGAGGTCCCTTTCCATTAATGGGTATACTTCTAGGCCAGGTAAACCAGAGGTCCTTAGCCTTAATTGGGTCTACTTCCAGGCCAAGTAAACCAGAGGTCCTTAGCCTCAATCGGGTCTACTTCCAGGCCAAGTAAACCAGAGGTCCTTAGCCTTAATTGGGTCTACTTCCAGGCCAAGTAATCCAGAGGTCCTTAGCCTCAATCGGGTCTACTTCCAGGCCAAGTAAACCAGAGGTCCTTAGCCTTAATTGGGTCTACTTCCAGGCCAAGTAATCCAGAGGTCCTTAGCCTTAATTGGGTCTACTTCCAGGCCAGGTAATCCAGAGGTCCTTAGCCTCAATCGGGTCTACTTCCAGGCCAGGTAATCCAGAGGTCCTTAGCCTTAATCGCGTATACTTCTAGGCCAGGTACCTATAGAAGTCCCCACTCGGGGATTTCATGCCAGCTTTCCTCGGTAACATAAAAAACGGGATTTAATTCTTGTTTCACCCCGTTTCAGAAGAAGTCAAGTTCCAACGCCAGATTGCGGCGAGCCTTGGGCGGAATTGGAGTGCCGATGTTCTTCTGCCCAGCAACCCGGCTAAAATCCTCACGTGCGGCATTCTGTTTATCTCGCTCCCATCATCGCTCTCTGGCAGTCATTTCCGCCTAACTACTGGGGCGCATTCGAAAAACCGAGCATAATCGATTAAAGTACATCTAATTTTTGAACATGGAAATTTAATTCGATTTTCAGCCTGCCTCTTCAATTTCTTGATAGTCTCAAATTGACTGGTTTACAGGTAAAAACCTTCCAGGTAGAACTATCTACGAGCTCGTACTAGTGATTATTTTTGCTCTGTTGCAACAGCTGATTCACCCTTGATTGCGAACTCTGAGATGACCCTTTCCCCCAGATACTGACCGATAAACAAAAGCTGCACAGCAAAGCTTCCCCCCCGTCATCATCATCATCAAGATGGCTGGGTGAATCAAAGATAGGTATCTACGGCCTCGGGTGGAAAGCAACGGTTTGCCCTCTTAAGTCCCAGATTGACACCAGGCTCAGGTTTCTTAGTCCATCGCATAGCCAGCACACGGCGCCCCTAAGGCTGCAAACACTTGTGGTCCGGGGCTCCAGTCCTTGCCAATTATCTCTCAGGTTTAGGAGAGAGGGAAAGTTTGACAGGGGCGACCCAGCCTCCTTGTTATCAGCTGGAACTTGAAGCGTCTTCACTGCTGCTTCCGGGTGAGGCGCAATCCATCTGGAAGGCTTCGCTGTCAGTGCTTGACAGCCAAGGCAGAGGTCGTGTGAACTTCAGTTCGTGTTTCTGGGGGCCCAGTACGCTGCACTTGCAGACTTCATAAACGCCACTTTTATTGTTAATTCTGGAAGCTCGATCTTAAAAGTTATGCGTGGTTTTTTGTGTTTAGCATCTCAATTTCTGTAGACAATTGCTGTGTCATGGTGGCCAAGTTATTGGTTTCAACTGTATGCGTTGGTGTGTCACTGGGAGGGGGGGCGTAGCCCAGTGGTCTAGAGCCCAGCGCTCTTGTGTACGAGCGGCCCAGGCTCGATTCCAAGTGCAGTCACATTAATTTGTGGTTGAATTGGAATCTCGGCTTGGCTCTGCTTGTGCAATTAACGGCCAAACCCCCCAAGGCACAGTGAAGTGTACATGCCTAACGATAAATAAGTTAGGGCCGCTGTGCACTCCTGTAAGACTACTTGCGTATTCGCGGTTGTGTAACAATGCCGCCTAAAGTGCGCCAAGGTGCACACAGCCCCTGAATTTGTGGTCCTAATGCTTGGTTCGATGCATATGCACAGCATTTATATAATCTGCCTTCAGTACGAGAAAATGGGACAATAAAATTTTTTCCTCAAGACAGATTTTGCAGACAATTACCTAGCTGACTAACTTCCTGCAATGTCCAGGTGTCAGATGCTTCAATTGGGGTTTTAAAAGCTTCATGCCTGCACGGAAGGAACTGCATTAGCGCCGAAAAAAAGAAACTTCCCACTGAACAGAATGTGAATCGCAATCCTATCACATCCCATCGTACCCCATGAGCAGATCGAAGTCACAGAAGACAATAGAACTGTCAATTCAGCCCTGCACCCTCCGATTGACTCATTCTCCCCATCGCGCCGTATCAGTTATCCCTCCTGCCTATTAAGGCTCAGGAAGTGGGCAATAATTCCCAGCAATGACCGGCATTAATCTACGCTGGAGCAGTCAGCAGTCTTTGTTCCCTTCTATCTCATTATCTCCCAAGTTCTCAACTCAAAATTGCCAGTTCAGTTCTTTTGTCAGCTGGGGCTGAAGATGGAGCTGGCCTGGGCTATCTGCCGCCAGATGGAGGGGGGCAGCGGCCAAGTCACGTGACTTCAGACTGAGGCTGACTGACGTGCGACATAACACGGGTTCACACTTCCTTCGCAGCCTCACCCACTCTCTCTCTCTCCTTCATCCCCACTCCCAGCTGGCAGGAGCCGATGATGGCCAAAGCGCCGGGGGTCAGTGGCGGCTGGCAGCAGCAATCCGCCCCCCAGCGGAAGCAAATAACTAGGCTAGTAAAAGAAGATGAAGAAGTGAAGCCGGAATAGGAGAAAAAGTTTAAAGTGGAATCGCATTTCCTGCGCGACTGGAACTCCACTGTCACTCTCGATTCAGACTGAATATAATTTTATCTGGCTGCGTCCATCGGTCTGCTTTGACAGTCGGGCCTTTTCACGGACAGACAGACAGACAGACAGACAGACAGACAGACAGACAGACAGACAGACAGACAGACAGACAGACAGACAGACAGACAGACACTAAGACAGACACTAAGACAGACAGACAGACAGACAGACAGACAGACAGACAGACACTAAGACAGACACTAAGACAGACAGACAGACAGACAGACAGACAGACAGACAGACAGACAGACAGACAGACAGACAGACAGACAGACAGACAGACAGACAGACAGACAGACAGACAGACAGACAGACAGACAGACAGACAGACAGACAGACAGACAGACAGACAGACAGGCATTAAAATAGACAAACACTAAGACATGAAAGCAGACAGACAGATCTACACAAAATAATCCTCCAACCCCAAGCACAACGCAAATACAGCCGAGATTTCTTAGAATCCCCTGGACCGGCCGGAGACGCGGGATTAGTGAGCTGCCCGTCAGAATAGCAGCAGACAAGCCCACAGAGAAGCCGCTGCTTCAGAGCCAAGCAGCGAATCCCTCACTCTCATCCCTGAGCCCAGGATTGAGGAGAACTCTCGCCCTCAGGGGGCCTATAATTTCAATTGAACTGATTGCCACAACCGATTAGTAGAGCACCGCTGTGGGGGGGGGGCAGAATTGAGTGGGAGGAAGCGGGGGGAATGCTTGGGAGAGGAGAAAGGGAAAAACCGTTAGGGACCCGTCCAGTCGCGTCAACGACTGCCACACCCCCATCCGCTGCCGTCGTGACGTAACTGAGGGTGGGACAGCTGGGGCGAATGAAAACAGCTTTAGCCCCCGTTCCGTCATCCTCTCTCTCTCTCTTATAAGCTCTCTCTTAAGCTGTCCAGCCGCCATTTTGATGAATATTGGAGTTTGAGTCGGGTATTGGAGTTGAAAAAAAATAAATGAGACAGAATGATTTCATGCCAGAAACTGCTGTAAGATTTCTGAGAAAAGAGGTCCCCCTCTCCGATGCCTCGGTGAAAATCGTGTGTCTTGCGGAGGGCGAAACCCAAAACTTTGACACCTCAGCTGACACTTCAGCTGGCAGGCTCCTCATCGTAACTTCTTATATAATCATCAATATTCGAAGGAGGGCTGCGGGTGTACTCATGCCCACGCTCACACAGGGTTTACATCGGCCTTGGCTTTAGCAAGGAGTGCAGCTGCATGCGATGGGGTCAAGCAAAACACAGAGGATTGGATCCCCTCCTATCTGGCGGCGGTTCTCGCTCTGGGAAATTTACAATCGGAAAAGTGAGCCAGTAAACTCAATCTCATCCGTGCATCTGAGCTGCTCAAACTGCATGAGCCAAGCGTCTTAAGCTCGACCTCTCGGATCGCAAACAAGTCTTTTCCCCGGAACCTAATCAGCCGCTGAGGAGCAAATACACGCCGGAGGATTGAGCCGCTCTAACTAAATTAGACAGCCCCCCAGCAGACTGGAGCTCTTCACTGCTGCCAGAGACGAACTGCGCATAAACTGATCAGTTTAGCTGAACAGCCAATTCCTGGAAATCTGCACTCCGTTAGCTTGTGCCGGACCAAGGAGAAAAGTGCCTTACTTATTGATTGATATATTGATAGATAGGATATAAATTTATAGCTTAAAACCGGTTGTAGAAGCATGTGTATTAAGCTTGATGAAGCCTATTTGAACGGCTGGGCCATGCAGACACTATGAGCACACAGCTTCCTTGCATCATTGATTTGGTTATGCCAATCCTTGGGCTAGTGGAGTATCATACAGCGGCTGTTTTGACGACCGATCCGTCCCAGCAGACGGAGGATTGAGAACATCGATTCTATTCCCGTCTGTCTGACACTCCTTGCTCCCATCTCTCATCTCATTGTGAGATTTGAGACTCGGGGACTTGGCACCTCTCTGACACTTAAACTAGCGCCTCTCTGACACCCAAATTGGCGCCTCTCTGGCACACCAATTGGCGTCTCTCTGACACCCGAATTGGCGCCTCTCTGACACCCGAATTGGCGCCTCTCTGACACACAAATTGGCGCCTTTCAGACACCCGAATTGGCGCCTTTCAGACACCCGAATTGGCGCCTCTCTGACACCCGAATTGGCGCCTTTCAGACACCCGAATTGGCGCCTCTCTGACACCCGAATTGGCGCCTTTCAGACACCCGAATTGGCGCCTCTCTGACACCCGAATTGGCGCCTTTCAGACACCCGAATTGGCGCCTCTCTGACACCCGAATTGGCGCCTTTCAGACACCCGAATTGGCGCCTCTCTGACACCCGAATTGGCGCCTTTTTGATACCCGAATTGGCGCCTATCTGATACCCTGAAAAGGCACCTTTTGCTGAAGCTCTAATCAGCCGCCCTAACCTGAACATAACGAGCTCGTCTGACACACCCAAACCAGTTAGTCCTTAATTATTTATGATAATTTATTACAAAGCCAATACAACTTTGAGATGCTGCATTATCTATTTTTGCAATTTCTGACCTAAAAACTTTAGTCTCGCTTTCTTTCAATCCAAATGGTTTAAGAGTCCATGAATAAAACCTTAGCAAAGGACTTCTCGCTAACACCGGACGGGTAGTTGTGGGGGGATAACAGCAAGAGAGAAGCAGGAGAGGTCGATTCGCTTTCAGATCCGCAAAACCCGAGCTGGAGCGGAATCGAAATGGGATTAAATCCCGCGCGCCGGACCTCTCCCTCTACTCCTCCCTCCCAAATTCCCCGAGATCCTTAATCTGCATCTCACCTTCGGCGCAGTACGAACGAAGTCACTGGAGCAATGAATTGGAATTTGGAAATGGGAGAGGGAGAGGCGAGCAAATCAAAGTATGGGAAGACGGTTCCCCTTCCCAAACTGTCATAGAAGTGGGACAAAATGCCCCGACACTGGCTAATCGTATTTTCGCACTCCCCAGCTAGCTGGCGGGTCCCGGAACCATGAGGAATGTTTTGTGCAGCCTTCTCGTTGAAGTTTCTTGGCTTTTATTTGCTTTACAATTGCTCTCTCTCTCTCTCTCTCTCTCTCTCTCTCTCTCTCTCTCTCTCTCTCTCTCTCTCTCTCTCTCTCTCTCTCTCTCTACTGAGTATTCAATCGATAAAGCAGATTTTAGATGGAGCGCATGTTCACGTTAATGTAGCCATTTTTGTAACAAATATTAAGTGCTGAGACGATGGGCGGACCTGCGGTACTTGGATTCTACTTGATGTAACTTATATTAAATGGGTTAAACAGTTGTGAGCACTGATCTTCATAATTCCCAAACTTGAACAATCCACAGACTTGCACAATCCACAAACTTGAACAATCCACAAACTTGAACAATCCACAAACTTGAACAATCCACAAACTTGAACAATCCACAAACTTGAACAATCCACAAACTTGAACAATCCACAAACTTGAACAATCCACAAACTTGAACAATCCACAAACTTGAACAATCCACAAACTTGAACAATCCACAAACTTGAACAATACACAAACTTGAACAATACACAAACCTAAAGAATCCACAAACTTGAACAATCCACAAACTTGAACAATCCACAAACTTAAACAATCAACAAACTTGAACAATCCACAAGCTTGCACAGACTTAAACAAGCCTACCTACAATAGTACAATTTAATTGACCGCACAGCAACTTTTTTCTTTGTTTGACAAAGAAATGACGGACATTGCAGCCGTGTCAGTTGCTAGGAGGGAAGCGAAAGTCAGTCGGAGAATGACATCCCGCAGAGAAAGGCATTCGCGATGCGATTTTCAATATAACGACTCTAGGTGTTCATCAGCAGGGATAAACGCTGTGGTTAGCGATGAGGGAGGAGGGGCAGCGAGATCGGAGACTGCATCGGCCGAGGGGTAAAGCAAAAAAAGATAAAGACAAAAAATGCCAACAAGGAAGGGGCCGCGCCTGAATGCGATGAGGACAAGCGGGCCAGCTGGGCAGTTGCTGAACTGATTTAAAGAGGGCAAAAGGCCCCCCCCCCCAACCCACGCCCGAAGCGAAAGAATCCGAATGGAAGCAGCGTTTGCTGTTGATTTGACAGACTGATGAGCTCCTCATATCTATTGAGATCTGCAGCTTTGATGCTGAGAGGGCACGCGATGGAGACTTTTTTTCCCACGCGGGCGCCTCATCAGTGCGCTGGAAATCTGCCCCTTGCTGCTGCTTTACTAATGTTGAAGCTGCGAGCGGCAAAACTAACAATTTGATGACAGACAGACACAGACACACACACACACATACACAGACAGTCAGACAGACAGACAGACAGACAGACAGACAGACAGACAGACAGACAGACAGACAGACAGACAGACAGACAGACAGACAGACAGACAGACAGACAGACAGACAGACAGACAGACAGACAGACAGACAGACAGACAGACAGACAGACAGACAGACAGACAGACAGACAGACAGACAGACAGACAGACAGACAGACAGACAGACAGACAGACAGACAGACAGACAGACAGACAGACAGACAGACAGACAGACAGACAGACAGACAGACAGACAGACAGACAGACAGACAGACAGAAAGACACTTGGTTCTATTTTGACTGTCTCTCAAAGTTGGCGATAAAGCGGACCCCCCCCTCCCCAAGGGCAGTCAGCGGCGGCGGCAGTCAGCAGCTGTCCGGCGGTGTCCTCCCCCATCCTGCAGGCCCGAGCCTCGGCGGGGGTCAGCTGGACAGGCGTCGAGGCGTGAGTGATGGAATGGGAGGCGGCGGGTCAGCGCGATTGCGTCATCAGCAGTCCCAAGTGGCCGGAAGACGCAGCCCGAGCCCCGAGTGAGTCTGTCGGGGACGCGGCAACTGCTTTGGCCGACCGAGAGACAGAGAAGCCGACGGTTTATTAAAAGAAGCAAGTTGATCAGAAACTGCGAGGCCAACTGCTTCGAATGGGGTGGGAGAGGGTGGCGACCCGCGCCCTCAAGTTGTCGTCACCTGACGTCCAACATCCGAATCGAACTCCCGAAAAGAAGGCAAGATTGGAAAATCGGAATTAACCAAAAGAAGTGTGAATTCAGAGCTTTAAATTGGCTCAGTGTTGTTGTTTCATTTTTGACTCCAAATGGGAGGCGGCGCCCCGGATGGAAACTGCACGCGCTGGTTGCATAGAAACGCAAATAAGCAAGGATATGGTCAAGGGCGCGATGACTCATCTTAGCTGAAATTCAGAACCTTCCGGTTCTATGAACGGTGAATCTTCGAGTTGGATTCCGAAGGCCTTGGAAATGAGTAGCAAACAAAAAGCGCCTCTCTAAGAATGAGTCTTCATTAACAAGAGCGATTTCTATACAAAGATTTACCACAGAACAAAATATGATGTCCCGGATGCAACCTATAAGGGAATATCTGCATTTTCCAGTAAAATTTTCTGGCAGAAATTGAGTCCAGCCATTGAGAGCAGCGCAGCTGCAGCCTCTCTGCATTTTGAATGCTCAAAGTGAAACTTCAGAAACTGCACTGACACCCTGTCACGGGGGGGGGGGCTTACGTAGGCGATGCAAATTTTCTTTTAGAAGCAACAGAGTTTTTTTATTCCCCCCCAGCTCAAAAGTTGCTGACACGAGAAGTCGAAAACGGAGGCTGAAGTGGGGGATCCACCGGAGACCCACTTGTGTGGGAGAGAACTGCTGACTGCTAGCATGGCGACGAAGGAAAACGAAGTATTGCTGCTATGTGGCACAAGTTTTCGGGATGTGCTACGCTGCGACGCGCGCACACCATTTCCCAATTAAGAGCCAATTTTCGTAGCACCCGCTCTCTCGCAGTGCACTGGCACAGCCGGCAATCTTGCTGTATAATCTAACTCAGTTGGCTCCGGCTTTTGTGCAGGCAAAACTTACAAACTCTCGCAACCGCTTCCCTGCTTGTTGCCGTGAAATCTGTTTTACATCACGGGCCAAGCAGCCTTGCTGACAGTGCAAGGATGCGCGATTAACGGCGCTAAAAGTTATCTAATACGATCGCAGTTTGGCCAAAATGATATTTCCTGTTGCCAAGAGGAAAAGAGAAATGGCGAGAAAAGAACCCAAATCATTAAACGTAGCTTATTTATCGTTTTTAAAAAACCGTAGGGCATAAAATGATTTACAATACATATCGGTAATCAAAAGGGGGAGGGTGTAGCCTAGTTGGTCTAGTGAGGCGCTCTGATGCGCCAGCGGCCGAAGCTCGATTCTAAGTGCAGTCGCATTAATTTAGGGATAAATTGGAATCTCGGCTTGGCTCTGCTCGTGAGATTAACGCCCTTGAGGACCAACCCCAAGTCACCTTGAAATGTACATGCCCAACGATAAATAAAGTTAGGGCCGCTGTACACTCCCGTGTGAGTGTGTGCCTGTGCGTATGACTGCGTACGTATCCGCATGCTTGTGTGCCTGCTCAGGGGAGTCGGGGCAGAATGGGCAAGTAATTCCTCTCGCGCTAAGGTAGTGCGCTAAGGTCAAACCAGTGCTGGCTAAAATTTATTGCATTCATATTTCTTGAAATTTAAATTAAATGTTTCAAGTTGCTTTTCTAAGAAATGAGATGTAGTGTTATAGTTGACTTATTTAATCTGTACTTGAAGCATACAAAAATCCATCTCACAGAGGCTGGGTCCCCTGCATTTTGCATTTTTCTGCCCCATCTCTCTAGCCTCTCTAGCCACGCGCTGACTTGCATTTCCTATGCACTCATAGTTTTCCTGACCGAGAGTCCCGAGCCCTGCCACTGCTTCAACCACAACCCCACCCAGTCGCTCATATTGGAGTCGGGAGCAGGGATACGCCCCTGCAACAGGATGGCTGTCACCACTCAGCTTTGGCACCTCCCGCTGTCAACCTGCCAATCCCGGGCTTCGATTGTCTGCCTGCCTGTCAAAGCTGGCCTTGCAATTCCTGTGGCTGTCTCCCGCCCCTCAGCTTGTAGTTTTCTAGTTCTTTTTTTTCCCAAAGCCAAACGATTGCAGCTGGGTCCAGGGGAAGGGCGGGCTGCAGCGCGTGATGGGAAATTAAATTTCTAAAAAAATGATGTTGAAAGCGCAGAACGCGGGTTGCATGCTGGCAGTTTGGGATATGCTATTTGCGGTGCGGGGTGGTGGCTGGGGAGTGAAGACAGGTGCCTAACATAATCATAATTATCAGACGAAAAACGAGGGGAGGGAGCTAGGGAAAAAGTGCTAGAAGGGTTGGGTTCCATTTTTGATGGGTAAATTGCCACTGCTGTTCCATTGTACGCATTGCCTAGAGTACAATTTTATAACTTATTTGACAAGTGAATATTTAACTGAAGAAGCTGAGAGAGAAATAAGGAGAGAGAAGGGAGAGAATAGAGAGATATAAGGGGAAGAGAGAGAAGGCAGAGAAATGGAGAGTAGGGAGAGAAGGGAGAGAAGGGAGAGAAGGGAGAGAAGGGAAATAAGGGAGAGTAGGGAGAGAAGGGAGAGAAGGGAGAGAAGGGAGAGAAGGGAGAGAAGGGAGAGAAGGGAGAGTAGGGAGAGAAGGGAGAGAAGGGAGAGAAGGGAGAGAAGGAAGAGAAGGAAGAGAAGGGAGAGAAGGGAGAGAAGGGAGAGAAGGGAGAGAAGGAAGAGAAGAAAGAGAAGGGAGAGAAGGGAGAGAAGGGAGAGAAGGGAGAGAAGGGAGAGAAGGGAGAGAAGGGAGAGAAGGGAGAGAAGGGAGAGAAGGGAGAGAAGGGAGAGAAGGGAGAGTAGGGAGAGAAGGGAGAGAAGGGAGAGAAGGAAGAGAAGGGAGAGTAGGGAGAGAAGGGAGAGAAGGGAGAGAAGGGAGAGAAGGGAGAGAAGGGAGAGTAGGGAGAGAAGGGAGAGAAGGGAGAGAAGGGAGAGAAGGGAGAGAAGGGAGAGAAGGGAGAGAAGGGAGAGAAGGGAGAGTAGGGAGAGAAGGGAGAGAAGGGAGAGAAGGAAGAGAAGGGAGAGAGGGGGAGAAGGAAAAGCCACAAGAACGCGGAGTCTTATTACACACAGTAGAAATCTAATTGATAGGCTCTGGCGGCACACCTGTAAACTGCTTAGCTAGTCAATATTGTGTCTGAGCACAGTAACACCCCTCGCCTTTGCGCCGCAAAATCTGTGTAGCCGAAGGCACATCAGGTTAGCTCCCACGACCCCCCCCCCAGCGGCCTCCCGCAGAGCCTGTAAAGCTGAACTGACAGCCCTGATTAATGACGCCTGGCAGGTAAGCAGCGCACCTCCTTTAGCTGCGCTGGCGGGCGGGAAAAGAAAGAAAGAAGAAAGGAGAGAGGATGAAGAATAAGGAGAAAAATAGCAAGAGGAAAACACAGGAGGAGCCTACGCGGCAGCTAGCCAGGATTGCGCGAAAACTCTTCACTCCTCAGAAGTGGGAAATTTTGCCGCCCCGTCTTTTCTCTGCTTTTTTATTTCTTTATTCTGCTTCTTCGTCTGGAACTCCGCGGCCGACAATTCGCGCTATTTTCCTAATAAATACGCGTGGCAAACTGCAACATTGGCGTAACTGCACCGAACTTTGGTAGCAGAGTTGCTAGGGTTGATGCAGTGGGCCGACGTCTGGTGTCTCTGAGTAGCCGGGCGGGTCTTAGGTTCAAAATAGCGATCTAGGAAGCCCCCACAACCAAGGTGCCACGCGAATTACCAAGGCAAGGCCACAGCAGGTTCCTCCGAACACGGTTAAGAAGTGTGAACAGACAATATATCCCAAAGCCCACTGCAAACTACCTAATGAGTTACACGCTGTAAGAGTTACACGATACTATAGTTAATCCCAATACCTATCGAAGCGTGTCAGGCATTACTCCCCCATCGCTTTCCCAGTTTCCATGCGACTTTCTAGCAGTGCGAGATGCATTGGGCGGCCGAGATGATGGAAGGGACGGAGTGACTTGGCATAAATTGTTGCTCAATGATTACGCAATAGTTTGTTTAGATGGCAGTCCAGGCTGCTCTGCTAATGCTAGACTTGCTATACTTTGTCCAGCTAAAATTAGATGCATTTATACAGCAACGAGTCCTATGGGAAATAAAATGCTTGTCGCATTAGCTGAGCGACAGAGAAAGTTTATAAAAATTTATAAAATTTTGTCAGCTGTGCGTGGTGCTTTTTAAAGGTTTAAGCTGACTGAGTCACTGGGAAGCTAGTAAACTACCTATAACACGCTTTGATTTCGAGTTGGCGAAGGCCTTTGAAAACGGCGAAAATAATGAGCAGAGCCTCTCCTGAAGTTCTATGTGGCTTCACTATAAAAGCTGTCTGTTAAAGCTATCCGTGCTGTGCTATCTATTCCACCCATGGAACAAATCAAGTCGAAGCGAAGCTTTCGCTTGTCAACCAGATGAAGCCCGCTGATTTTCTGTGTACCAAAATCGATAAGGTTAGAAGAGACCCAGCTGTCTTGAGGTCGAAGTTGTGACGCAAGCGGGGAGTTGATGGGGCTTCGTTCGGTGGTAAAATTTGCATCGGATTTTAAGGTATCTGCGTGAGGCGACGGCACGATGAAGTGTGACACCGGAACGACCTGAAGTGCCATCTTGTGGAGCAGCCTATGTAGAATCTGATTTTGTAAGAACTGCGCATTTTTGCACAGCCATAGTAATTGAAAATCTTTCAGTCAGTTGCTCATCCGTCCAAAAATCAATAATTGGTTGGATTTGGCTGGATTAAGTCTGGGAATGATAGTGTTTTTTGTGGGATAAATCCATCTCCACGCAGAATGATAGAGAGGGACATTTTCTGCCTTTATAGATTGCCGCTCGTCACACTACCAGCCTCTGAATAGGATGAGGCATCGATTCCGTATCAACCCAGAAACCTACTCTCTCTCTCCCTCTCTCGGGTTGCTCCTGGGGGGTCACTCAACTGCAGAGAGGCACGAAACGCACCCAGTAGTGAGCCATTGCGGGGATTAATTCGCAATGTACTCAACCGAGCAGTCCTGATCATTGGTGCACAAAACAAGAAACTAATGTGGGTATATTTATATATGAGTATTTCTGTTTGTCTTTTCCATCAAATAGGTGAGTCCGGTGCGGTTATTTATAGGTAATTCACTGCGCACAGTGTCAGGACCCTGCATGGTCTACAAATTAATTACTTCCTGCTTCAGCTGGTCAACACACTTCCAGCTGCATTGAGTAACAAGGATACAAGCAGACGTATGCTTTATTTGCTTTTAAGGAGTTCCGACATCACTGATACTGATACTCTAGCCATGCAAATTGCTAACCACAGCCAATTAGGTGTCTCGTCATTGTCTCATATGAGATTCCAAAATCTGCACACGGTGACCTTGGCTCACTGACTCCGCCCCCCTCCCCCCGACGTCAGGGAAAGCTAAACATCGGATAAATTTATTAAATCTACAAAGTGGACAGGTAAAGAGGCTTGTTCATGTTGTGTGTGCTCGCCTGTCTTTTCAGGCTGAGCACACAACCTTAGCTCGGACTCAAGCCAAAGAGGGGAGGGATAAGAAAGTGAGACACTGAGCACATGTATGGGTAATTAAGGAGTTGAAGACACGCATAAAATGAGAGGGACGGCGAGGCAGACAGAGAGAGTGGAAAGCAGATGCTTTAGGGAGGCTGCGGGCTAGGCCTGCTCAGATGGCTGTGATAAGCGGAAAAAGGGAAAATTAATTGCCCCCTTCACCGCGACAACGTCCCAGAGCCAGAGCCAGTAAGGAACTGTCATGTTCCAGATTCTGACCGACCCTATTCGTGTTGCGTCTACTTTTAAAGGCCCCGAGAGTTTCGTCTTGCCGCCAATCTGACGCTGAGGGAAACGGACTCAGATTTTGAAAAAAGTTTTTATGCAATTTGGAGCGAGGAAGTTTGGACCGATTATTGGGGTAATTTGAGGCGATTCTTGGGGTAATTTGGGCCGATTATTGGGGTAATTTGAGGCGATTCTTGGGGTAATTTGGGGCGATTCTTGGGGTAATTTGGGGCGATTCTTGTAGTAACTTGGGGCGATTCTTGGGGTAACTTGGGGCGATTCTTGGGATAATTTGAGGCGATTCTTGGGGTAATTTGAGGCGATTCTTGGGGTAATTTGGGGCGTTTCTTGTGGTAACTTAGGGCGATTCTTGGGGTAATTTGGGGCGATTCTTGGGGTAATTTGGGGCGATTCTTGTGGTAACTTGGGGCGATTCTTGTGGTAACTTGGGGCGATTCTTGGGGTAATTTGGGGCGATTCTTGGGGTAATTTGGGGCGTTTCTTGTGGTAACTTAGGGCGATTCTTGGGGTAATTTGGGGCGATTCTTAGGGTAATTTGGGGCGATTCTTGGGGTAATTTGGGGCGATTCTTGTAGTAACTTGGGGCGATTCTTGGGGTAATTTGGGGCGATTCTTGTGGTAACTTGGGGCGATTCTTGGGGTAATTTGAGGCGATTCTTGGGGTAATTTGGGGCGTTTCTTGTGGTAACTTAGGGCGATTCTTGGGGTAATTTGGGGCGATTCTTGAGGTAATTTGGGGCGATTCTTGGGGTAATTTGGGGCGATTCTTGTAGTAACTTGGGGCGATTCTTGGGGTAATTTGGGGCGATTCTTGTGGTAACTTGGGGCGATTCTTGGGGTAATTTGAGGCGATTCTTGGGGTAATTTGGGGCAATTCTTGGGGTAATTTGGGAGATTATGAGGGTAATTTGGGGCGATTCTTGGGGTAATTTAGGGCGATTCTTGTGGTAACTTGGGGCGATTCTTGTGGTAATTTGGGGCGATTCTTGGGGTAATTTGGGGCGATTATTAGTGTAATTTGGGGCGATTCTTGGGGTAATTTGGGGCGATTCTTGGGGTAATTTAGGGCGATTCTTGGGGTAACTTGGGGCGATTCTTGTGGTAACTTGGGGCGATTCTTGTAGTAACTTGGGGCGATTCTTGGGGTAATTTGGGGCGATTCTTGTGGTAGCTTGGGGCGATTCTTGGGGTAATTTGAGGCGATTCTTGGGGTAATTTGGGGCGATTCTTGTGGTAGCTTGGGGCGATTCTTGGGGTAATTTGAGGCGATTCTTGGGGCAATTTGGGGCGATTCTTGGGGCAATTTGGGGCGATTCTTGAGTTAATTTTAGGCGATTTTTGTGGTAATTTGAGGCGGCTCCTGAGGTAATATTGAATGATTCTCATTAAAAAAACCAGCCATATTTTGTGAAATTTCAAGAAAATTCTTACGAGAATTGAAGCCAATCTCGAATACATGTACATGTAATGTTCCTCATTATTGAGTCAGAGCTACAGTTGCAAGCGGAGATTCTCAATGCTTTTTTTCATCGTTCCACAGATTTAAACTGTCGTTCTGAAAATGATTAAAAATTGACTCACCATCATATTAGGAAGCGTGGTTTGACTCTTCGCTCAGTAGTTGTCAAGACGCCTGAACTCGAGACTGATTCAACTTTGGTGGCTACACATTTTCAATGTGATGCTGATATGATGAAGAATCTGATGTGCACGGCAGCTAGAGACCTGTCAGAAGAGCGATCTAATAAATACAAATAGCTGGGTGTCTGCCTGAACGGCGGGACTCGGTTATAAAACTTCCTAAAAATGAACCGAAGAGGGCGACAAGCGCCAAGTCCATCTCCATCTCCGGATTGGCGGAGGCACCTGGCAACCAATGGGAAATCTCTATTAATAAATGCCTATAAATATCCGATAGGTACTACTTATCGGATATTTATATAATAATAAGTAGTAATAAGTAATAAGTAGTATGTCTCACACTGGTGTTTGATGCGATTTAGAATTACACATTAGCCTGAATACTAAAAGTAGATTTGATTTTGTAGTGGTTTAAGACGACTCTTCAGGGTGATTTGAGGCGAATCTTCAGGGTAGTTTGAGGCTAATCTTCAGGGTAGTTTGAGGCGAATCTTCAGGGTAGTTTGAGGCGAATCTTCAGGGTAGTTTGAGGCGACTCTTCAGGGTGATTTGAGGCGAATCTTCAGGGTAGTTTGAGGCGAATCTTCAGGGTAGTTTGAGGCGAATCTTCAGGGTAGTTTGAGGCGAATCTTCAGGGTAGTTTGAGGCGAATCTTCAGGGTAGTTTGAGGCGAATCTTCAGGGTAGTTTGAGGCGAATCTTCAGGGTAGTTTGAGGCGAATCTTCAGGGTAGTTTGAGGCGAATCTTCAGGGTAGTTTGAGGCGAATCTTCAGGGTAGTTTGAGGCTAATCTTCAGGGTAGTTTGAGGCGAATCTTCAGGGTAGTTTGAGGCGAATCTTCAGGGTAGTCTGAGGCGAATCTTCAGGGTAGTTTGAGGCGAATCTTCAGGGTAGTTTGAGGCTAATCTTCAGGGTGGTTTGAGGCTAATCTACAGAGTGGTTTGAGGCTAACTTCAGGGTGGTTTGAGATGAATCTTCATGGTGATTTCAGGCGACTCTTCAGGGTGATTTCAGGCAACTCTTCAGAGTGGTTTGAGGCGAATCTTCATGGTGATTTCAGGCAACTCTTCAGAGTGGTTTGAGGCGAATCTTCATGGTGATTTCAGGCAACTCTTCAGAGTGGTTTGAGGCGAATCTTCATGGTGATTTCAGGCAACTCTTCAGAGTGGTTTGAGGCGAATCTTCATGGTGATTTCAGGCGACTCTTCAGGGTAGTTTCAGGCAACTCTTCAGGGTGATTTCAGGCGACACTTCAGGGTGGTTTGAGGCGAATCTTCATGGTGATTTCAGGCGAATCTTCAGGGTGGTTTGAGGCTAATCTTCAGGGTAAAGAAGATAAAATCAAAGGAAAACAAAAGAAAAAAAAATTAGGGAGTCAATTTCCATGTAGTAAATTTCCATGGAATTTAGTTTCAATAGCTCGTAGAAGATACTGACAAACCATTTTAGTATAGGTGGATGCATATACGAGCTACCAGTATATTTAAAACGCTTCTTCCATATTCCCACACGGGAGAATTTTCAACAGCCCTTCATTCACAACGGTATTTTTTCCCGAATCCAATCCATAGATATGCGACATCAGGTCTTTCCAGCCTCATCATCCTTCTCCTTGTCCTCATCCGAGACCCGGAATGCGCGATAATCAAAAGAGGCAGATGCAAGCGCCCGAATCGGCAAGTGCATTTTTCCATTCTTAAATAGCGATCGGGAGCCGGGGGATGCGGGGAAATGCAAGACCTTCTCCGCCTTCCCCTAACCAGATATAGGCGCCGGCAGGATGAAGCCCTTGAGTTTGAGTTGATGAGGCCCAGTGCAGCTATCAATCGGAAACTCTCGTCGCAAGCTAGAGGTGAGCGGGGCCAGGAACCCGTGGGAATCGACAGGAGGCAACGACAAAGGAGAGGAAACGACAAAGGGGACGAGGAGACAACTGCAGCAGCAAGGGAACATAGGAACAAACGGGCACAAGGGCAATTTAAGCGAGCAAACGACCGATACCCTGCATCCCATCGAGTTAACGATTTTGTCCGGAAAAAATGTTGAAAACAAGACAGAAAGATAGAAATCCTCTTTAGACGACGGCAAATGCGCACTTTTAATGAAGAATGGGACTGACAGGACTACAGGCTACACGACTCATTGGAGAAGCTTTGTGCTGTGCCATTTTTTATCCACCTGGAGGGGTAGTCCGTACGTCATTGTTTTTCCATTTACTTTTTCTCCAGCTTACTCGTACGTCAGTATAAGTCAGTATATAATCTTAGTTCCAATGATTTTATTAGCTGGAATTTTGTCATATAGACTAGTGCATTCAAGCCTCCCAGAAGCCAACTTGATTGCATCGTGTGCCTTGAGAGACTACGCCAGCCTATTCAGCTGTGTACTAACCGCGGCTAAATTTGCTTAACTTTCTGCGCTAGTACTGGGCTTAACGAAACATTCGAAGCTAATAAAGAAAAAAAACCGTGAATAAGATGCGATTATTTACTAGTTCAATGTCAGTGCATAATTATCAGTTCATATTTGAATTTCCACTCGTCAATATGAAAGTACATATTTATTTAGAATTGAATTAGGAACACCGAACCAAATTAAATTATAATGGAGTAAAAAACGGGTAACCAAAAATGAAAGTACGAACAATGTATTTTAGTACGCTTATAGATAATCTATTCTCTGAATAAACGAACACAATGTTCTTTTTTGAATAAAAAAGCCGAGAAAAACCACAGGACAGTAAATAGTTATAAACACTGGGTGGCTATGTACAGACACTAACTATACTAGAGAATAACTTTAGCAAACAAATTGTACTTTTGCTAAGCCGATACAAAAGTTAACAAACTACGTACTTGTACTGGGAACATTATGCGAATTTGCGATTAATGGTAGGCTTGCCATTGAGCCTGACTCTCTCCGCTCCCTCAGCCATTGAATCTGCCTCTCTCCTCTCCCTCAGTCATTGAATCTGCCTCTCTGCTCCCTCAGTCATTGAATCTGCCTCTCTCCGCTCCCTCAGCCATTGAATCTGACTCTCTCCGCTCCCTCAGCCATTGAATCTGCCTCTCTCCTCTCCCTCAGTCATTGAATCTGCCTCTCTGCTCCCTCAGTCATTGAATCTGCCTCTCTCTGCTCCCTCAGTCATTGAATCTGCCTCTCTGCTCCCTCAGTCATTGAATCTGCCTCTCTCCGCTCCCTCAGCCATTGAATCTGCCTCTCTCCTCTCCCTCAGTCATTGAATCTGCCTCTCTCCGCCCCCTCAGCCATTGAATCTGACTCTCTCCTCTCCCTCAGCCATTGAATCTGCCTCTCTCCTCTCCCTCAGTCATTGAATCTGCCTCTCTGCGCTCCCTCAGTCATTGAATCTGCCCCTCTCCGCTCTCTCAGCCATTGAATCTGCCTCTCTCCGCTCCCTCAGTCATTGAATCTGCCTCTCTCCGCTCCCTCAGTCATTGAATCTGCCTCTCTCCTCTCCCTCAGTCATTGAATCTGCCTCTCTGCGCTCCCTCAGTCATTGAATCTGCCCCTCTCCGCTCTCTCAGCCATTGAATCTGCCTCTCTCCGCTCCCTCAGTCATTGAATCTGCCTCTCTCCGCTCCCTCAGTCATTGAATCTGCCTCTCTCCGCTCCCTCAGTCATTGAATCTGCCCCTCTCCGCTCTCTCAGCCATTGAATCTGCCTCTCTCCTCTCCTTCAGTCATTGAATCTGCCTCTCTGCGCTCCCTCAGTCATTGAATCTGCCCCTCTCCGCTCTCTCAGCCATTGAATCTGCCTCTCTCCGCTCCCTCAGTCATTGAATCTGCCTCTCTCCGCTCCCTCAGTCATTGAATCTGCCTCTCTGCGCTCCCTCAGTCATTGAATCTGCCCCTCTCCGCTCTCTCAGCCATTGAATCTGCCTCTCTCCGCTCCCTCAGTCATTGAATCTGCCTCTCTCCGCTCCCTCAGTCATTGAATCTGCCTCTCTCCGCTCCCTCAGTCATTGAATCTGCCTCTCTGCGCTCCCTCAGTCATTGAATCTGCCCCTCTCCTCTCCCTCAGTCATTGAATCAGCCTCTCTCCGCTCCCTCAGTCATTGAATCTGCCCCTCTCCGCTCCCTCAGTCATTGAATCTGCCTCTCTCCGCTCCCTCAGTCATTGAATCTGCCTCTCTCCGCTCCCTCAGTCATTGAATCTGCCTCTCTCCGCTCCCTCAGTCATTGAATCTGCCTCTCTCCGCTCCCTCAGTCATTGAATCTGCCTCTCTCCTCTCCCTCAGTCATTGAATCTGCCTCTCTGCGCTCCCTCAGTCATTGAATCTGCCCCTCTCCGCTCTCTCAGCCATTGAATCTGCCTCTCTCCGCTCCCTCAGTCATTGAATCTGCCTCTCTCCGCTCCCTCAGTCATTGAATCTGCTACGCATCGCATACAAGGCAGCACATACATTTACTGAATAAATCAAGCACAGGTTAGTACTGAATAATAAATAATTATTTAGTCCTGTTTAGCAGCCGCATCGGGCACCTCTTTACCAGTGCCGCCCTCCCAGAAGGCGAAGAACACGAAACCGGCCAGGATGATGTGCACGGTAACCACGGCAACAATGGCCGCGTAGATGTAGCTCTGACGCGGCGCGATGGACAGAAAGCCTAAATCAATTCGGAAATGCAAATACAATTTTTACTACTTTTAAGTAGGTAAGAGTTTGAAAACGAAAAATTAAAATACCAACCTTCAAATAGAAGCGATTTAGTGATGAAGTACAGGGTAATAGGCAATACGATGAGCAGCAGGCTGAATGAGATAAGCACTTTCGCTACTGTGCCCAGCTGCTGCTGCTGCTGACGAATCGCCTGCACGTCCGGCTGGAGGGCGCCGGGCCCGGCTGCTGCTAGTGGCTTCTGCATTGCGCTTAGGTAGGCTGGAATTGTGCAGCGGCGACTGCTGTGTAGCTGGGTGGGTGCAGGGGGCTGGGCTGTCTATCTATCTATCTATCTATCTATCTATCTATCTATCTATCTATCTATCTATCTATCTATCTATCTATCTATCTATCTATCTATCTATCTATCTATCTATCTATCTATCTATCTATCTATCTATCTCTATCTATCTATCTCTATCTATCCAGTTTATTTTTTATCTAGTAAAGCTGTTCATTGAGAACAAAGTACTATAGGAATAAATAAATCAGAGATTTTTTATTGAAAGGACATGATCACAATAATAATGGAATGCACAAGTTAACTGTATCAAAGTTGAATCACAGTTTTATCAAAATTTGAGCAGATTATCTAAGAAAGTCACTGAAAATCAAACATCACGCCCGCAGTAGATACTACTATCACATAACTACTAGTTATAGTGCAAATCGGCGGTTAGTTTTTGAAAAACCAACAAATCGCTAACCATAGCCGAGAAGAAATACTCCCTAGTGAGCTCGGGCTCCAGGCCGGCCGGTTTCGGATCGGCGGCGGCCAGAGCCGATTCAACTAGGTCAAGCAGCTGATCATCTGTGAGGTTGCCGCCCATGGTGGCGGATAGGAATCTAAACAGGCCGGCCCGCCGCACTCGACCAGTCTGGTGGGGGTCCAGCACGCGCCAGAGCAGGTCGCGTTTCTCCTGCACGCTGGCCCGGCTGGATAGCAGCCAGACTAACCTGACGAATCGGTCAACATCGAGGCGGCTGGTGGAGCCGGCGACGGCCTTGGCAGCGAGCGTAAGCAAACGATTGCCCTGCGGCAGATGGCGAGGGATATCAAGGGATGGTGACATAGTGTGATAGGACTTCAGTGAAGTCTCAAGATTTCTCAGTGAAGAGATAGCATCTTGGGGTTAAGACACTATCTCTAGGGTGAGATAGGATCTTAGGGATGAGACAGGATCTATATGCGTGAGACAGGATCTATATGCGTGAGACAGGATCTTAGGGTGACATAGGATTTTAGGTATGAGACAGGATCTTAGGAATAAGATAGAGTCTTAGGTATGAGACAGGATCTTAAATGTTAGACAGGATCTTAGGGTGAGATAGGATCTTAGGTATGAGACAGGATCTTAGGAATGAGACAGGATCTTAGGAATGAGATAGGATCAGTATGAGTCAGTAAAAGGGGATCTCAAAATGAGCCATTAAGTATCTCAAGGGGAGTCAACAAAAGCATATCAGAGTGGAGACGGAATGTCAGACACCCAGCGAATACTTAAAGCGCACCTGCATTTCAGTGCATTTTCCAGCCAGATCTTCGTACCACACACCGGCAGTGTGGTTTCTGCTCCTATCCAATTGGCGGTACTTGGCCAGCACTTGGTTGACTTCCTCTTCCGTGTAGCTGCAGAACCGGCTGTAAGCCTGCAGCTGTTGAGGCGTTGCGCGAAACACGGAGTGACCTTCGGCCTGAAATTTGAATAGTAAAATTTCTGCGATACAAACATTGGAACTTAATCAATCTGTTGTTGATGCTCTGCTGATTATCGAGAAAGGAATTCACATACTCTGCTGATTCTCAAGGGGGAATTCCCATACTTTGCTGATTCCCAAGAGGGAATTCCGATACTTTGTTGATTCTCAAGGGGAAATTCCGATACTTTGTTGACTCTCAGGGGGAATTCCCATACTTTGCCGATTCTCAAAAGAGAATTCCCATACTATGCTGATTCTTAAAGGGCAATTCCCATACTCTGTTGATTCTCAAAGGGAAATTCACTTACTGTTGATTATCAGGGGTATTCCCATACTTTGTTTATTCTCAAGGGGGGAATTCCCCGCATACTTTTCTAATTCTCAAGGGGGAATTCCCATACTCTGCTGATTCCCAAGGGGAATTCCGATACTTTTTTGATTCTCAAGGGAAAATTCACTTACTGTTGATTCTCAGGGGTATTCCTATACTTCTTAAAGGGGAATTCCCATACTCTGTTGATTCTCAAAGGAAAATTCACTTACTGTTGATTATCAGGGGTTTATTCTCAAGGAGGGAATTCCCCCATACTTTGCTGATTCTCAAGGGGGAATTAACTTACTGTTAATTCTCGGGGGGGGGGGGGTGAATTACCATACTCTTTTGATTATCAAAGGGAATTCCCATACTTTAAATAAACCCCCCTCTATTGTGATACCTCTAAAGCCCCCACATAGATTCCTACCCATTCCCAACCTATTTAACTCAATGTAAGAAGAAACTCACAACTTTGTAACTTCCACGCGAACGACTCTATGTCGAAATTAAATATTTTTGTTTTGTTTTATTACTACAAATAAAAGGCAGACACAAGCCCAGGATGCAGTGGTATGGGCTAGTAAGACACAAAACCCTGCATGTCTGCATCAAAGACGTGCTGCACTGACTACACAATACACAAATTCACAATACAATAGTTGATAAGACAGCAATATAACCTTGTCTATCAATAAACGCATAAAGCATACAGGTCATTTCAACTATTTATATTGTATCACAGGAGCTGTACAATTACTACAGCATATTAATAAAGAAATGATTGAGCAGCACCAGACTGAGCATCGGTGACAGTAAAGCTCATGCCCGAGACGAAAGATAGTTGTAACTGTCCTTGAAATACGCCAATAGAACAGTTGATATGCAGTCAGAGAGATGAGGCCAACAGTCATGCCTATTCCGATGACCCCTGAGGATTTGAGTCAGGGCTGCTGTACACCCTGTGTGAGCGTGTGCGTTCAGGATGTGCAGAATGGGCAGAATTGCCTCAGCCTGCGAATCTCTACTATTGTATATCATGTCGTCACTTCTTTTGCAAGAACAATTAACTTCCGATTCAGGCCAGATTGCCGATGCCATCATCTCTTGTACACCAGAACAGTAGGCCGCTGCGGCCCTACACTCTCCGGCCCGTATCGCCGCCCGGCCTCGTGCAGGAACGCAGACACCATGGCGGTGACCACCCGATCAAAGAACAGATCTGCTAAGGAGGTGTGCAAACTGCTTTGAAAAGCGAATTCA
This sequence comes from Macrostomum lignano, assembly GCA_002269645.1. Taxonomy (NCBI): domain Eukaryota; kingdom Metazoa; phylum Platyhelminthes; family Macrostomidae; genus Macrostomum; species Macrostomum lignano. Next base: position 20,335 of record NIVC01001607.1, on the reverse strand, counting down.
ACGCCGAAATCGAGTATGCAAGTGGCTGGCCGGCCACTCAAGCCGGGATGAAATCGCCAAGTTGTATCTAGCAGACGAAACAGATTTGCGTCTGTACAACGCGAATGAACAAGCTGAGGCCGGCAGCACGTGACTACGGAGCTGTAGCTCTGCTGCAACAAGGGCGGGAACCCGATGCTTAGCCGGCCAGTGAATTGTTCGCCTGGCCCGCTGACACCGGCAGCGCCGGGTAGGCCAAAATTAGCAACATCAACAAGCTGACGGCGATCTTCAACTTGGCTACCTGTGCACCAGGGCACGAATCTGTGATAGTGCTCAACTCCGGACACTACCGCAAACATCTGCTCCCGACTGAAGCCGAGAAGGCGACGCTCAGCGTAGCGCATTGTAGCCACCGGAGTTGAAGTCGGCGATTTCATTGAAGTTGACAAACTGCGACGCTGGCGCAGCAACAAAAGATTCGCCTTTATCTTGTTCATCTTAATAGTCGACCTCTTGGGACCGCAGAGGAGGCCGGTAAAAAAGGTTAGGCAGCGACAGCAGTAGAGTGCATGAAAAGGTTGGGTAGCTCAGGTGGAGAATATTAGCAGGTAGGAATGGGTCAGGTGGAGAATATTAGCAGGTAGGAATGGGTCAGGTGGAGAATATTAGCAGGTAGGAATGGGTCAGGTGGAGAATATTAGCAGGTAGGAATGGGTCAGGTGGAGAATATTAGCAGGTAGGAATGGGTCAGGTGGAGAATATTAGCAGGTAGTAATGGGTCAGGTGGAGAATATTAGCAGGTAGGAATGGGTCAGGTGGAGAATATTAGCAGGTAGGAATGGGTCAGGTGGAGAATATTAGCAGGTAGGAATGGGTCAGGAGGAGAATATTAGCAGGTGGGAATGGGTCAGGTGGAGAATATTAGCAGGTAGGAATGGGTCAGGTGGAGAATATTAGCAGGTAGGAATGGGTCAGGTGGAGAATATTAGCAGGTAGGAATGGGTCAGGTGGAGAATATTAGCAGGTAGGAATGGGTCAGGTAGAGAATATTAGCAGGTAGGAATGGGTCAGGTGGAGAATATTAGCAGGTAGGAATGGGTCAGGTGGAGAATATTAGCAGGTAGGAATGGGTTAATCCCAGTCTAATTAAGAGCACATTCTTCTTACAGTAAGCAGCTGTGCCTAGAAAAAAGAAATAAGAGAAAACCGAAATTCCAAATAAGATTCCGTCAACAATAAATTGTTTTTATTTGCTTCAAACAGACCTAAGCAAAATGTCAGCAGCCAGCTCAAACGATTCCACTTATGCTACATCAATCTGACGTCACGAAACAATCAATCCATATTACAACCTCAGCTTAGTACGGCGCCAGTGCCGCCTTTTGGCATTGTATCGCACCGTGTTGCCATTGCGCATGCGAACCCATTGCGGCACTGGCCGATTCACCTTCTGCTTTCGGGCCAGCTTAGTTTTCATGCGGAAAGTCTTGTGCGACGGCATGTTGCTTTAGTAATTGATAATCTGAGCTGAAATCATTTTGATTTACTGATAATTAGCAGGATGGAACTCCATTTAAAAAAATTAACAGATTGTACTTTGAAACAATAATGATTAAAATGCAGGTCATGTACTTTTAATGACACCTGATAAACATTTAGGCTTTCTTTTTGTCAATTTTACAGTATTTTCTGTCTGTATTTGTTAAATTAAATTCCTGTAATGAACAAAACTGCTTTAGGTATGAAGGCCTATCACTCTCTGTCACCATATGAGATCCAGGCGTAACTTATGGACCTTTAGCTAGCGCCATGCTTTGAAACAGCTAGGAGTAAAGCACCATGCGATTGAAAGCTATTTTGTATCCCACTATTGCCTTGACTTCATAGAGCTCCATAAACTGCACTGCAGCAGCTATGCTAGCAAAACAAGACCTACTATTGCTGTATTGTTACTGACATGGCACACTTAATTGTTACTGCCATCTTCTTCTAGATAGCACACTATGACCTAACATTTGCCTAATCTGGCTGCGTGCTGTAAGTACTAGTTTGGGCTTTCTGGAATTAATTTGCCTAATGCAAACTTTGAGTAATTAAAATGTGGAATTCCACTGTAGGTACAGATATGGAGGTTTTGGGCCAAGCATATGGATATAGATATAGTTATGGAAACATATACTTCCCATATCTAGTAATACCACTCTTGAAAGACGATTGGAGCTGTTGATTTGATGGGGTTAGGGTAGTAGAAATAAATGAATGTTGCCAATTTCAAACTCTCTGGAATTTAGGACTCAAGCATCAACATAGATAGCCAATGCCATGTCCACATTATGGTTGAGTAAAAGGAGCTGGAGTTGATAGTTAAGATGAATGTTTTCACATTTTAAGGGGAGCTCTTAAGTCCCTAAATAAATTTGGGGACTTAAGAAACAGAGAGCTTTGATGCCACATGCACATTGTGGTTGGGTGGTGAGGGGTAGGGGCTAATGTTAAGATGAATGTTTTCATTTTCAATGTGAAGGGAGCTCTTAAGTCCTTAGAATTTGGGATTCAAGCAACAAAAGACAGAAAATTTTGACACTACTACACACACATTGGGATTGGAGTATTTTAATAAAATATGAAATTGGTGTTTACTATATCTCTTTCTAGCTCCTTTCTTGGAGACACAGGTGTTCAATAAAAATCATATAAAGAAACATTCTACCAGAAGTAAACATATTTATATATTGTGATATTCATACAAGTGCAACCTTAGGAATCACTCAGCCATTTCTATTGGCAACACACACATGGCTGAGAGCAGTCATGTGACTACTATTCTATCTAATAGCGACTTATGTGTGTGTGTGTTGCCAATATAAACAGTTGAGTGAATTCCTAGGTTGCGCCCAAGCATGGTGATATTGAAAAATCCTAATCTAACTCAATCACTTACTCTTGAAAAAAATTTGTTCTTTTCCTCCTTTGTTCTTAGAAATCTAAATAGACTGTCCAACCATTGTTGCTGCTGACAGGATTTTTAGCCTTTGACATAAGCTTACCAATTGTAAGCAGGATAAAATACCTGAACAAGGTGTCCTACCTACCCAATTTGTTCACATTCTGACATTCCTAATAAACCACAGAGTGCATTAAGGATATCTGAAACCAATACTAATAGAGCCTATTCAAATTGTATATGGTTTCTTTACTATTAACTGCTAGCATAATTATATTAGTGCATGCATTAGATATCTAGAAGCAGTGAACACTTTATTTATAATTATATAGAATCTTATCTAAAATTCTATCTTAGGTGCTAGCCAGTTGCCTAGGATATAATCATTATCTATAATCTAGCCTATAAAATGGGTAGCCATTTGCAAGCTGATGTGTTGAGTGCATCATCAGCTGAATGTGTTAGACTAGCTGATTCATTCTATGCTTATGGGCATTATACAAAATACCAAGTAGTTAATAAAGCACTTTTGTTTGCTAATTATATTTTTAACAACAATCCATCTAAAAAAACATCATTTTACAGTAATCAGCTAGAAAACTTATTCTAAGAAGTGCTTATAAAACTTTGATTCACTTATGAATTGTGGCTCATGTTTGGTTCTTATACACAAGGTGCGAAAAATGATTGTCTAGGCCTAAAAGTTGGGTACAATTTTGCATCTAAAGTAGAATATCAAGAATTTTTATATGGATTTATTGTTTAAGTCAAGGTTTTTGTTTTTGTTAAGCCTATATAAAATAAAAAAATACTAGCTATATGAGCCTACTACCTATTCAATTTAATAGATTAATAATAATCAATGAGTTAGATAACTTAGGTCTACCTTTCTATACCTAGGGGCATAAATGCTTGAGTGACTTGTTTATTGACCGAGGCGAATCTAGACCTAGTTAGGCTAATCAAACCTAGGTCTATCTATGATTGATAAAAGCTTTGGATCAAACACATTATATTTTTTAACTACTTAAATTTCAATACAAATAACAAAAAATGCCTATTTTCATGTTATAATAATAAATCAAGTAACTATAAATCTAATGCCTAATAATAAATTGATATACAAGTAATTCCATTTTCTCATACTCCATTTTGTGCATATTTAAAAAACTTGCATATTTTCATAGTCTAGATCATGCTGGGTGCATGCCTGAACAAAAATCAATAGTTGCAAGTGCATGCTAAAAAAAATTTGAGTGCATGTGCATTCTTAAAACTCTGCGAGTGTTGCAACAATAAATGACTTTTTTCATTGCATAATGATTGCATATTGCATAGTGGGAATTGCTGAAATGCTGTGACTTGGCAGGGTTAGGGTTCAATCATAAGACTCGTGTGAAAGTGCCAAGATATCAAAAGGTTAGTTGCTAAATTTTTATGCTCATGGGAAAAATTGCTAAGATTTCAAAAGCTCATTGGAGAATTTCTGAAATTCTTGAGCTGAGAAGGAGTTGCTGAAATGCTGTGACTCGGCTGCAGGTTAAGGGTTAGGGTTTGAGTTCAATTATAGAGCCATCGTCGTGTCAATCATAAATGATTCATTAAGGAATTTCTAAGATTAAAGGGTTGAATTAGTTATATGCCTTGGCTCTTCGGGAATTGCTGACAGTTTAAGGCTTTCGGTGAAATTTATATTTCAAAGCTTATGAGGAAGTTACTTAAATGCTCAGGCTCAAGGCTCATGGGGGAGATTGCTAACATGCCAAGACTCACTTATGGGTTAGGGTTAGGGGCTTAGGGTCAGTTTTGGTTTAATCATAGAATAACCACTCTGTTAACCATCAACCAAGGACTTGCCATCAACTAAAGACTAGCTAAGATGGGAGTTGCTAAGATATCAAAGCTCATGGATGGAATCGCTGAGTTGACAAGGCTCATGAAGAAATTGCTAAGATATCAAGGCTCATAAGGGGATTGCTGAATTCTTGGGGGAGGGGAGTTGGGTTGTTGGGATGTCAAGGCTTACTCGGCTGAGAGAACTATGTAGATGTCAAGGCTCGAGTTTAATTTCTGCGATGTCGATGCTTAATGGGGGAACTGCTTTCTGGGGGAATTGATGAATTGTCTTACTGGGAATTGCTAAGATGTAAAGGCTTTCTGGGGGAATGCTGAGATTTCAAGGCTTACTGGGGGAATGCTGAGATATCAATGCTTACTGGGGGAATTGCTGAAATCTCAAGGCTTCTCAGCTCTTGCAAGTATTAGCAATTGTTAGCCAAGTATTCTTAGCAATTCTTGTCAAGGCTTACTGGTGGAATTGCTGAGATGTCAAGGCTTACTGGGGGAATTGGTGAGATTTCAAGGCTTACTGGGGGAATTGCTGAGATGTAAAGGCTTACTGGGAGAATTGCTGATATGTCAAGGCTTACTGGGGGGGAGGGGAATTGCTAAGATGCCAAGGCTCATGGACGATGGCTGAATTGTTGGGGGATATTAGGTTGTTGGGCGATTGTCAGATAGTCAGGTAGTACGCTGAAGTACCTCATGTAATTCAGATAATGAAATTGTACATACAAGTGATGCTGATTTCTGCTAATAGGAAATACCAGCGCATTTATTAAAGGTTTCATTCTTTGATTCAGGCTAATTAAGAGAGAGGGTCTAAGGCCGTCAATGATTTGCATATTTGCTGCGGATCAGAATATGCCCCGGCCAGCGACAATATGCACTAAGAGTTTGTGCTTGAAAGGATAAGCACTATTTGTTGATTGAAAAAGGGTTTTGTGCTGATGAAGGAAACTTTTTTGGCTGATGAAAGTTCTGATTCATGGCAATTTATTTTTGCCAAAATGAGAAAAGGTAATTTTTGATTAATGGAAATCAACATTTTGGATAATTATAGTAAGGTTACTCTTGTGTCAAAATAAAAACCAATTGGTGTCATTTTTGGGCTCCCTAGCAGGGGGCTAAATGGCTAGTCCATCCATATACTAAAAATAGTCTGTCGGTATGTGTGTGATCGATTTTAGCAAAAACGGCTCAACCGATTTTCTTCGAACTTGCACTGTTCGATCAGAAATTTTTCTGTGACGGTACATGCATCTTGGCTAAGAAATTGCTCAATATTAAAGGGATTAAATATTCGAAAAACATGCTTTTTTGCAAAGGTCAAGCAGCTTTTTCGACTTGAAATGCATTGTAAGAATGCTAGCAGAAAAACTGACTGGTTGAATTCTGATTCTGAAATAGATTGCATCACAATACACTTTATTTATCGTCTGTGTACTGGCTGAATTTGACACTCAATTGAATTGCGTCACAGCTTTGAGTGTGAAAGCATAGCGCAGTACTGAATTTATATTACATAACCATATTGTAAACTTTCATAGACACTGGTACTGACTTGCCTAAGAAATTGATTATGTCATAACTGCTTCGTGAGACTTTTTACTCTACCTGACTTGGTGTGAGTGTTGAATTATATAAGTGGTACAACATCACTGATAACTTTGATGAGAGCTAGCCTAGAGCTGAACAGACCAGACTGCCAATGCAGCGACCTAGGTTCAAATCTAAGTAGTTTAAAAGTAGTAGTGTAAAATTTTTTATTAAAAAGTTTTATTAAAGGACTAAATAAAAACACTTAGATTACTGCACTCGATAAACCAAGGATTATTGCTATTAATAAACCAAGGACTACTGCACTCGATAAACCAAGGACTATTGCTCTTGGCAAACCAAGGATTACTGCACTCAAGAAGCCAAGGATTATTGCACTTGGAAAACCAAGGATTACTGCACTCGATAAACCAAGGACTATTGCACTTGATAAACCAAGGATTATTGCACTTGATAAACCAAGGATTATTGCACTTGATAGGCCAAAGATTACTGCGCTTGATAAACCAAGGATTATTGCACTTGATAAGCCAAGGATTATTGCACTTGATAAGCCAAGGATTACTGCGCTTGATAAACCAAGGATTATTGCACTTGATAAACAAAGGATTATTGCACTTGATAAACAAAGGATTATTGCACTTGATAAACCAAGGATTATTGCACTTGATAAGCCAAGGATTACAGCGCTTGATAAGCCATGGATTATTGCACTTGATAGTAAAGAATGTTGCACTTGATAAGCCAAGGATTAATGCACTCACTGGATTATTCAAGGATTATTGCTATTAATAAACCAAGGACTACTGCACTTGATAAGCCAAGGATTATTGCTCTTAATAAACCAAGGATTACTGCACTTGGAAAACTAAGGATTACTGCACTCGATAAACCAAGGATTATTGCACTTGATAAGCCAAGGATTATTGCACTTGATAGGCCAAGGATTACTGCGCTTGATAAACCAAGGATTATTGCACTTGATAAACCAAGGATTATTGCACTTGATAAGCCAAGGATTATTGCACTTGATAAACCAAGGATTATTTCACTTGATAAACCAAGGATTCTTGCACTTGATAAACCAAGGATTATTGCACTTGATAAACCAAGGATTATTTCACTTGATAAACCAAGGATTATTGCAGTTGATAAGCCAAGGATTATTGCACTTGATAAACCAAGGATTATTGCACTTGATAGGCCAAGGATTACTGCACTTGATAAACCAAGGATTATTGCACTTGATAGGCCAAAGATTACTGCGCTTGATAAACCAAGGATTATTGCACTTGATAAACCAAGGATTATTGCACTTGAAAAACCAAGGATTATTGCACTTGATAAGCCAAGGATTACAGCGCTTGATAAGCCATGGATTATTGCACTTGATTTTAAAGAATGTTGCACTTGATAAGCCAGGGATTAATGTACTGGATTATTCAAGGATTATTGCTATTAATAAACCAAGGACTACTGCACTCGATAAACCAAGGATTATTGCTCTTAATAAACCAAGGATTACTGCACTTGGAAAACTAAGGATTACTGCACTCGATAAACCAAGGATTATTGCTCTTGGCAAACCAAGGATTACTGCACTCGATAAGCCAAGGATTATTGCTCTTAATAAACCAAGGATTACTGCACTTAGAAAACTAAGGAGTACTGCACTTGATAAACCAAGGATTATTGCTCTTGGCAAACCAAGGATTACTGCACTCGATAAGCCAAGGATTATTGCTCTTAATAAACCAAGGATTACTGCACTTGGAAAACTAAGGATTACTGCACTTGATAAACCAAGGACTATTGCACTTGATAAACCAAGAATTATTGCACTTGATAGGCCAAAGATTACTGCGCTTGATAAACCAAGGATTGTTTCACTTGATAAACCAAGGATTATTGCACTTGATAAACAAATATTGCACTTGATAGGCCAAGGATTACTGCGCTTGATAAACCAAGGATTATTGCACTTGATAAACCAAGGATTATTGCAGTTGATAAGCCAAGGATTATTGCACTTGATAAACAAATATTGCACTTGATAGGCCAAGGATTACTGTGCTTGATAAACCAAGGATTATTGCACTTGATAAACCAAGGATTATTGCAGTTGATAAGCCAAGGACTATTGCACTTGATAAACCAAGGATTATTTCACTTGATAAACCAAGGATTATTGCACTTGATAAACAAATATTGCACTTGATAAACCAATGATTATTGCACTTGATAAGCCAAGGATTACTGCGCTAGATAAACCAAGGATTATTGCACTTGATAAACCAAGGATTATTGCACTTGATAAACCAAGGATTATTGCACTTGATAGGCCAAAGATTACTGCGCTTGATAAACCAAGGATTATTGCACTTGATAAACCAAGGATTATTGCACTTGATAAACCAAGGATTATTGCACTTGATAAACAAAGGATTATTGCACTTGATAAACCAAGGATTATTGCACTTGATAAGCCAAAGATTACTGCACTTGATAAACCAAGGATTATTGCACTTGATAAACCAAGGATTATTGCACTTGATTAATCAAGGATTATTGCTATTAATAAACCAAGGATTATTGCACTAGCTGAGAAGCTGATTACTGCGCTGTCTAAAAAAGAGATTATTGTGCTTGCTGAGACGTGGATTGTTGCACAACCTGAGAAAGCGATTATTGCATTAGCGGAAATATTATTTGCATTAGCTACTTGCTGTCTTGTGGATGCTTGCTCTCGAGGGGGGATACTTGCTATTTGGGAGAGGGGGTACTGGCTACATGCATGGGATTCTTTCTATCCAGGGATGCTTGCTATTTAGGGATTCTTGCTATCTGCAGGATGCTTGCTATCTGGGTGGATGCTTCTATAATATCTGGGGGGTGCTTGCTATGTGCAGGATGCTTCTATAATATCTGGGGGGTGCTTGCTATTTGCAGAATGCTTGCTATCTGGGTGGATGCTTTTATAATATCTGGGGGTGCTTGCTAATCTGCAGATGCTTGCTATCTGTGGTGATTCTTGCTATGAGCATTAGAGGATGCTTGCTATCTGCGATTGTTCACTTTTGGAGGGGGTTGCTTGCTGTTTTGGGAATATTTTCTATTTAGGGAAACGATATTTTGTTGACTGTTTGTTAATTTTAGAGAAAAAGTGATTTTTTAATTTTGCAAACATCTTAGTCCATGACAATTTTACACGAATAAGGTGATTTTTAAAATGTGAAAAAGGAATTGGTGTTTAAGAAAATGTTTTTTTATTGTTTTCCATGAACTATTTTTGCTCCTTTCTTATTGGGCGCCCCGAAGGGGGGCCACACTAGATTGCTAGTTTTAAACTAAAAATAAAAATATTTATTGTGGAAAATTGATACATGCAAAAATTTGTTTAAATGCCTTATTACAAGCTTAAAAACCTGAAAAGTGGGACATTTACATTTGAAAATGAACTTCTTAACCTTTTTTTACTTTACAATAACTCTTCTGCATGATGCTATAAAGTGCACGCTAGGTATATTTTCTTAGAAGTGATGTATACCAATTGTGCATACCAAATTTTGGTGTGCATGGTAAATGTATGCCCAAATTTTTGGGCATATACATATACTACATGATCTTGGAGTGTGGGCATACTTGGGCACATATAGTTAATAAACAAGTATAATTTATAATTGTGTAGACTTTTTATAAGAAAGAATCTTGTGTAATGAAAAAACTGGAAGTTATTATGATTTATTTGAAAATTTTTAGGAATTTTACTTGTGACACATAAACAAAGTTTTTGTATGCAAAATGCTATTGGCGTGGCGTCCAAAAAGGTCCTATATTATAAAATTGCAAAAATGTTATTTATTAGGCCTATTGAAGGTTGAAGCTACAAACCCTAAGCCAAAGACAAAATGAAAGATAATTTAAATTGCCGTTTTTGTAAAGCGCATTGAATGATGCACTAGATGTCTTAGAGAAGAGCGGTAGGGTACATATTATGATATTATCCCTTCTAGTCGATCACGGTAGGGTGGTAACAAACAACTTTGTAACTTGTAACTTGAACGCAATTCGATCGATCGGATATATAGATTATAGCTAGCTTGAACATTGTAATCGGATATTTAAATTTACACTGTTTCCAGTCTATTTTTAACACATGTTTTGCTTTTAATCCAAAAATATGTGATTTAATCTACAAAAATTTCTGTAACGTGCTAAAAATTTTTGACTGCAAACACCCTAAAAAGAGATAATAAAACGTCTGTTGCAGTGAAAAAGTATTTAAAAATGTGGCCCTTAAAAGTGCACGGCCATGCCCGCCCGTCACGAGACCACGAGCTGTCACTATCGCCGACGCCAACTAAAGAGTTGGACGATACCGTGTCCGTGAGGCAGTTGACGTTGTTTAGTATACTATATATAGTTTAGTATACATTTACTGATTTAGTATGCCTACCGAGGCCGGTTTCCTGCAGTTCATTCGTCTGCCGACAGTTCGTCTGCTGAGTAGACGAAACGCCCTTTCCTTCTAAAACTGTTCGTCTGCTGGGAAATGGGGTGGGGATGAGGAGTGGGGTGGGGACTAGGGGAGCTGGGGGACTGGGGAGCTGCCTCTGTATGGACAACTTCTCTGTCCGAATTAACATTTGTTATAATAAAGCGCTGCATGTATATGGGTCTTTCATCATTTTAACAAACTATTTTACAATATACACCTAAAATGAGAAAGCTTAACTAAAAACAGTGGCATGGAACGGAAGCTGTTAAAAATTTGATAAAGAAAAAAAACGGTGAATAGTTATTCTCATTCAAAATTTCTCTGATGCAAGACCTGCATCTGTTGTCATTTGTAGAAAGTGTGTGAGCACTCGACAGCAAGCTTTGCAATGTGATGATTGCAGTCAATGGCAGCACCAAATATGTGGTTCAGGCATAAGCCAAAAGGAGTATCGTCAGATTCTAGAAGACGACGCTTCATATATCTGGATTTGCTCCCGCTGTAATGGGAAAAGGTATGCAAAGTAATTGATCACATTATCGTTTTTCAATCCCTTTTTAAGAAAAGGCATATATATGCAGTGTATGTGTATGTCAGTGAAAAAATTGTCGAAATGAAATACATGATACCAAACTTGGTAGGTGCCGACAGCCGCCGCCAATCTACCAGCAGCCCATGCACGCCGGTGCTGCCGCCGATCCACCTGCAGCTGTCCACGCCGGTGCTGCCGCCGATCCACTTGCAGCTGTCCACGCCGGTGCTGCCGCCGATCCAACCTGCAGCTGTCCACGCCGGTGCTGCCGCCGATCCAACCTGCAGCTGTCCACGCCGGTGCTGCCGCCGATCCACCTGCAGCTGTCCACGCCGGTGCTGCCGCCGATCCAACCTGCAGCTTTCCACGCCGGTGCTGCCGCCGATCCAACCTGCAGCTGTCCACGCCGGTGCTGCCGCCGATCCACCTGCAGCTGTCCACGCCGGTGCTGCCGCCGATCCACCTGCAGCTGTCCACGCCGGTGCTGCCGCCGATCCACCTGCAGCTGTCCACGCCGGTGCTGCCGCCGATCCACCTGCAGCTGTCCACGCCGGTGCTGCCGCCGATCCACCTGCAGCTGTCCACGCCGGTGCTGCCGCCGATCCACCTGCAGCTGTCCACGCCGGTGCTGCCGCCGATCCACCTGCAGCTGTCCACGCCGGTGCTGCCGCCGATCCAACCTGCAGCTGTCCACGCCGGTGCTGCCGCCGATCCAACCTGCAGCTTTCCACGCCGGTGCTGCCGCCGATCCACCTGCAGCTGTCCACGCCGGTGCTGCCGCGGATCGAAATTACGATGGACTACAGGATCCGACGCCACTCGTTGAAGTGCAGCTTGAGTCGCAGCAAGAACATTTTGAGCTGAAACGCGGTATTAGTAAACGCGGTGGTGATCTCCTTGTATCCTCGTTTGGATATCTTCTAGGGCGGAACGGAGGCAAAGCTGGCTGCAATTATTGGAAGTGCATCGTCCGCAATGAAGACTTGAAGTGCAATGGCTCAGTGAGGCAGACTGCTGATGGTGTTTTCCATGTGAGCCGGCCACACAGATCTGTCATGCTGACAAAGCAGCTGGAATTAAGAGAGATGCATTGGGAAGTAAAAAACGAGGCGAAGCGATGCCGATTCGAGCCAGCAGCAGAAATAGCTGAAGGTGCTTTGATTGCCGACTCTCTGCGCGATGATTTTTAGGAGTAAATCCTCAAACTGCTGAGCAGCTGGCCAGAAATGCGAATAGATTTCGAGCTGGAAGTTTTTCTTTCACCCAGCCACTCACCCACTTAATTCACTTTCACCCAGCCACTCACCCACTTAATTCACTTTCACCCAGCCACTCACCCACTTAATTCACTGATCTCACCCAGCCACTCACCCACTCAATTCACTTTCACCCAGCCACTCACACACTTAATTCACTTTCACCCAGCCACTCACCCACTTAATTCACTTTCACCCAGCCACTCAATTCACTTTCTCTCCAATCTCTACTCTCAGCTCACTCTCAGCCTCTCTCCAATCTCCACTCTCAGCCTCTCTCCACTCTCAGCCTCTCTCCACTCTCAGCCTCTCTCCAATCTCCACTCTCAGCCTCTCTCCACTCTCAGCCTCTCTCCAATCTCAGCCTCTCTCCAATCTCCACTCTCAGCCTCTCTCCACTCTCAGCCTCTCTCCACTCTCAGCCTCTCTCCACTCTCAGCCTCTCTCCAATCTCCACTCTCAGCCTCTCTCCAATCTCCACTCTCAGCCTCTCTCCAATCTCCACTCTCAGCCTCTCTCCAATCTCCACTCTCAGCTCACTCTCAGCCTCTCTCGGCCACTCTCAGCCTCTCCATCAATCTCCACTCTCAGCTCACTCTCAGTCTCTCTCCACTGTCAGCCTCTCTCCGATCTCCACTCTCAGCTCACTCTCCTCTCATCTCTCCTCTCCCCTCTTCTCATCTCCTCTCTCTCCTTTCATCTCCTCACCTCTCTCCTCTAATCTTCCCTCCACTCCTCTCTCCCCTTTCTTCTCTCCTCTCTTCTCTCTCTAGCTCATCTTCTCACTCATCTGAGAGAGAGAGAGAGAGAGAGAGAGAGAGAGAGAGATCGTGTGTGTGTGTGTGTGTGTGTGTGTGTGAGTGAGTGAGTGAGTGAGTGAGTGAGTGAGTGAGTGAGTGAGTGAGTGAGTGAGTGAGTGAGTTAGTGTGAGTGAGTGAGTGAGAGAGGGAGAGAATAAGTGAGAGTGTGAATAAATGAGAGAGTGAATGAATGAGATTTTGAGAGTTTTTGAGCGAGTGAGAGAGTGTGAGAGCGTGGGATAGTTTAATCCGTCGAACCCTAGCTCGCACACAGCTCCCCCCACTTCGATCATTCTTCAACTCAAGTCCGCCGCGGCATAGCTAAGTTGCGTCACTCGCAAAGATTGAGAGACTTTACCTGCACTCTCGGAATCTTCTGTGATAACGAATTTTCAATGTTGCTGAATATATTGAATCTAATTTACAAGCTAAGTCATTATAGTGAGTTATTTACGTGCTACGTACGTAGTTATCGCTATACAAACCCTAGCAATAGGCTAAAAGTTGGAACTGAAAAAGATTACAGAAAAAGATAACGATATGTGACTTTTGAGGTGAGCTGTTTTAAATAGATTTTTATCACAATACAAGCCAGTCAGTTATTTAGCCCAGGTATTTATGACTTTCAATCGTATCAGCTGTAGGCCAAAATTGAAAAATTACTCCAATGGTTGGCTAATTGTGTGTAACGATTGAAAATGCAAATCCTTGCATTTGATGAACGATGAACTTGCATTTCGTTCTATGCACGGATGACATATTTTGAAGATTCATTTTGAAAAGACCAATCCGTCCCTACAGAAATTTAACAAAGTTAATAAAGAGGTTGTGGGTTGGGCAGCTCCCCACCCCACTCCACATCGCCCGGCCCCACCCCCATTTCCCGGCAGACGAACAGTTTTAAAAAGAGAAAACTTTTCGTCTGCTCATCAGACGAACTATCAGCAGACGAAACAACTTGCACCTGCACCCCCTAGGCCTAGGCCTAGTCTAGAGAGGAACACAATATAAGAACCCAGTTAAGAAGGAACACAAGCGAAGCAATAGCCTCCCTTATTCCATATTGGAAAAAGTTACTAGCTAAATATTGAATAGCTATCCAGCGCATTTTCAAAATGACCCTGTAGCATACATGGCAGGTTTTTTTGTAAGGTTGACTGGCCTATGTATTATTAGAGACTGACCCCTTGGGATATGTTTGCTTGATGCTTAACAGGTATCTGCATTTTGCATAATTTTTAGAATTAGGGCTATGATCCTATATATTTAGTTATTCTTGAGAATAGCCTTGAAACATTGTATCAATATTTCAATAAATAGGCCTACAAAGAAACATATTGATAAAAGCTAATAAGCTGGGTAGAGTAGGCCCTAGAGATAGGTTTAGGCCTATAGGAGCTATTGCTCAAATCAAGGCATGGATATATGATAAAACCTTAAGTAGGTAGAGTAGAATATTATTTTGTGGATCAATATTTTAAAGATTTTGTATAAGAAACATATCAGAACTTAATGCATAGACATAGAAATCAGATAAAGTTGCTCGCTTTGTAAATAATAAGAATAAAAAGCCAACTATCAACATTTGTTATATTTGTAAGTTGACAAATTTTGTAGGCCTTCTCTGATGCAATGCATTTAAAAAAATCTTTTTTTGCCTCACACAAATATTTATTATTGTTAGCCTCAGCTTTTTGTTTGTTCTAATAAAATAAACCTGAAGATACACCACGGAGTGGAAAATGCATCAACTTAAAAATGTTGATAGTTGGTTTTTTATTCTTATAGACATAGAACATTTGATGTTTACCAAGCTAAATGCATATTAAAAAGTTCTCGAAAGAATAATATTTTCTAGAATGTAGGCATTAAAGTAAATAAGCCATGCTTGGGCACAACCTTGGAATCACTCGGCCATTTCTATTGGCAATATACACATGTAAGTCGCTATTGGACAGAATAGTAGTCATGTGACTGCTCTCAGCCAATAGTGACTTACATGTGTGTGTTGCCAGTAGAAACAGCCAAGTAAATCCCAAGGTTGCGCACGTATGAAGAAAGCCATTGCATATAAAAGAATAAAAAGGGCACAATACATAGGTTTAAGCCATTTTAATGAAAAGTCATTTTGGCAAAATATATTTTAGTGGAAAGTCATTTTGGCAAAAAGCTTTAGCAAATATTTATAATTTATTGGTTTTTATTATAAATTTTGAGTATCTACTTTTTAAAGCTGAATAAAGTATATTTTTAATTTTTTATTTGTATTACAAATGTATATAGTTTGTCTATCCCTAATAATAAGTGATAATACTATATTGTTCTAGCTCTTTTGGTTCTATTAATTATTTAGTCTCTAGATCTATTCCTTTTCTTAAAATCTTTCTTGTTTAAATCAATATGTAAGTGGCAAAATTCTATATTTAATTAAGTCTAGAAAGTTATAGCATTTCCTAGGACCAAAGATGTTTAGTAATAGACTCTTAATCTATTGACACATTCATAGGGGCCTAGTTTCTTTATCTTAATGCCTCTCAGCTAATG
Organism: Macrostomum lignano; assembly: GCA_002269645.1. Lineage (NCBI taxonomy): Eukaryota > Metazoa > Platyhelminthes > Macrostomidae > Macrostomum > Macrostomum lignano. The sequence goes on along the minus strand of NIVC01001607.1, from coordinate 4,380 downwards.
CCTAATTCCTAGTGCCAAATCTCTGCCTCCATGGATTTAATCTCCCTACCTAAGTTTATACAAATTTGTTATTCCTTATTCTAAGTTTTCACAACTTTGGTATTCCCTTTTCTGATTCTTTACAACCTTAGTATTCCCTATTCTGAGTATTACAACTTTGGAAGGCCTATTCTCTATTCTCAGTCTTCATGATTTCAAAATTCCCTATTCTGAGTCTTCATGATTTTGAAATTCCCTATTCTGAGTCTTGATGATTTCAAAATTCCTTATTCTAAGTCTTCATGACTTTGAAATTCCCTTTTCTGAGTGAGTCTTGATGATTTCGAAATTCCCTATTCTGAGTCTTCATGATTTTGAAATTCCATATTCTGAGTCTTCATGATTTCAAAATTCCCTATTCTGAGTCTTCATGACTTTGAAATTCCCTATTCTGAGTCTTCATGATTTTGAAATTCCCTATTTTGAGTTTTTATGACTTTGGTATTCCCTAGAAAAAAACTAACAAGGTAAGCTTTTAGCAGAAATTGTCTTAAAGCTAAAAAGCATATTAATGGAAAGTATCGTTAATGAATTTTCAGCTAAGAATGAGTTTTTACTCACTCTACTTAGCGGGGATGCCCAGCTACTATGCAGAGGTAATTACTAACTAGAACTTCTTCACTTTAACTGTTATGCTTCAATATTGCTCTAACCATTAAAAATGCAACCTCTATAGGGGAGAATATGGAGCATGTTTGAGACCTGCGGACCTGTGGAATCAGTTTTCATTAAACAGCACTTCGACAATGGCACTCTGCAAGGCTTTGTGAACATGCGCGATTGGTCTGGAGCAGAGCAGGCTGTCAATCAGTTCAATGGCTATGCTGTCGAGCCCAATGTTAAACTAACTGTACGGCACAAGACTAATCGAAATAGTTATAATCAGCGCAATAATAACACGGCAAACCGTAGTTCGAATGATAGTCTTAGCCAACCAGCTAGATCGTCGATTGCTTCCAACGACAGTTTGCCAATTTTGCCACTGTTGTCGTCTCTGCCGGCACCTACCGCTGGTGCCGCCGCCGCTGTGCCACCGCCGCCACAACCGTTGCATAACAATGTTCCCTGCAGTTCGCCGCCCGCTGCTGTGTAAGCTGGCAGCGGGAGTATAGGAGCGGGTGTGAGAAGGGAGCGAAGGTCATAGAAGGAGCGGGTGTGAGAAGTCAGCGAAGGTCATAGAAGGAGCGGGTGTGAGAAGGGAGCGAAGGTCATAGAAGGAGCGGGTGTGAGAAGTCAGCGAAGGTCATAGAAGGAGCGGGTGTGAGAAGTGAGCGAAGGTCATAGAAGCAGCGGTGTGAGAAGTGAGCGAAGGTCATAGAAGCAGCGGGTGTGAGAAGTGAGCGAAGGTCATAGAAGGAGCGGGTGTGAGAAGGGAGCGAAGGTCAAAGAAGCAGCGGGTGTGAGGAGGGAGCGAAGATCATAGAAGGAGCGGGTGTGAGAAGTGAGCGAAGGTCATAGAAGGAGCGGGTGTGAGAAGTCAGCGAAGGTCATAGAAGGAGCGGGTGTGAGAAGTCAGCGAAGGTCATAGAAGGAGCGGGTGTGAGAAGTGAGCGAAGATCATAGAAGGAGCGGGTGTGAGAAGTGAGCGAAGGTTATAGAAGGAGCGGGTGTGAGAAGTGAGCGAAGGTCATAGAAGGAGTGGGTGTGAGAAGTCAGCGAAGGTCATAGAAGCAGCGGGTGTGAGAAGTGAGCGAAGGTCATAGAAGGAGCGGGTGTGAGAAGGGAGCGAAGGTCAAAGAAGCTGCGGGTGTGAGGAGGGAGCGAAGGTCAAAGAAGCAGCGGGTGTGAGGAGGGAGCGAAGGTCAAAGAAGCAGCGGGTGTGAGGAGGGAGCGAAGGTCATAGAGGAGCGAAGGTCATAGAAGGAGCAGGTGTGAGAAGGGAGCGAAGGTCATAGAAGCAGCGGGTGTGAGGAGGGAGCGAAGATCATAGCAGCGGGTGTAGGCCATAAGGGGTGGAGGCCTTACGTCACTGCCTGTAACCGCAATGCTAAAAATTTCAGGCGCAGGCGGTTAGACTGGCTGAGGCTGGACCAAACGGCCATGCTAAGTATTTATTTGGACGCTAAGCAGTTTCGCAGTGCAGCCAAATTCTGGGTTAGCGCACTCCGCCTAGTAACCCGGGCGAGCCGGATTTTCAGACCGAACTGGACTCGTGGGCGTCTAATCCGGCATCGAAAATATCTGCATCGGTTGCCAGGGACAACGTTGGTACTAGCGGCGGCCTGATAGCATGCATCGATGGTTTGGCTTGCCGAGTTCAACTCATTGAGTCGCTCAGCGTCAATCTGTTTCGGGCATTTCTAGTCGACATTGGCGTCGAAAGGCGGGTAGAGGCAGCGGAATTGAGGTCGCTGCCAGCTAGTCTGGCCGTGCCACCGTGCCGGGCCTTGCAAGTGAGAATTTATAGTGCTATGGTAACTGAGGCTGCTTGTGGGAATGAAATTAATATAACGTTTTTTAAGGGTTGGGATTTTTTGAGAATATGAAATTGGAAGGAGATTTAAAGATTTGTGGTTGATTAGGGTATTTGAGGATCTGGGATTTGGAGATCTAGGATTGATTAGAGGATTTTGGGATCTGGGATTGATTAGGGGATTTGAGGATTTGGATTGACTAGGGGATTAGAGGATCTGTGATTGGTTGAAGAATTTGAGGATCTGGGATTGATTAGGGGATTTTGGGATCTGGGATTGATTAGGGATTTTGGGATCTGGGATTGATTAGGGGATTTTGGGATCTGGGATTGATTAGGGATTTTGGGATCTGGGATTGATTAAGGCATCATTGGAGGATCTGGGATTGATAATGGGTTTTGAGGATGTGTGTAATAGCTCGTAAATCTCTTAATCTCCACCGGTTCGCCCTCCCCCCCCCCCATGACAGGTGTCATTCCGTGGCCTGAAGGATGACGATCCTGGCTTGGCCGATGCCACAGCCCAGCTGCTCCGGCTTGCCGAACTGCACAATGGCTTATTAACTATTCGTCGCTGCGGCAAAAGTCGCGCCTGCGACGGATTCATGCTTATCCCTGTGGACGTGCTCGAGGCCGATCAGGAATCCCCATCTGTCACTGGCAAATCTCTGCAGCCCACGCCGTCGATTCAGGCATCAAAGGCGCCGACTCAGGCGCGACCGCCGACTCAGGCACCGACTCACTCACAGACTCAGGCACCGACTCACTCACAGACTCAGGCACCGAATCAGCAACCGACTCAGGCACCGACTCACTCACAGACTCAGGCACCGACTCAGGCACCGAATCAGCAACCGACTCAGGCACCGAATCAGGCACCGACTCGAGCACCGAGTCAGACACCGAATCGGGCACCGAATCGGGCACCGACTCAGGCACCGATCAGACACCGACTCGAGCGCCGACCCAGGCACCGAAACAGCAACCGACTCGAGCACGAATCAGGCACCGAGTCGAGCTTCTATGGCGTTGAAAGCTTCAAATTCGCTGACTACTGCAGAGTTGCTGCGAATAACTGGCCAATCAAAGCTCTTAGCCAGCCTGCGGGCGCTTTTGATGGTCAGCTGTGCGCGGATAACAACTAATAGGCGGCTGTTACACGTGACCGAAATTGGGCCCGCTGGGCAGTCTAAAGTGCAACAGCTGGAAGGTTTGTGAGGTCTTTCGGTGTGCTTTATTTAGTAAGTAGTATTAGTGGTAGTAGTAGTAGTAGTAGTGGTAGCAGTACTTATTAACTACTAGTACGAGTAGAAATAAGAGAAGTAGTTGCAGTTACAGTAGCAGGTGATAGTGTAGTTGTGGCACTGGAGACATGGATGCGACAGCCCCCATAAAATGGGGCCCATTAGGTCGATTTATTAAATATTAAAAGCGCTCATTACTTAATTTTTTATTTACACTATGGTAAATAATCTTCCCTTCCTACTATCAGTAGTCAATCGGTCTCGCTATAATTTGTTTATTACTTTAAATAATTCCAGACCGGCTATCCCGTGTCAAGCTGCCGCAGTCGAGCCGTTTGACTCAACTGCCGCAGGCCGGCACCCCCTGCTGTTGCAGTCTTCTAAAAACCGGCGCCTGTTGCGCGCGCGTCTGTCTGGAAGGCGCCATTGTTTACCTGCCGGATCGCGGCGACACCTTGGCCCTAGACTGCACTAACGGTTTGTCCCGTTCGACATGTCGACCGCTGCTGCTGCTGCTGCTGCTAATGACGGCATCGACTTCGCCTCGCTGCCGCCTCTCGTCGTGCCAGTCCGTCTGGCTCAGGTTATGGACAGCGCCGAGCTCTGGTCCGAGGCGGCGATCGGCTGTTTGAAAGACGCATTTTATTGACACTCCACTGGAGGTGTTTGTGGCGCCGGCCGCTT
>NIVC01001606.1:165000-167875 GCA_002269645.1 Macrostomum lignano | reverse complement strand
AGTATCAGAATAGCTACTGCTAAAGAGACACGTGCCATAGTTCGATAGACACACAGTGTCGCTGAACTCCTTGAACTACACGCGGCTAATTTTTTACGTTGGATCATGCAACCATTATTAACCTTCGACTGTGAACCGGTAAAATAGCCTGCCTGCTACACATCACACACCAACGTATAATCAGCTGGTGACCATCTGAAATTTATTACAAGTCAAGCAAAATATCATCTACGATCCGAGCTGAGTACAGTGATCAACAGCATGTTCAAGCTTTGATGAGCAAATGCAATTTTGGAAATAAAACCATTGCGATCAGAGACAAATTTTCGAAAATATGTTTCAAAAATATCGCTAAAATACTTATAATCGATGGTACATGGGTTGTATCTGCCTCTCGGCGGTGAGAATGCGGAGCACTTCATCTGTGAATGCCCTGCCTTGACTCAGGACAGGCTCGACAACCTCGGCCCCAAACTCGGACTTTCAAAATTTCGAACCCGAGAATCTCTGCCAGTTCTCCTCTACATGTACGAGCTACCTAAGGGCAACTGGGCGAGCGACCATCCACCTTCTGGACTCACTGGATGGGGACTGCGCTGCGGACGCAGGTACCACCGGCTCCACCGGAGCACAATAGCTGCCAGTGGCTATGGGAACGAGGCCTATCCCGCTGTATCCGGATGCCCAGAGCCCCTTGTAGCTGAGTCTGAGTCTGAGTATGTATATTTATATATTTTTACAGCTCATTATTACCATGGACGCATGAGCAAATGAAATATTAGAGGGTAGACAGAATCGCCTGCAAGAGAGACTTTCGTATGCTGGTATGACCATAGCAGGTAAATTTATCCAATTAGCTAATGCGAATGGAGAGAGAGCTGCTTCTGCAGTGCTCACTCACAGTATGGATTACTGAATTTCTAACAGAGCTGCCATAAACACCCTCCCTATCGTATCCCTACAAAATTGCATGCTCAGAAAGGCTGTAGTTAAAATATTTAAAGTTTAGGATTGCAGTCATTCCCATAATATAAAATTGCTCTCAATATTGCTACAGACTAAACCCCAAGTCAATTTATTATTCACACTACCGCAACCCTCTAGGCAAAAAGCAAGAAAGCAACAGAAGTTCATCAAAACAACGCGCAGGAAATTACTAGTAAGCTGGCTGGCAACGCTGTATCTAACATGATTTTTTTACAAATAAAGAACGGAAATCAATACTACCTAATACTGCAACTCCCTTTCAGTGCTTGGACTGCTTGTTCTCATGCTGCTAGCAGCTGTCGGGAGCGTCAATTCCCAGGACCTTGGCTTCGGCTTCTCTCTGAAGTACGTCCGCATGTGCCTGAAGCCGGAGTTCACTCGCGAGCTGGCCGCGGACAATGGAACCGCTGAGTTCGTGTGCGCCTCAGCCTGCGCTAGGCTGGTCCGAGCTGCCAGGGATTCCAGCTGCCTGCAGGAGGCGCAAGTGCGGGCTCTCGTGTTCGACAAGTGCAGTCCGAGCCAGCTGGTCCGCACCGACTGCAGCGACTTCGCCTGGACCTTCGTTCGCAACCAGCCGGCCTGCCGGACGGCCAGCTGTGCCCCGACGGCTTCGGCAGTGGCTACTTCGGCTCCACCTACAAGGTGGTGAGCGCCGCTAGCTGGACTGCGGTCGCACAGCCTGCGAGGCGATGCCCGGACTCACCAAATATGCCGACGCCCTGGAGAGAAACGAGACGGCCCATTTCCACTGGATCAAGACCAACGTGAACTCTGGCAAAAGCTTCTTCATCGGCGGATACGGCCAGGAAGCGCGGTCAGCGATCCGTGGTTCTGGCTGGACTGCAACCTGGGCCTCCTGCCCGAACTCTGGGGACCCGGACAGCCGAACGAAGCGTCTCTGCCAACCGATTGGACATCTGGTCGACTCACTCGGCCGGAGTGGAAGATTTGACTGATGTCTACGCTGGAGTCACCATGGCGATGTGCGAGTGCATCAATCCGTTCGCCTGACATCTACAGATATGTAATTGTACTATCGAGTTCCCATTTGACCGAACATATGCTGTTGAACAATTCTAATGTCCCATTCACCGCGAAATGTAGAATTCTGGCGAAAGAGTAAATAATCTAACAATATATTCACGATCGAGACCTAAACTAGAAAGGCCAGGTGATGCTGTACACAAAAACACTTTTCAGAGGCACTAAGGCTATATTTATCAGTTATTTTTTACTTTGTAGATATATGTTAGACTTGCCGTTACAAGCTCGTGGTCAAATCTGACTGTCGAATATAGTAAATTCGAATTGGAAACTTTTTAATGTTCAACAATTCCTATATCGTTGATAATATGATTGTTTTGTCGCAAATTATTTTTAGTATTAAAAACACAGTCGCGTGATAATAAATGTGTTAATATTATCAACTGATATTTAACAAAAACAAGTGTCAAGTGAAAAATGACTTTTCAGCCTTCATTTATCTTGGAGAGTTGAAGTTTCATTTTACTGTCTAAAGGACTTTTTGTCCCCACATGTGCTTTATATTGATATTAATGGTTTGCATTGACTACCATCTCCCTTGGCTTTCCAGTTGCCTTAATCGTTCCGGTGATCTTGTGTGCGTGCTTTCAGCGTGATTGGCTGCGGCAAGCAAGCAAGCTTCGCTCGCTCTTTCTCGCTATCTACTATCTATCTATCTATCTATCTATCTATCTATCTATCTATCTATCTATCTATCTATCTATCTATCTATCTATCTATCTATCTATTATCTATCTATCTTCTATCTATCTATCTATCTATCTATCTATCTATCTATCTATCTATCTATCTATCTATCTATCTATCTATCTATCTATCTATCTATCTATCTATCTATCTATCT
>NIVC01001606.1:85000-162500 GCA_002269645.1 Macrostomum lignano | reverse complement strand
ATTTGATCCTCGGGAACAGCCTGGTGCTAGGTCTGGAGAGTAGGGTGGATGGGGCAGCAGCCGGACCCCCTGCTGCTCCAGGCACGCCATGGTTGAGGCCGCTCTGTGCGGTGCGCAGTCATGGTACAGCAGGAGTCAAGGTCCATGCCTGGTTCGCGCACGTTCCTGCGCTCCTGCAGCACGCCTGGCAGAACAGTGTCTGTGTAGAACCTGACAGTCACTGCGGCACCCGCTGGAAGGATGTTCACCGATACAACACCCTGAGAGTTAGAAAAAATGGTGAACATCCGCTTCTGTCTGCGGAATCCGGTCTTCAGCATCTCGGGCCTAGGCTCATTTTCTGCCAGCCAGACCATGCTAGACTGCTTATCTTTCATGGTAAAGAAGGGGATCCAACATTCGTCTCCTGTGATGACATCCGACAGTCGTCGTGGGCCGTGGGGCTCAAACATTTGCAGCCACAAGCGACAGATGCGCACCCTCTCTGCTTGCTGCTCCGGGGTGAGAAAATGGGGTACCCACGAGCGCAGGTCTTTGTGCGGCCCAGTTGCTCATGCATGATGTTATGAGCACTTCCATAGCTGACCAAGCTCATAGGCAAGGAATCTCAGCGTAATGCTCCAATCCTCACGAATTATTGCATCGACACGGGCCACAACATCTTCGGTCAAGGATGTCCGGGGTCGGCCAGACCTCGGTTTATCGTTAAAACTGTCCCGGCCTCCGAGAAATGGCGCAGCCAGCGGGCAACCATGTCAAATGATGGAGCAGAGTCAGCTAAAACATTCACCAGATCGGTATGAATCTCAGTCGCTCTGCTCTGAATCCCGAGTCGTTTCATATGACAAATAAAATAGGAAAGAAGTGACTCTTAACGACTCTAAATGACGAGATGGCACGGTACAAGTCACCAAAGAGTCGCCTAAAAGTCACTTTGAAGCGTTTTATTGTCTGCGACTGTGAAACGACTTTGGAGCGGTAGAGTCGTACTTGAGGCGTGCTAGAGTCGCTGTAGAGTCTTTAGTGCGCCACTTCTGAGACGCACTAACCGCATTAGAAGAGTCAGAGTTACAGTTACGCCATAAACACCGAATGTAGCCCATTGAACTCTAATTGCACTCTAACAAGCCTACTGAGTTAGTAGAAAGTTAAGGACAAAAACAACGATTCTTGGACAACTTTTTAATGTTCAACAATTCCTATATCGTTGATAATACGAGCGTATGATTGCTTTTTTGTCGCAAATTATTTTTAGTATTAAAAACACAGTCGCGTGATAATAAATCTGTTAATATTATCAACTGATATTTAACAAAAAACAAGTGTCAAGTGAAAAATGACTTTTCAGCCTTCATTTCTCTTGGAGAGTTTTTTTACTGTCTAAAGGACTTTTTGTCCCCACATGTGCTTTATATTGATTTTACTGGTTTGCATTGACTACCATCTATCTATCTATCTATCTATCTATCTATCTATCTATCTATCTATCTATCTATCTATCTATCTATCTATCTATCTATCTATCTATCTATCTATCTATCTATCTATCTATCTATCTATCTATCTATCTATCTATCTATCTATCTATCTATCTATCTATCTATCTATCTATCTATCTATCTATCTATCTATCTATCTATCTATCTATCTATCTATCTATCTATCTATCTATCTATCTATCTATCTATCTATCTATCTATCTATCTATCTATCTATCTATCTATCTATCTATCTATCTATCTATCTATCTATCTATCTATCTATCTATCTATCTATCTATCTATCTATCTATCTATCTATCTGTATGTATCTATCTATCTATCGCCAGTCTTTCTGCTTCTCTAACTAGCATTTTACGCAGATGCATAAAATACTATCTTTCTGCATCCTACGAGTGTGTGGGCAATTCAATATGTCGATATACTCGCATGCAGCCTCTCTGATCAATAATTCATGTTGCAGTGCATCTGCCATGGCTCTTTTTAGCAGACAAGCTAGTAGACAAGCAGTCTGACGCAGCAGATACAGCTGTCTTTTTCAACCCCCCCCCTGCAACCGTGGGCAGATCCATCCACTATATTAAAAATGAGTTGTCTCTCTACTGAGTTCTATCTAACTATCTAGAGTGCCCATTCAATTTTTTTTGAATGGGTAGAACTGCTGTGAGCGCTGCTGTGTTGGACGATGTCGCCAAAGGCGTTGCTTCAGGATGCCCGCAGCCCCTTCCTGCTATTTTTTGTTATTAAGCCCAAAAATCCAAATAGCTTGATGGCTTGACTAGAATATGTATTCTGGAGTTTGCTAACCAGCAAATGCAAGCAATACCGCTCTGCCTGATAATTTTGCCAAAATATTTCATCATTGCTACTTTGACGCTGGTGCTGTGTAATTTGTTTGGAATTTATTCGGAATTTGTTCGGAGTCGAATGCAGCAACAACAACAACAACAACAACAATAACAATAACAACAACAACAACAACAACAACATCAACTACTACTACTACTACTACTACTACTACTACTACTACTACTACTACTACTACTACTACTACTACTACTACTACTACTACTACTACTACTACTACTACTACTACTACTACTACTACTACTACTACTACTACTACTACTACTACTACTACTACTACTACTACTACTACTACTACTACTACTACTACTACTACTACTACTACTACTACTACTACTACTACTACTACTACTACTACTACTACTACTACTACTACTACTACTACTACTACTACTTGTAAACATCAACATTCTAATGTCACTAGCAGGTAGATCGAGATCTGATTGTTGTTTTGACTTTTACGAGACCAAAGTTTAACAGAATTAATAATTTTGTAAAGGTTGCTGAGCACTCTTCGGTGACATCGCGTCCCATAACCTGAGCACATGCAAGCGCGCCAATACTGTACGCAGGCACGCACTCATGCTAATACGAGGGGTGATCAAAAAGTTCTGCAAGTGACCTCACAACTCAGTGTTACAGCAGCCATGGCGTCTAACCAATGTCCCATTCCCACAAAGTACTTTCCATCACCATCTATGCACCTCCGCATGCGTGTGGACCACGTCTGAAAGCAGTCATGGTACTCCGAAGTTGGTACACCCTGTAGAGCTGAATGTACCACTTGGGCAAGGTTTTGAATGCGTGAAAATGGCCTCCCACAAATGACGGATTTGATCCTCGGGAACAGCCTGGTGCTAGGTCTGGAGAGTAGGGTGGATGGGGCAGCAGTCGGACCCCTGCTGCTCCAGGTACGTCATGTTTGAGGCCGCTCTGTGCGGTGCCGCAGTCATGGTACAGCAGGAGTCGGGTCCATGCCTGGTTCGCGCACGTTCCTGCCGCTCCTGCAGCACGCCTGGCAGAAAAGTGTCTGTGTAGTACCTGACAGTCACTGCGGCACCCGCTGGAAGGATGTTCACCGATACAACACCCTGAGAGTTGAAAAATGGTGAACATCCGCTTCCGACTGCGGAATCCGGTCTTCAGCACCTCAGGCCTTGGCTCATCTTCTGCCAGCCAGACGATGTTGGACTGCTTATCCTTCATGGTAAAAGAAGGAGATCCAGCATTCGTCTCCTGTGATGACATCCGACAGTCGTTGTGGGCCGTGGGGCTCAAACATTTGCACCCACAAGCGACAGATGCGCACCCTCTCTGCTTGCTGCTCCGGAGTGAGAAGATGGGGTACCCACCGAGCGCAGGTCTTTGTGCGGCCCAGTTGCTCATGCATGATTTTATGAGCACTTCCATAGCTGACACCAAGCTCATAGGCAATGAATCTCAGCATAATGCTCCAATCCTCACGAATTATTGCATCGGCATGGGCCACGACATCTTCGGTCAAGGATGTCCGGGGTCGGCCAGACCTCGGTTTTTCGTTAAAACTGTCCCGGCCTCCCGAGAAATGGCGCAGCCAGCGGGCAACCATGTCAAATGATGGAGCAGAGTCAGCTAAAACATTCACCAGATCGGTATGAATCTCAGTCGCTCTGCAGCCAAGTTGCAAGCGCATAAAGATGTAAAAGCAAAAAGTGTCTTTTGGTGGTTCCATTAGCTTAATGGAGACTCACTGTGGATATCTTACAGCAGACTTTTTGCAGACTACGAGTACATCGTTCACAAGGCTTTCACTTTTCTACAGGTAGAAGTATTTAATTAAACAAAGACGGTCCAAGCAAGATTCGAATATTTTGAGAATGCAGAATATATATTTTTCGTTTGCCAAAGTTTATATATTTGTGTAATTTACTTCAGATCGGTAAAAGCATTACAAATTTGCTTTTAAGTTGAGTAAATTGAGTTCTTTGGCAGTTTTGACTAGCACAGTTTAATTCTGAATTGCTCTTCACATCATGAGTTGCTGCATGCCGAGTTTGTCGAATCTCAGTTGTAGGCCTCCAACTCGCAGATGGTGAGATAGTCGTGCTGGTTGACCACGCGAATTTTGCTGCCAAAGGCGTTGCAGGTGAAGTTGGCAACGGAGAACGGCACCGCCAAGTTTACCTGGTTGCACTCAACTCCGTCCACCTGCAGGGAGAACTTGTTGAGCCGCTCAGGGCAGCAGCCCTGCCTGTTGTAGATGGTGACGTAGCTGATCAGCGATGGGGCAGCGAGCTGGCCCTCCCACAATTCGGGCAGGTTATTGGTGGTTTGAGTGCAGGAAATACCGGAGAAACTCTGGTTCCTGTTTCCGTCAATAGCGCGGCCGCAGTTACTTGAGTACGAGCTCTGCTCACAGCCAACAAACTGCAGTCTTTCAATCTTTCTGATGTAAACATCGCACAGTCCGGAGCTCTGCCAGGGCTGACTGACGAAGGCAGACCAACTGAAGAGTCGGCACAGGCCCTCCAGCCAGCTGAACCCGAAGCAGTCAGCTGCCAGGGCGCATTCCATGGCGCAGCTCCGAGAGTTTCGGCTTCTGAGGACCTTCGATGCAGCTGGGGCCACGGCGCTTTGGTGTCTTTCAATATAGGAGAGTTTTGTTGCTGTGCACAGGGCTACAGAGATTAGCAGCGATAGAATAAAGACTTGGCGCATTCTCGATGCACTGTAAAGGTTGGATGCTCGGAGGCATGCATCATGGCGAGCACTTAGGTGTAGTTCTGAGTTATAAACAATTTGAAAGCATTTTTTATTTGTTTTTACAGTTTACCAATAAGAAAGCTACTGTATTCAGGCGATAGAATCATAGATCCTAGATCCCAGATCCTAGATCCCAGATCCTAGATCCCAGATCCTAGATCCCAGATCCTAGATCCCAGATCCTAGATCCCAGATCCTAGATCCCAGATCCTAGATCCCAGATCCTAGATCCCAGATCCTAGATCCCAGATCCTAGATCCCAGATCCTAGATCCCAGATCCTAGATCCCAGATCCTAGATCCCAGATCCTAGATCCCAGATCCTAGATCCCAGATCCTAGATCCCAGATCCTAGATCCCAGATCCTAGATCCCAGATCCTAGATCCCAGATCCTAGATCCCAGATCCTAGATCCCAGATCCTAGATCCCAGATCCTAGATCCCAGATCCTAGATCCCAGATCCTAGATCCCAGATCCTAGATCCCAGATCCTAGATCCCAGATCCTAGATCCCAGATCCTAGATCCCAGATCCTAGATCCCAGATCCTAGATCCCAGATTCTAGATCCCAGATCCTAGATCCCAGATCCTAGATCCCAGATCCTAGATCCCAGATCCTAGATCCCAGATCCTAGATCCCAGATCCTAGATCCCAGATCCTAGATCCCAGATCCTAGATCCCAGATCCTAGATCCCAGATCCTAGATCCCAGATCCTAGATCCCAGATCCTAGATCCCAGATCCTAGATCCCAGATCCTAGATCCCAGATCCTAGATCCCAGATCCTAGATCCCAGATCCTAGATCCCAGATCCTAGATCCCAGATCCTAGATCCCAGATCCTAGATCCCAGATCCTAGATCCCAGATCCTAGATCCCAGATCCTAGATCCCAGATCCTAGATCCCAGATCCTAGATCCCAGATCCTAGATCCCAGATCCTAGATCCCAGATCCTAGATCCCAGATCCTAGATCCCAGATCCTAGATCCCAGATCCTAGATCCCAGATCCTAGATCCCAGATCCTAGATCCCAGATCCTAGATCCCAGATCCTAGATCCCAGATCCTAGATCCCAGATCCTAGATCCCAGATCCTAGATCCCAGATCCTAGATCCCAGATCCTAGATCCCAGATCCTAGATCCCAGATCCTAGATCCCAGATCCTAGATCCCAGATCCTAGATCCCAGATCCTAGATCCCAGATCCTAGATCCCAGATCCTAGATCCCAGATCCTAGATCCCAGATCCTAGATCCCAGATCCTAGATCCCAGATCCTAGATCCCAGATCCTAGATCCCAGATCCTAGATCCCAGATCCTAGATCCCAGATCCTAGATCCCAGATCCTAGATCCCAGATCCTAGATCCCAGATCCTAGATCCCAGATCCTAGATCCCAGATCCTAGATCCCAGATCCTAGATCCCAGATCCTAGATCCCAGATCCTAGATCCCAGATCCTAGATCCCAGATCCTAGATCCCAGATCCTAGATCCCAGATCCTAGATCCCAGATCCTAGATCCCAGATCCTAGATCCCAGATCCTAGATCCCAGATCCTAGATCCCAGATCCTAGATCCCAGATCCTAGATCCCAGATCCTAGATCCCAGATCCTAGATCCCAGATCCTAGATCCCAGATCCTAGATCCCAGATCCCTGCAGACCTACTTGAACTTGAGCTGTTAAAAGGTTATTTTGCAAATTATGCACACTTTCTATATGTCTCGTATATTCTAGTAGATATTAGAAATTGTAGGTAGGAGTACATATACAAAGCAGTGGCAGTTTAAGACAAAAATGATTGACAGCTTTTATTGGAATTTCTGTGATGTGCCATTATCAACTAGTAAGAAAAAATCTAACAAATTTCATAGTTTTGGTAATCTATCGTAAATTTATTTTTTATTTGCTTAAATATACCTTTTAAAAGCTTTTTAATGTTACTATTACATTTAAACTTACTCAAAAGATTTGATGCATTCTCGGGAAGTCTGTATCTGCAGAATTTCATGCAATTAAAATCGTCGACTTTAATTCAGTCTAGAAATATGTCGTAAAAAACGTCAACCAAAGGCAACAATTTACATGTACTACTTCCACAACAGCTAAAAATAAACCTCTCAGTGGTAAGGCCTCCAGCATTTTATCCTTGCCCATGGGCATTTTATCCTAGTGATAGCGATAGCGATTGCAATTGCAATGCTCCGAGTCTCTGCTGATACTCGCGGCTATAGTGTACCTAATGAACTGGTTCAGCAGCAGCAAGAGCGCCTTGTGCAGAGCTGATCGGTGAGCGGTCAAAGTGCCAACATGAGCACGAACTTGAGCATTGATCGAAGAAGCCACTGATCAATACACATCCACTCATTCTGTTCAAAGATGTCCCCGATCCTGAGAAGATTTTTATATCTGCTATAACCTATACGAGGATATTTTCCTAAGAGGACTCGTGTTGGTTCTACTTAAGCTTGTAGTCCTTTGATATTATCTATTTAATAAAATAATATTCATTCAAGAATTGTATCTAAGCTTCAAAAAAAACCAGCCAAGGCTTCAACGATGCAAAGATTCCGCATAATCCGCCATTCTAGGGTAGTGCACGAGAATAATTGCGAGTGCATTTAAAGAATCGAGATGAGCGTGTAATACGTCCCTAGACATCACACTCATTCGCAGACTATTTGACGCGCTTGTTACCCCCGTTATCACTTACGGTTGTGAGCTCTGGGGCCCTCTGGCTACCATGTCTGATACAAAAGCTATTGATAATATTCAGCTGAAATTCTACAAATATCTCCTCAATCTACCAAAATTTGCTAGCAACAGTGTGATATCATCAGAACTTGAGCTTACTCCAATCTCTCAACGAATCGCTGAAACCTACCTCATCTACTGGCTGAAGATTAGACACAAAAAACTCTGCCAAACGACTCTAGAAATTTTCTACTCAAGCACCGGCCAAAAAAAATCCATGGAAAATGAATGTACTAAAGAAACTAGAAAGTATAGACCTAAAAGCACTAACTGAAGATAAACTTTCCCAAAGCTTTAATAACGAGAAATACCTAGTGAAAAAGCACTTCAAGATACACAGAGAAAGAGAACTTAGCCAAAAGCTAGAGAATCAGCAACATATTAAACTCTACAAAAACGCCTATCTCTACAAAAAAATCTGCAGGCCCGACCTTTCAGATTACTTTCCATGTACATTTAGAAACAAAAAATTGTTAACAACCCTCCTAAAACTGAAATGCGAGATTACACCCAACTTTTTTTCTCAAGAACCATGTAAAATGTGTGGAGCGCGAAATGGTTCTGACATTCTACACTACTTGACTGAATGTCCACAAACTGAAGAGATCAGGAAAAAATACTTCTGTCAATACCTCTTAAATAGCAATCAAATACACAAGATAGGATATGCTACAAATGAAAAAAGAGTCAGAAAAGAACTCACTGGTGTAGCTAAAATATATGAAGTCATGAATAGCTAAAACAGTTAAACAAACTGAATCAGATACATTAGCAGTGTAACAAATCCGCTTTTCAGTTGTTTATTCATTTACTGTCTTTTTTAATTCCCTATTTAAATCGTCGTTATTCGTTAAACGTAAAGTTCTTTCGAAGTATTGTTTATGTTCGTTTTTTCACGCTTTGAAATATCACGCGCTTTCAAAAATACTACATCTTTTTTTACAAACTCGCTTACCAAAGTAATCTCGCAATTAAAGCTATACCTCGTAATTTGTACTCATTTTTGTATTAATATTTATACTCGTTGTTAGTTGTTAGTCGTCACTTTTCGTCCAAAAATACCGTAAAAATTCTGGCGCGCTTTCAAATACTTTATCTTTTACAATAACTCTAACTCTTACTACTACTAACTCGCGGCAAATCGTCTTTATAAACTTCTATTTCGAAAACTTTTCCAAATACATAGCTCTATAATATATTGGCCAAACAGGCTAATTGCCTGAGCCAAATTCTCTTACTACTACTACTACTACTACTAATTCTGTCCCACCCTTGGTACACTGTCTTTCCTAACCCTTGTGTGCCGTCCTCTTTCATCCCCTGTGCATTTGAGTCAAATCAAGCAAACTGCGGTTTTTTTATCATGCCGGATTAATTATTGTCAGAAGCTTCTGAAATATAAAAACAAATTTTTATATGTAAGTATTAACAACTAGTAAAAAATTTACTATAAAAGGCATAGATAATTGCTATGCAAAATTGTCTTAATATACGAGAGGCGTGATTAAGCATCTATTTTTTTAACTTAGCTAGTCGTTGGATCAAAGATTTTAAACTGTAAGTTTTCCAAGAAGACGTACCAAATAAATCATGCCTGTACCACACGTACTAGTAATAGTAATGTCCTCGTCAATGCTGTCTTCATTTCATAGTAAATATTAATAATAGCAATAGTGATAGTTAAAATTGCAGTTTCCCTAAAACTTTTAGTAGAACCAAGATAATTAAAATTGTGCCTAATCTTTATCAGCTTAATTTGGCCTAAAGTTAACATGAAACCTAATAAATATATTACCTTTTGAAAGACTTTGAACTAGAATAACATACATTTCAATAGTTGACCCTTGTAAATCATGTGGATTTCTAAGTATAGGCATAAACTGAATCTAAATTATTTTAATTCATTCAGAAATCTCAATATTTACAGTTCAAGCAGGATTAATGTTTAAATTATTTGTTTTCAATTCATATATAACTATGACTACAAGTTTTATAATATTTTAGCCTTCATTATGCTTTTAAATCTAAGAATAAGATAGACTTTATCTGTGTTACAAATATGAATGACAACCATAAATTATTTTAATAATATCTTGATTCTTGATTACATAGGCCTATTTTATGACACTAGTAATAAATATTTTATTTCTTAGTTGTTATAAAGAATTCAATTTTAAGATATTCTCCTAAATGTTATAATAATAATAATAATAAATTACTATGTTAGACAATAATAATATTAGTTTAACTTTAATATAAGCTCTAGTATAGTAGCTTGCTTAATAGATAAGAATAGAATGAATGAGAGAACAAATATTAACTTGTTTTTATTTTCTTTTATTTTATGGCCAATGCATTTTGACCCTTATAGATATAGGTCCAGTGTTCAGAGTATGGAGCAAATTCGCACTTGGCACAAAAATGGCTCAGACAAGCGCAAATCTGCAAATTCTGAAGCCATGGCGCAAATTTTTTGGCTCCTCAATGGCGCGAATTTTTAAGCCCTTTTTCATCTAATTGCCTATACACACAGCAAATTTTGCTGCTTTTTTCTACTTGTCTGTCACTTCTGTGTTTATTAAAGTTCCCAAGATCACCACTAAAGCCAGAGCCAATTAACATTCCTTCATCCTTCCTTGTTCCCTGATCCATTCGGCGTTCCCCTACTTTATTGCATCTCCAAGTATTTTCTGTCCTTTCATCAGTTGCAGACTTTACTCTGTCACAACTATTCTTGCTTAGGCCCTTAGCATAGGCTCTGTCTTTTTCTAAGGGCTTGTTGAATCCTGTTTTACAAGTACCAACCTACAGGAAATCTTCATTCTCTCACAATTTTCAAGTACTGCTTGTTCTTTGCTTTGCATGGGAACTACTTTGCATTGGTCAGTGCTGTTTTCCGGTACAATATGTTGCCTATTCTACTGTGTGCTATGCAATGTAGTCAGGCATATGTTTAGGATGTGGGTTAAATGATGGAGTCCTTGCCTGCAATCATTTTTGCATTTTTCCAGCTGTGGATTTATTTTTGTTTATGTAAAATGTGCTGCAAAAATGAGTACAGGAACTTAGGCACTGAAAATACTTTTAAGGGCTAAAATTTGAACACTACCAGGATTTACCTGTTGTTTTCAGTAGACTACGCCCCTAGGCATACTCACAGGTGCGAAAATTTACCCCAGGCACAAAAAATTGCAGGACCCCCCACTCCGAACACTGTATAGGTCATCATTAGGGCAATAAAGAAAATTGAAAATTGAATAAACAGTTAAATAAATTTACATGTATTTAATTAAATTAATCATATAAATTAAATGTATATACTGTTTGGTTGAAGCAATTTCAAATAGAAAAAAGAGAGCAAATAGTGCAATAACGTAGATTACAAGCTAAAGCATGCTGAGTTGGCAGCTGGCACCCCCATAGCTAGCTGGCAGTTTAGGCTTGGGTTTTGATCTTTGATATACATAGCCTCTAAGATGTTTAAAGTGTGCTCATGGTAGCAGGAATAAATAATCTTTAATAAATCAATAGGTTTGCTGTTATAGCATGAGTCTCATATGAGAAAGTGCTCCTGTACAGTAGATCTATTGGTCCAATGCTCCTTGACCTTGGTATGCAAGTGTTGCTTAGTTTTTCCAATTTATAAAATACTCTGGTCACCAGAGCAATGAAACTTATAAAACAACACTTGCATTAAAAGGTTAAGGCACACGTGACTTCAAGTTGCAGATATACTACCTAGACACTTCTGTGCAAAACATGATTCTAAGCTGAACATTGAGGCTTTTTTGAAATCAGAGCACAGGCCAAAAAATGGCAACATAATTATAAGGCAGTTAGTTTCTTTAGCATTATCCTCCTAAGTGCTCTTTTGATTTGTCAGCTTGTTATTTAAAAACTGGTTCACAATGCGAGACACATAGTTCCTGGGGTAACCATTCCCAATGAAATGGCCAGTAAGCTGTTCCACTTCATCATGCAACAGTTTCAAGTCATCTATGTATTGTTTGTAAAACCGAGGCGCACACAAGAGGGCTATCCAGTCTTTTTCCCAATGGGCCATGCAAAGATTAGCCAGGGTGGGGCAAGAGGGCTGCCCATGGCACAGCCATCAATTTGCTTGTAGTACCTATCCCCAAACAGAAAGATACCAGAAGTAGCAAATCTGAGCATCTTTTTAAAGACAGTCTTCTGAAAAGGCAGATGATCTGGGCGCTTGTAAACCAGGTCAGTAGCCAGCTCGAGGAGTCCAGGCTGTCACCAACCTCTCGCTACAAACCTTCTATCACGGAACTAATTACTCTGCAGCATGGCTGAAATCGACTCCGGGGTGAGTAGGTGCCTCCAATCGAAAGACCTGCTGGGTAAAAAGGTTCTGGCACCTGATAGCTTTTGGCATCAATTGATTTCTGAATTTGATCGTTTTCTCTATAATGCTCAGGGTTATGTTAACTCGATTAGAAATAGACTTTTTCACCAAGCAATGAGCAAACTGAAGAAAAATGATAGTATCAAAGTTGTTAGTTATGACAAAGGCTATGGTGTTGCCATTATGGATAGTACTGATTACATTGACAAGCTTGAAAATATGGTGCATGATGGTCAGAAATTCCATTGCCTTGGGATGGTTGAGGTCATGTTGATTGTTGATGCATCCCGTGCTTAAAAGCGAGAGATCTCTGCAAACGTTCCTTAGAACAAACGTTAAGCCTCACGTTGGTCCTGATAATTTTAAGCGTATTGCTCCTGGTAGCCAACGGTCAGCTCTACAGTTTGTGCAAAGTCCACAAGTGTGGCTACCGCTGAGTATGAACTTGCTAGGTCCCTTGATTCTCTTATCAAGCCCGTCATCCCTCATGAATTTAGAGTTTCCTCTAGTCGTGAATTTCTTGAATGCCTTACCGAAATCACTACCGGTTCTGCTGACAGACTTTTCAGTTTTGATGCTGTGTCTCTGTTCACCAATATCCCGCTGAAGTCTTTGTTCTCTCATTCATTAATATAAGCTAGTTAGTGGCGGATCTAGAAGTTCAAGGGCGCAAACTTTGGTTTTTGGTGGGCGCAATATGTTCCCTCAATCTATTTCAGGAAGTGGCCCCCGCCCCACCCTAAAATCCGCCCCTGATGGTAATATTATTTTAAGTTGATTGCCTCATTGTCTCAAAAAAGTGTTTTCAGCTTTCAAATAGAACTGCAAATTCAATGCTGCCAACTGAACCATCAGTTGAAGAGATTATTGATGAAGAGTGCTGCTTATCAGGTGCCTTCCTCTGTGCCTGGTCTGACGTCCTAGGGCCCAGCCTCCTGCACACCTGGTGCAAGCCAGGCACGTGGCAGTCTGAGCACACCCGTCAGCTCTATCAGCAGCTCAGCAAAATCTGTTTGAGCTGTCGAGTGGCTCAGCCTGCTAGCAATGCTGACTGCAGGAGAATTGCCCATCAGCTGCTGCACCTGCCAGCTCTGTCCGTGTCGCTGTTCTCCTTCACCTACGATTCCTTTGGCTGCTTCACCAGCTCAGCTGATCATGCTGCAGCTGTTCCAGCCGCAACAGCGTTTGTCCTGGTGTTCCCCCAGGCTGGGTACGCCCAGTTCTGCTTGCCCTGGCGACCGCTGGTCTGCGACTTCTTCGATAGGAATTTGCACCTGCTGAGAGCGAGGCACAGACTGGTACTGACAGAGTACTTTTGTAGCTTAGTAGCCAAGACCTTAACCAGATTCTCAATAGAGGGGCCTCCCAGATCTTCAGTTGCTGGGCAACCAGCCTCCCAGATCTTCAGTTGCTGGGCCAGCCTCCCAGATCTTCAGTTGCTGGGCCAGCCTCCCAGATCTTCAGTTGCTGGGCAACCAGCCTCCCAGATCCTCAGTTGCTGGGCCAGCCTCCCAAATCCTCAGTTGCTGGGCCTTCAGCCTCCCAGATCCTCAGTTGCTGGGTCAGCCTCCCAGATCCTTATTTGCTGGGCAACCAGCCTCCCAGATCCTTATTTGCTGGGCAACCAGCCTCCCAGATCCTCAGTTGCTGGACCACAGCCTCCCAGATCCTCTGTTGCTGCGCCATAAGCCTCCCAGATCCTTAGTTGCTGGGCCAGCCTCCCAGATCCTTATTTGCTGGGCAATCAGCCTCCCAGATCCTCAGTTGCTGGGCAATCAGCCTCCCAGATCCTCAGTTGCTGGACAATCAGCCTCCCAGATCCTCAGTTGCTGGGCAATCAGCCTCCCAGATCCTCAGTTGCTGGACAATCAGCCTCCCAGATCCTCAGTTGCTGGGCAATCAGCCTCCCAGATCCTCAGTTGCTGGGCAACCAACCTCCCAGATCCTCAGTTGCTGGACAACCAGCGTCTCAGATCCTCAGTTGCTGGGCTGCCAACCTCAGATCCTCAGCCACACATCAACTGAAACTGTGCCACAGG
The DNA here is from genome assembly GCA_002269645.1 of Macrostomum lignano. Classification (NCBI taxonomy): domain Eukaryota; kingdom Metazoa; phylum Platyhelminthes; family Macrostomidae; genus Macrostomum; species Macrostomum lignano. The sequence goes on along the minus strand of NIVC01001606.1, from coordinate 148,233 downwards.
GCCTGCAGCAGGCACTCAGTGACTATGGCACACTGATCGAGCGGTTTGCCGAGCTCACAGAGCAGCTGGAGGCCGGACGCCTGCCCGAGCCCGTGCCCCTCTGCCGCACCGCCTTGGCTCCGGATCGCAATGTTGAACCGTCATTTCTGGCCCGAGCCATCGAAGGTCACCTGAGCGCTCAAGGTCGCAGCCTGGTGATTGGTCGGGATCGGGAGCGAGTGAATCTGATGCTGATGACCCTGGCGCTGTTTAATACTCCGGCTGAGAGGGCTTGCTCTGCGCTGGTGGCAGCTCCAGAGGATTTCGGTGGCGGCGGCGTCGGGATGGGCGGATCGGATAGCGGGGGCCACTTCTTCCTGCAGGTGATTCAATGTGACTGATTAGGTGGCCTAGCAGTCCGCTGTGAAGATTCTATCAGACACAGATTAGCAATCCATCAGACACAGATTAGCAATCCATCAGGTACAGATTAGCAATCTATCAGACACTGATTAGCAATCCATCAGACACAGATTAGCAATCAATCAGACACAGATTAGCAATCCATCAGACACAGATTAGCAATCCATCAGGTACAGATTAGCAATCTATCAGACACTGATTAGCAATCCATCAGACACAGATTAGCAATCCATCAGACACAGATTAGCAATCCATCAGGTACAGATTAGCAATCTATCAGACACTGATTAGCAATCCATCAGACACAGATTAGCAATCTATCAGACACAGATTAGCAATCTATCAGACACTGATTAGCAATCCATCAGACACAGATTAGCAATCCATCAGACACAGATTAGCAATCCATCAGACACAGATTAGCAATCCATCAGACACACAGATTAGCAATCCATCAATCACAGATTAGCAATCCATCAGACACATATTAGCAATCCATCAGACACAGATTAGCAATCCATCAGACACAGATTAGCAATCCATCAGACACAGATTAGCAATCCATCAGACACAGATTAGCAATCCATCAGACACACAGATTAGCAATCCATCAGACACAGATTAGCAATCCATCAGACACAGATTAGCAATCCATCAGACACACAGATTAGCAATCCATCAATCACAGATTAGCAATCCATCAGACACAGATTAGCAATCCATCAGACACAGATTAGCAATCCATCAGACACACAGATTAGCAATCCATCAGACACAGATTAGCAATCCATCAGACAGATTAGCAATCCATCAGACACAGATTAGCAATCCATCAGACAGATTAGCAATCCATCAGACTGTCACCCCACCACAATGCAGGGTGCAGCTCCGTCCACCCAAGGCTCCCCTAGCTCCCCAACCGCCACATCTGGCTCTGGCCACCCCTCCGAGCCGTCGGGTTTGAAATCCGGATTAGCAGTGACGGAGTCCGTGTGCTCGCCCGGCCACTGCCTGGCCTCGCCAAGGCCGCTGTGCATCGTTCAGCTGCGAGACCGCAGTGTCAGGCGCTGCTGCCTTCAGCCGCTGCACTCGCTGGCGCGCTACTGCGAACGGCGCGCCCTGCTTTGCGGCGGCGAGCGGCGCCGGTTCTCTCAGGCTGGCCTCGTGACCGGCCTCGCTGCCGCCTCCCCGGCCGCTGCCGGACACTCCGAGGTGAGCCGCCTCTGTCCGTGAGTGTCTCCTCCCTATGTGTCTTCTCCCTGCGTGTCTCCTCCCTGCGTGTCTCCTCCCTGCGTGTCTCCTCCCTGCGTGCCTTCTCCCTGCGTGTCTCCTCCCTGCGTGTCTCCTCCCTGCGTGTCTCCTCCCTGCGTGTCTCCTCCCTGCGTGTCTCCTCCCTGCGTGCCTTCTCCCTGCGTGTCTCCTCCCTGCGTGTCTCCTCCCTGCGTGTCTCCTCCCTGCGTGTCTCCTCCCTGCGTGTCTCCTCCCTGCGTGTCTCCTCCCTTCATGTCTCCTCCCTGCGTGTCTTCTCTCTGCATGTCTCCTCCCTGCGTGTCTTCTCCGTGCATGTCCCCTCCCTGCGTGTCTCCTCAGCTCCCTGCGTGTCTCCTCCCTGCGTGTCTCCTCCCTGCGTGTCTCCTCCCTGCGTGTCTCCTCCACCCTTACTATCTTATCCACTCTTTCTCCCCAGGTGCAGCCCCTAGTACACCGGTTGTTGTCCCTGTCAGCCGGTCAGGCAGCCCAGCTCCGCCTGTTCCAGCAGCGCAGGGCCAAACAGGCTCGCCTGCTGCTCCACCTGACCGACCGCCTGCCGGACAGAATCCCCGCCGCAGTGGCCCAGCTGGGCTGCTCGCCTGCCGAAGTCCGCAGGCTGGTCAGCCTGGCCGAGACCCTGCGGCCCGGGGCGGCCGCCCTGCTTTATGGAGACCCCCGACTGCCCGGCGGTGCCTCGGAGTCTGAGGAGGCGCTCTGACCCTGCTCACTGATGACTGACCTTGATGACTGTCTACTCTCTCACTCACCACCCTCCCTCACTCACCACTCTCCCTCACTCACCACTCTCCCTCACTCACCACCCTCCCTCACTCACCACTCTCCCTCACTCACCACTCTCCCTCACTCACCACTCTCCCTCACTCACCACTCTCCCTCACTCACCACTCTCCCTCACTCACCACTCTCCCTCACTCACCACTCTCCCTCACTCACCACTCTCCCTCACTCACCACTCTCCCTCACTCACCACTCTCCATCACTCACCACCCTCCCTCACTCACCACTCTCCCTCACTCACCACTCTCCCTCACTCACCACTCTCCATCACTCACCACTCTCCCTCACTCACCACTCTCCCTCACTCACCACTCTCCATCACTCACCACTCTCCCTCACTGACCTCTCTTTCTCACTCACCACTCTCCCTCACTCACCACTCTCCCTCACTCACCACTCTCCCTCACTCACCACTCTCCATCACTCACCACTCTCCCTCACTCACCACTCTCCCTCACTCACCACTCTCCCTCACTCACCACTCTCCCTCACTCACCACTCTCTCTCACTCACCACTCTCCCTCACTCACCACCCTCCCTCACTCACCACTCTCCCTCACTCACCACTCTCTCTCACTCACCACTCTCCCTCACTCACCACTCTCCCTCACTCACCACTCTCTCTCACTCACCACTCTCCCTCACTCACCACTCTCTCTCACTCACCACTCTCCCTCACTGACCTCTCTTTCTCACTCACCACTCTCCCTCACTCACCACTCTCCCTCACTCACCACTCTCCATCACTCACCACTCTCCCTCACTCACCACTCTCCCTCACTCACCACTCTCCCTCACTCACCACTCTCTCTCACTCACCACTCTCCCTCACTGACCTCTCTTTCTCACTCACCACTCTCCCTCACTCACCACTCTCCCTCACTCACCACTCTCCCTCACTCACCACTCTCCCTCACTCACCACTCTCCCTCACTCACCACTCTCCCTCACTCACCACTCTCCCTCACTCACCACTCTCCCTCACTCACCACTCTCCCTCACTCACCACCCTCCCTCACTCACTCACCACTCTCCCTCACTCACCACTCTCCCTCACTCACCACTCTCCCTCACTCACCACTCTCCCTCACTCACCACTCTCCCTCACTCACCACTCTCCCTCACTCACCACTCTCCCTCACTCACCACTCTCCCTCACTCACCACTCTCCATCACTCACCACTCTCCCTCACTCACCACTCTCTCTCACTCACCACTCTCCATCACTCACCACTCTCTCTCACTCACCACTCTCCCTCACTCACCACTCTCCCTCACTGACCACTCTCCCTCACTGACCTCTCTTCCTCACTCACCACTCTCCCTCACTCACCACTCTCCCTCACTGACCACTCTCCCTCACTGACCTCTCTTCCTCACTCTATACCCCTCTCTCGCTCCTTAGCCTACTTCATCACTTAAAGGTGCCAATAACGCCAAAATCTACAAGATTAAAAACATTTTTACTGCAAATTTAATTTTAATTTTTGAACTAATTACCAATTATTTTAGTGTAATGTTACATGTAAGATTCAAATAGCAAAATCGGATTTTATCAATATTCAATTTTTGCATTTATTTTTAAACATCTGTTTCATGAGTCGTCTGCTTAAAATGCGTTATGCTTTAATAAGATTTGAAATTTGATTTTGAAAAGTTGATTTAAAATTAGTTGATCTAACTGATTCAGTGAAACAAAAATATTGATCCAGTTTAATAAGTAAGCTAGTTATTTATTTCAAAAAAGTTATCAGCCAATTAGTTGGCTGCTGTGGCAGTCGGCATGGCCACTCATAAACTGGGGCAGATGGATGCTTACTAAAAATTGACGAAAACTTGTTTTACATTCGAATTGTATTTTTAGAAGGAATTGACATCTCAGAAATTCCCCAGTGTTAGTTGTTAAGAACTTAATTAAGAAACTAATTAGTGGGCTATATTTAGTTATACGAGTACATAGTTATACCCTCCCGTCGACTTGGCTGTTGGGTTTGGGTATGGGATGTCATGTGGGGGTCTCGCCGCCCCCACAGCCCCCACTTCACCCTCAGCCCACACCCCGCCTCCCCTCGACTTTGACTCCCTGTACACGCGACATCCTTGCCTATATGTATCGAAAAAATGTCTTTTTTTCAGTAGTTATACTTGCTGCCGTCCAAGAGATTGGGTGCTACTCTTTTCTCCCTTGGAATATACAAAAAATTCTGTTCGCTAAAATATCTTCAAACTTAAAAAATTCCAACCAGCACTAGGGCTTCAAACCTTAGTTCTGACATAATCCACTAGCTTATGAGCAATCACTACACTACACACATTTAATATTGATGATTGCCTTTAGCAGCCACTTCTAAGATTTTAGCAGCTTTTCATACATTTCTGCTGACCGCATCGCAACACCTCTACCTACAAAACACGAGTTGCCTGTCGTTTCAGAGATAACATCAAGGCGCATACATCAAAATATGTTAACAAATTTTGCGGCTACTAGACGCCAAACTATACATTTTCACCTGTTCCTACAGGTAAACAAACAGGTATTGACACCTGCTAACTTAGGAATCAGTATTCAGAACTGATACAGTTGCATAGTCCGTCCAAGGTGCTGTTTATAGACACCAAACCTGAGTCTCTATGTCGCGCAAATGCAGAGTTATTAGTAAAGTTGTACTCAAAACTTGCCTAAAAACGGCCCTTTCAAAATTCAGAAGCAATCTTCTCAAAAATACGGATTTTCTAGCCATGTTGGCGTATGACCAGTTAAACTTCAGCGTTGGCTACTGCACTATATTTAAAGTGCACAAAAGTCCTTATTTTTCGACTTCAAAGTTGGTATCCACAAAAAGGGCCGTTGTTCCATAAACAGGTAAAAAGTACCTGTTAGCAGGGGTTTTTTCCCTGAGTGCCTTATGTCATTTGAACGAGTTTTTTTCCTGGTTTCTATGCCACTGCTCCGCAAGGGTAGCTCCAAATTCTTAGTAAATCTAGGAACAAAAAGCTCCATATGAGCTACATGCATGTTTGACAAGTCATGTTAAAGTCTCAACACGGCAGCGTAAAATGGCTTCTCTAGTTTGAGGACTACTTTTTGAAAACGTGACTTAAACTGACGCCTTTAGCCATATAGAGAAGCTATGAATGGCCCAGTGAAGCAGATCTCGGTGTTTCCGAATAGAGGGCATCCAGTAGAGCAATTTGGGTTAGAAAATTTTGAAAATAAAGTTTTTTATCTTTATGAAAAATGTGTACTTTTAAAGTGCACATAGACAGTCATGTCAAAAGTACATTTTAGCGTAAAAAAACTAAAGTGCTACAAAAAGCTTCAGGTGTTGTTGACGTAAGGCAGTACGTAAGGCCTGACGGAGGGATGGGCCAAGCGGCTACCGCATGGCTCAAACTTCCACCTTGGTCTCCACCAACTGACCATCCTCCGCTGTGAGGAGGGCAAGGTGGAGACCAAGAACGACGGGAAGCGCGCCGCTCCCGGAGCTGGGGCTCAGGCTCCGCCGGCCAAGCGGCAGCAGCAACTCGATCCCGAGCCTAACAAAGGTTATTCGCGCTGCTGAGTCCGCCCCGCACGGACGTAGACCCGCCCGCAGTAACCGGCGGTCCGGGCTAATCCAGCGCGCATTTGACGAAGCTCAGTCTCTGAGACTTCACCTCGAGCAGACTCGTGCCGCTCGCAAAAACACTGAAAGCCAGCCGAGGGAACTGGACGACGGCATGGCTCAGCCTTCCAACTGGTGGGATTACCACCAGGAGGACGCTGCCCGCCGAGCTCAGACTCCCGACGGCGGGGCGCAAGGCGAAGGCAGCAACCGTACCCCAGTCGCTGGGGAGGAGGGCGGTGTAGCGCGGCTAGGTGACTCACCTGCCGTGGGCGCCGTGTCCGCCTCCGCGGCGGCTGAGGAGGCGACTGAGCCTGAGCCAATGGAAATTGGCGACTCAACTCTCACCGATGAGGCTGAGAATGAGTTGCTTTTCTCCTCCCCTGGACAGTAGACATGACTGTCTCCCAGGGCATTCACTGCTTGCAGGTCAACCTGCAGCACAGCATTGCTGCTTCGGTCAACCTCTTGAAGCACACTGGCCAATACGTGCCAGGGATTATCCTTATCCAGGAACCTTGGACGCTAAGGGGCAGGCCCCAACATGTCCCCAACGGCTACCAGTGTTTAACCGCTGGCACCCAGGAGGGAAATCTGACACCAAGATCCTGCATCATGGTGTCCAGTTCTATTAACGCATGGCTCAGATCGGACCCCCCCTGTCTACCAGGGACATCTGTGTCATCCAGTCTGAAGACATACTCCCTGGGAGGACTACCCTCATCGCCTCGGTCTACCTACCGGGCGACGGCGAGATGATCCCAGTAGAGCTTGTCACACTGGTCAAGCTCTGCTCCACCAGGAATTATGAGCTGCTTGTGGCAGGCGATATCAACGCCCACCTCACCCACTGGGGCAGTTCTGATATTAACCAGAGAGGTGAAGACTTCCTGGCTTATATCACTACTACAACCCTTGAGTTCTGTAACTCGGGTAATACCCCTACCTTCAATAACGGACGCCGATCGGAGGTGCTGGATGCCACCCTCGCCACGCTTCCAGAGTACTAGGGAGTGGCGGGTGCTTTCTGAGGCGTCCCTCTCCGATCACAAGTTCATCTCCACGCTGGCCAGTTTTACTGGAAACGGAATGCTAGGAATACCGACTGGACCGCCTTCAGGCTTGCCCTGGAAGAGACCTATCGATGCACTAGCACTCCAGTCTCCATCAACACTTGCGAGGAAGCGCAGATGAATTTGCAGCCGCACTTACGGACTCGCTCACTGCTGTTTTCGAAGCCTCATGCCCACTAAAGGCATATAACGACGAACAGTCGGCCCCATGGTGGAACGGGTCCGCAGCTTGGCGACCTCCGTCGCAGAGCCAAAAGGCTTCACCGCAGGCCCCAAAAAACTAAAAACCCGGCCGACCTAACCGCCTACCTGAACTCTATCCACGAGTTCAAGAGGCAGGTTAGGAACGCCAAAACCAACAAGTGGCGCGAATACTGTGAGGAACTTGAGGGCTCCCGCCCCACCTCCAGAATCGTTAAAGCCCTCACCCTGGACAAAATGTCCAAATTCTCCTCAGTCAAGAGAGCCGACGGCTCGCTCACTGAGAACCCAGGAGAAACGCTGGAGGCGATGCTAACAGCGTTTTTCCCGTGCGAGCCAGCCAGGCCCGACCCCCCTGATCACTCAGTGGGCGGTCACGTACTGGCTGACTCAATCATCACGGAGGACCGCGTTACTAAAGCAGTCTCCTCCTTCAAACTCTTCAAATCCCCAGGACCGGACGGAATTGTGCAAGCTTTCCTGCGAGAGGCGGTGAAATGCACCGGTTTCCTGCGGAACCTTTGCCAGCTCTTGAAAGCTTGCATTGTACTCGGCTTTGTTCCGAAACCCTGGACCGAGGCCAAGGTGGTCTTTATCCCCAAGCCCGGCCGACCGGACTACCGGTCCATTAAATCCTTCAGACCAATCAGCCTCACCTCCTCACTGGTGAAGATGTTGGAGAGACTGGTGCTCTGGCGCCTCCTCTCTGTGGAACTGAAGAACAAGCCGCTCAGTGAGAACCAGCACGCCTTTCGGGCAGGCCGGTCCACAGAGAGCGTTTACCTTAAGAAAGAAATTATAAAAAGGAAAGCTATTAGCAGAGACGCGATTTTCTTTGATAAATTCGACACAGGCAGCCAGCCAGCCAGGCAGGCAGACAGACAGACAGACAGACAGACAGACAGGTAGGAAGGTAAACAGGCAATCACGAGAAATTTCTTGCGGGAAAATCTTTCTGCTGGAAAAAGTCTGTGCGGGGAAAATTCGTGCGGGAAAATCTCGGCGGTAAAAGCTCGGCAGGAAAATCTCGACGGGAAAATTTCCTGCGGGAAACTCTCGCTGCGGTAAAAACTCGCTGCGGGAGAATCTTGTGCGGGGAAAGCTCCTGCGGCAAATTATCGTCGCGGGAAAAACTCGCTGCGGGAAAATCTCGTGCGGGAAAAACTCGTGCGGGGAAAGCTCGGCGGGAGAAATTCCTGCGGGAAATTCTCGTGCTCCCGATTTTTAGTATATGGAAAGAAGATAAAGTGCGAGACAAAAATTCATTTTATATCATTTTAGCTTGGATGCCCGTGTTTACTGACGCAGCTCGCTAAGCGCTGCCATATTTTCCTGCCCCTATCAACGTTTTTGACAACCCAACGCCATGGCAACCAAACACTGTTGATCTGGTAGCCGCAGGTGTTTGACGAATTTTAAAGAAAACCGTTTGTAAATTCGTCATGCCATTTAAAATGGCACCGTTTAAAAGTTGAAAAATGTGAATCTTAGCGTGTCACATGTTGCACGTCTTATCATATCAGGGACGATTTCGATTCAGAAAGATATCATCTTTCTGATGAAATAAAATACTCGCTACGCAAGGCAGCCAAGCTGGGCTGGCTGACTAAAGCCAGGTTTGCACTGGCAGCTAAAACCCGTAGAAAAATAGCTGCTTGAAAGTAATTTTCAGCAATTTTTCCGCTGGCTATTTGGAATTTTATAAGCAGCAGTTCGCTGCTTGTCAGCTTCGACAAAACTTACTAGTTTTGCTTGCAAACCCCAACGGCTGCGTAGAAGTAAGTATTCTGGATCGTTATTGTTTCTGCAAATTTCTGTATAACTACATGTAAATACGACTGGTACTTGTTAGTTGGCAGATAATAGAACGAACGGGTCCAATTGTATCAGCTTGTCCCAAAAAGTGCCCAACACGTGTGCATGGCTCACATACTTTGTGCCCGTGATTTTGGTCCTGAGCAAAAACTGCACAAACAGATAGGTAGGGTAAAGCCAATAGCCTTGAGCGATGATCAGAGGCACTAATCTGTGCCACCCTCTGTGGCATATAACTAGGTTCAGATTTTCTGAACCAGGACGTTCTTTATCGAAAGCACAGTGCGTTCGTGTTTTTTAAACATCTTTAAAACATTTGTGCTTTCGAGAAACTCTCCGATTTCTATATCACACTTCAGATGCAGCAAGAAGTCGTCAGCGATGAACGTGAAGAACTTTTACATGTTGATTCTGATCAAGATAGCGAACAGAACCTCAGTAGCACTGCAGCTATAAACTCAGACAGTAATGAGCAACACAATGCCGAAACGCATTGTACTTCACTTAAAGACAACTGGGAGTTGATTACTAAAGAGACCATTCAAAAATTGTCTCCCGGAGACGTGATAAACAGAAAGTACTGCGGATTCAGTCACAGGATGATTGTGGACAGCGTCGAAGTAAAAAAAGACGCGAACGAAAATTTTGAAAAGGCGACAATTAGTGCCATTTACTACGGTAGGCAGGGAATTAAACGCCGGATAGTTCGCGATGTTTTCAGTATTCAAGCGGATGGAAGCTCATCGGTCTTAAAGCCGAAATGTTGGCTTCAGCACCAGCCAAATGAATGGTGCTACTCACCTGAAGTTGTGGTTCAGCGAGCTCGGAGCCGTGTAAACGAAGCTCAGCACTCATTTTTTGGAAACACGGCTTCAGACTTCGTCAGGTGGTGCAAAACCAGGTGTTCCAGCCATCGGCCAGACAACTTAGTCCCGATTTACGTCTCTGAAGATAATAAGAAAATGATTCACTCCGTGAAATCAGGCGACCATCTGGAAGTCAAATGTGCAGGACGCGACAGATTGCACTGCAAGGTCTTGACGACCACTAAATTAAACAATTCAAAGTTTGAACTAACGATGAGAGCTACTTCTGTTGATACAGGAACTAAGCACATCAGGATGGTTCACGAACGAAACATTGAGCTGCAGAGAAACAAGTTAGTAAAATTAAGCGTCAACTCGCAAGGTATGGATTTGTCCAATCGCACTGAAAAAATAAAGAACCTGATCTACAAGAATAAGCGAGCTAGAATGCACGATTTCTGCTTGCATCTGACCAACCCCAACGTGTCTGATGAGGAATGGATGCAAACAGTGGTCGACGTGCCTAAAAAACATTGGAGTTTCCGAATTCGATTCTTTAAACCTACAAAGCCTGCCGAAAATCTGAACAAAGGAGACATTGTATATATTCAGGACCATTACCAAGTTGTAACTAATGTAGCGTTCAACGATTCTAAAGTCGAAATTACTACTATGCTGTATGGAAAAAAAGAATTAAAAGCCAATGAACCGATCGAAGTAAAGCTTGCCATTGAAGCTAAAGAACGGGACGCGATTCTCTGCGTACACAATGACGCCGCATTAGACTGCCCTCTGGAAGGTGGAGGACGAAAGAAGCCAAGTTACACTTTCGAAAGAATCAAGGATTCAGCTCAGATACAGAAAGGGTGTATAATCAGTATCAGAAGCGGATCCCAACTGTTTAAACACTGTGTCGTTTCCAGTGTCGCAACAGACAATGAGAGTGCTACTGAATCTGAGTTTTTTGTTGAATCTTCTGATATAGTATCTTTTAGTGCCATTTCATACGAGCTAGGATCACTCATAGCAGAGAAAAGCTTCACTTTAAATGTTTCGAAGAGCACAATCTATCGAGTGACCTACAATGTCTCAGATAAAAGCATGTACTCCAGCAATGAAGTCGTCGAAAGAGCCCGCTCACGCCTGGGCGAGAGGCAGCACAACATCCAGTGGAACAGCAGCAGGGACTTCGCTCGCTGGTGTAGCATCAAGCACCAGAGTAATCGAGAACAGACTCGCGTCCCCGTCAACTCTGCTGATGAACTCCATGCATTCAAGCAGGGTCACGTTAGATTTTTGAAGCTCCTTCCGTACTCGCATCACGCAATTCTAAGGGATTGCAGCAAAGTAGAAGGATGCAATGATATCTTGAGAGTTAGCATGTACGAGAACAATGTTGCTTATAAATGTGTCAGAAAAGAGCAGCTGAATATTTCAGAGAACGAAACCGTTCGACGAGTAAGGTACGCAGAACGTCGCGAAGTCAACTCTGCCAGTGTCGAGCAGCTACTCGGCCTCACATTCTTAAACGCGGACGATGATCGGCTTGGGTTCAGCGGCCCAATCGTTAAGAAGTGTGGCAGCAGAGTAAAGAGTGAGGATTTCTGTTGCTGGATTAAAACCAGCTACTGCGAGAGAGGAGAAAAGGCAGTTCAAGAGTTGTTCGATCAGAGTACCCGAAAACAGGTGGAAGTGGAGGAGATTGGAAGAGACAGCGTCAATATTTTTGACCACATCATTCTCACTCGCAAAGCTAACGGAAAGGACATTGAGGTTCATTTAATTGTCACTGAGTGGGATTCAATTGCGTGCACTGGTGTCGGTATGACGTACGAGTTTTCCGCTGAAAAGGTCGGCTTAAGATTTAAGAAGTTCGATGGCTTTCTGCGAGTGACGGGCCCGGGTCACATTGAGAAAGTGGTGCACAACTCCGAGCTCAACTGGGACCAAATTGATGCCAAGTTTAAAGAGCTGGAAGGAATTGAGGAATACAGCCTACTTTTTAACAACTGTGAACATTTTGTTAATTACCTGATTTATGGCCGCCTTACCTGCTCTCAGTTAAGCCGGGTGACAGGCCTTGGAACAAAGTATGTACTGAGATTTTTGCGCACTATAATGGTTTATGTTTTTCGATTTTTTAAAGGATTTGGAAAACAATTCTCATCATTTTCTCCTGTTGGTGATGTGATTGGCACCATTCCAGATGGATTAACATGGTGGTGCGAGGGTTTAGGCCTTGGTTTCATTGCGCTGATGATCATTAGCTCGATCGTCTGGCTTCGAAAACGTCAAGCAGACTTGGCCATGCCTGATCACGAGTTTAAATATCGATTGATCAACATCCTGTCCATGGGAGGCTGTGCGCTTCTAGGAGCTATCTTAGCATTCGGACTGGTTCACGTGTTGCTACTGTCAAGTTGGCCAGCAATTTTCCTTGGTGTCGGAATCGGTTCATTTGCGGCAGTAGTCGGATACTTCGCTCCTAAGCTCTGGGCACTTTTAAAATGCCTTAGGCCTTAGCTAAAACTACGATAATAGACGGTATGGCGTCTGCTGACTTCAAAATTCTTCAACGGAATATTTCCCAAGTACGTTCGTTACTATCGCCTGTTAGTTTTTTTCTGCCGTGATTTCAGAAATGCGTCAGAACGCTTGGCTCTAAAAACTCTAAACTCTAATAGTGAAATCGAACTATGTACCTTCGCCAAAAAACTCGCTTTATAAACAATTCTTTTTATTTCTAAGGTGAAATATTAAATCATTAAATTTCGTTCCGCATAGTAGCTATAATAGTATACCAGATGTACGTGTTGTTTCCGGTGTCATGAATGCTATTTCACCGACTCCCAGTCCAAATATGCTTATCCATATGCAATAACAAGAGTAATGGTAAAGATTTTCAATAACAATTTCAAATAACAAGTCTGTTATTCAAGATTTTTGCAAGTTTTAGTGGTGTATTTGGTTTCCATGTTTTCAATGACTTTATTTAAAATTAGCGACTACGCTCTCGTACAACGTTTTTCGCAAATTTACTTTAAGTGGCTTAAAAATATGAATGCGACACGTCTTTTCGCAATTGACACTGTATCGGTTTAATTATTCTGTAATTAGAAAAGCAAATGAACGAGCGTATTCTCTAAACTTTAATCAAGATATTATTCCTTTATAGTTGTAATGATTTTGTGCGTCAATTTATTCTATCTAGGCTATGGTTCTAATAATATGCTATTTTGTTTAATTCGATTCGTTTCCAAGAAATTCTACTCATATTTGAACATTCAACTAGTAGTAATTTCTGTAAGCGCATGGCAGTCTTGGACGTGGATCAACCAGTGTATGCAAGATCGAAAGCATAGCAGTTTAGTTTAAATCTTCAGTGTACGCAATGACATGCGTAGCCAGTTAAATATATATTCTACTACTAGTACTACTATCGTTCCCTACTCTAGCCTCCGCAAAGTAAATATACCGGACTCGTTACAGGGTGCTTCTGTTAAAGATACAATATTTTTCCGAGGCTATCCATCGCACAGACAATCTTGACTGATTTTGCAGTTTTGATAATTGTTAAATCCCTGAACACCTGGATAAAGAGTACGAGGTACAGTACGGCTCGTAGTACAGGTATTCAGGTCCTTGCTCGCCTGCGTCAGGACGCGAGTGGTCACAGCTTCCCGTAGTATGAAGGCATCTGGACGATCCTACGTGACTGATGTTCGCGTCAGAACGCTTGGACACCAAACCACGAGTATCAGCCCCTTATACGCTCGTGTAGTTCTCCGGTTTTTCATTTGACGTCCTAATTTCGTCCAGTGTAGTTTGATCAGTCATACTTAAGAGGGCTTAAAATCAACATCGTGTTGCTGTTGAGATCTTTCTGCGTTCTTTTCAGTCTTAAACGCAAAATAGTAACAAGACTCAAGTGTTTAAGAGATTTCTAAACAGCTTAGATGCCTGGTCCATGCTATATATTTTATTATCTTTCGTTCCCTTAACGCATGGTTAGCAACGGCAGGGGTTTAAATAAACAAACACATGCAACAAATTAAATTAAAATAAAATAGTAGGTTCGCTACGGGGGCGAGGATAGATTTTTAGTATCAGTATTTTGGCTCCGTTGAGTGAGTCTTGAGTCATTTTATCTGCTTTTTTGCGGTTGCTATGCTTCCCGGGGTTGGTCGTTGGTTTTCGAGCTTTATCTCGCCTGCCAGCTAAATCTTCTCGCCGTCTTGCTTTAACTGGCACCTCGGCTGTTCATTAACGTAATCTCACCCCCACTTGTATCTGGAATGGATGGTGGCTGTGATCTTATCAACCCCGCTGCTGACCTCTTTGCTTTTTTCTTTTTGCTCTTTTAACCTGGCCTTGCCTAATCAGCTAGCCTGGCCTCGGCTTGGCTTTTTTCTGGTCCCTTCTTGCGGATTTCTAAGCCCTACGTACAGGCAATTATTCTACAGAAACAATAGTTGCTTTTTTGCAAAAGAAATCTCATAAAAATTCATTTCTAAAGTTTTTGCTTTCGTTTAATGAAGAGCCCGTGAGCAGTAGCTCAACCATCGTCAACCATACCATAGTTGTTCGAATCGTGACCTCTCGCGGTTTATGCTATTGATTTTATTATATTAAATATTATTTCGATTATTTTAGTGGATTGCTGGTTCATTTAATGATATTTAGTGAAAAAACGGTTTAAAACATTAATCCTCCTTGTGTTTCCTTGATATGTGCTAGGGCAAGACTCCCCATGAGAGGCAAGACTCCTATATTTCCTATATTCTAGTTTCCCCTTAGTTCCCCCTTACCTTGAATTCCCTTCAGTTGAAATTTTCTAAGTCAAGAAATATCACAAACGGATGCTTCTCTGACCCAACTGCTCTTTACTCATAACGTTTCCCACCAAAACCTGATTAGTAATTACTGATTAGTCTCATATCTCATTCTTATATCTCATTCTCATATCTCACAGTCTCTGCTTGCTTTTAATTGTCAATCAGTCTAACACCCCAAGTCTAATAATATGTCGAGCGCTGAACCGTGTAAGGCCATTCCCAGATGAAGGTTTCAGCATTTTTTCAAGCATCTAATTGCCTCGTGAGGTCAGTCAAAAAAGAGCGAAATAGAGAGAGAGTGAGAGAGAGAGAGAGAGAGAGAGAGAGAGAGAGAGAGAGAGAGAGAGAGAGAGAGAGAGAGAGAGAGAGAGAGAGAGAGATAGAGAGAGAGAGAGAGAGAGAGAGAGAGAGAGAGAGAGAGAGAGAGAGAGAGAGAGAGAGAGAGAGAGAGATAGAGACCTAAAAGAAAGGGACAGAACCCATGCTATTCATTATTTTACTAAAATGTTTGGGGGCCTCAGATTCTGCAGACTCAGACTCTGCATTGCAGTATGCACTGGATTGTGCATCTATAGACGCCATGGTTATCGGAGTGTTGGGGAACCAACAGGACTAGGAATGGAAGCTTCCGTACATCACCTGGGCCTATAAAACCTCGGTGCACAGCACCACCGGCCTCAGCCCATATAGTAGGCCTTCAAGGCTGGCCACCCAGACTGCATGGCTCTTGACAGCTGGCTGATAACGGCGACCGGCCGGCAGCGGACGGTGGACATCGCGGCTTCCTGCAGCGGACTCAGAAAACCCTGGCAGAGCACCGTTGACTCGGTGCATGGCCAGCTGCGGCGTGCGCAGATCGAGCGGAACTGGCTCGCCAACCAGGACTGCCATATTGTGCCGTTCTTGGAGGGCCAGCTCGTGGTGCTCTGCAACTAAGTGCGGCCAGACGCGGAGCCTGAGTGACAAGTGGAAAGGGTCGTACCGAGTCCTGAGCACCTGACTACCTGCAGCTTCCGTCTTCGTCATCACTGGAGCTTCCATCCGCTGTCGACAAAGGGGAAAGTGATGTAGTCGACTTGTTAGTGCGCAGGGCTCTGTAGGGTGCTCGTGCAAGCGCTGTCTTTGGGGGTGAGGGTTGCTTGTTATCGCATGCATGTTGGTAGTGGGTGCACTCAGCCCCCGTTCTAGTTCAAATATATTGGCGTGCGACAGTGAGGTGGGCCTCACGCGTTTTTGGGTAATCATTCTTAAACCACGCTTTTATGGCTCGCACTATCAATGACAGGATAGACAAAAAAGAAGTGCATTCTTGTAGAAGTTGTTTCGCTGTGATAAGCTCGAGTTAATAAAAGTTTCTTCGCGTCAAACAAGCAGACAGTTTTAAAGCCTATAGCAGTGCTTTAAGCTTCATTGCCCAAAAAGGTACACTTGTATAACTGCTTATTGATTTTCTTCTACAAACTTCTGCATTGGTAAGCAGCTAAAATATTCCTTATTGATTTTTTATCATTGCTGACAAAATCTCAAAGCTTCATGAGTCGACCTCATGACTATCAAGAGTTTTCCTAACGATGTAACATTGCTCTATTTAGTTATAGTGACGACTGACTTCTAAAACTGATGATTATAATTCAGTCTTATGTGATAGTACTCATTTTATTCTTGATTGAAGCCCGTAAATTTTACCGGAAATACCGGAATCTCGCTGCCGGAAATACGAGAAAAACTCGGCGGGCAATTCTCTTGGACCCCGATAAGACATGGATATAGCGACTTCCAAAAACATTATTTACGTCTTTTGGGACTTTATTCGGCTATATTTATTATTAACCCAGAAAATATTTAAACCCGTATAACTTATGTGAGGACACAATACTTTCTCTGGAGCTGTATCATAATTTTTTCGTATTGCGCATCGAAAACCGGTCTCTAGAGCAAAATCTGAAATCTGACCTTCTACATTAGTTCTCCTTGGCAATGTGCTACATCCATATTCAAGGACCACTAATTGCCGAAATTAGCTTTCTAAAAAACCCAGACAATTTCAGATGCAGGCACTCGAAGGCTCGAAGACTGCACAGCGGCTGCCCCTTCAACAAGAGGCTGCAGCAGCTGTGGTGGCCGCCCAGCCGCCCGGCACCCCCGAGGCAGCAGCTCTGCAAGCTGAGAGACCTTCACCGGTTACAGGCTCAATTCAGAGCTACGAAACTTTAACGCCGGAATCGATTCGAAATGTAAGGCCTGGAGATGTCATCAAAGCGTCAGGACGTTCTGAAGAAATCGTTGTTAAAGTTGAAGTCAAAGACGGATTCTTTACATTTTGGACAATTTATCCCAAACTATGCAGAGTTTTCGGCCGAATTGAGAAAAGAGTAATCAAAGAAATATTAATAGTTAAAATTCTGAATTCTAAAAGATCAAAACATCTGAAACCCAGTTGCCAACTTCGACACTTTCCAAAATCGTGCTGCCATGCTCTTGACGTAGTTGTCAGGAGAGCTCGAAGTCTCTTGAACGAGAAACGCCTTACTAATAAGTCAGGTTTCATACTTTGGTGCAAGACCAAGGACCAATCTCACAGAAAACATTGTACCGTGCCAATTTATCTGCCTGGAAATTTTGAAACCCATGAAGTAAAAGTTGGAGATCATTTGAGTCTTAAGCACGACTCTGGATCAATTCATGCAGTCGTACGAAGTAGCCAAGAGATGTGCGAGGACATTTATTTACTATCGTTGAGTGTTTCCACGCAGGACTTGATGAGGGATCGAATTTCCTTTGTGAACATTTCTAAGCGAAAATTTATACAATCGAAAGAGCTCGTTCCGGTAGTGAAATCGGTATCGAAGTGCGTGGAGACTGAGGAATT
Source organism: Macrostomum lignano (assembly GCA_002269645.1). Classification (NCBI taxonomy): domain Eukaryota; kingdom Metazoa; phylum Platyhelminthes; family Macrostomidae; genus Macrostomum; species Macrostomum lignano. The sequence continues at coordinate 130,578 of NIVC01001606.1, read as the reverse complement.
TCTCCACAGGATCGAATTGATGCGCGGCCTGGCGTATCCGAGGCGCATTTCGACTCTGCAATTTTGCCTTCTTCTCACCGATGCCAGTCGCCACGGGCAGGACTGGAGGCAGCAAGTAGCACCGATGTCGAATCAGAGTAGACCGATTCGACCATTGACCCAGATGGTCAAAGCAAAAAAGCTTCAAAGAGGCGACATCATTTTTGTTGACGATGCCTACAGAGTAGTCTGCCGTGTAGTTTGCAGCGCGGATGAAGTCAGCGTTGAATTAGTCAACTACAGTGAAGTTGACCACGAAAATCGCAAGACTTGCACGTTAAAGTATCTGATAAAAAAGGAAGAGACGGAAACAACGCTGTGCGTGCACAATGACAACACCGCTGATTGTCCTTTGGACTTAGAAGACTCATCTCCGGTAAATGTAGCAGGTATCTACTCAGAGGAACCGGTAACCCTCCAGTTGCTTAAACAGCTAAAGGAGGGTGATGTCATTCGCCTGTGGTACAATGGCAAGTGGCACAGGGTTATCGTGGAAAAACTGGCGCGTGAAAATGAAAAATACATTGTCACTGCTATTCATTACGGATCGAAATCGTGGCTTGACGGTAAAGCAGTGATCAGGGAGGACTTTGTTTTCAAATATGACAGACAGCGAACTAAGCAGGTGCATCCGAAGTGCTTTCTCTGCCACTTCTCGGATCTCTGGTGCCACGAACCCGATGTTGTGGTTGACAGAGCTCGAAGCCGCCTCAACGAGCAGGAATACTCTCTAATTGCTAACTGTGGCACTCGGTTTGTCATGTGGTGTAAGACCAAGTCCATCAGCCACAGAGCTGACAATTCGGTGCCCATATTTCTAGATGGCTTTCACACTCACGAAATTAAAGAAGGTGATCATCTTGAATTTAGCTGCGGTCTAAAAAACAGACTTCACGGAGAAGTGACCAAAGTAACTAAACTGAATAATGGGCGAAAACTTTTGCTCGAATTGCAAGTAATCAAGCCCCATGAATTGCATTACGTGCACACAAGCGAACTAGTGCTCAAAAGGGATGAGCCCGTGACTCGAGTCATTCAATATCAGTCTCGTGTCTTCAGTGAAGCGGAATTGATTCGTCGGATTGAGTTCATAGAAAATTTGGCCTTCAACCACAGTGAAAGTTCATTCAAAATTTGTCGCCTGGTGACGAACTGCGATAGCAGATTTGATGATTGGAAAGACAGCATTTGGGATGCATTGACTCAAAATGAAGTGCAAAGCAATCGGCCCGAATTGGTTGAGAGTGTTACTCCCAATCATGACAATGAGTTATCCGTGGCTTGTGATGGCCTTAGAGTTGGCGACATCATACTTGTGAATGGTGTCTATCGTGTTGTTGCGGGCATCAGTATCGGCAGCGGTGAGTCATCCAAACAAGTCAGCATTAAAACGCTCCACTATGGCTCTCAAAAACAAAATTTGTGTGTGTCACAACTAAAGTACATCATTGATGCTGAAGAGAAGGACGCCAAGCTGTGCGTACACAATGATCCCAGCTTGAACTGCCAATTGTATGGCGGTGGTAGCCAGGCACCAGCACATATGGCTGAAGAAGTACATGATATGCAAAGCATTTCAGCTGGCTCGGTCATTTCTTGGAGAGACCATTGGTATTCTCTGTTCCAGCACGCTGTGGTGGTCAGAAACCCGGTGCTACCGGATGCGAATAATTCCCACTGCGCTGCAATCGATGTCATTTTTTACAGAGGTTCGTGGAGAGGTCAGATTGACAGAAAAAGTTTATCAATAGACTTAAAAAAGCAGAAACTTTACACAGTTAAGTACGATGTACTGGAAAGCTGCGTGTTCACCCCAAAAGAGGTGATTAAAAGAGCAAACGACCGACTCAAAGAGAAGCAGCACAACTTCCAGTGGAACAGCAGTCGCGACTTTGCTCGCTGGTGCAGCGTCAAGCATAGCAGCAACAGGGAGCAGTGCGCAGTTCCCGTGCACTCGGCAAAAGACCTTCTTAAGTTCGAGAGAGGCCACATAAAGTTCTACAAGTCGCCTTGCTTTTACAAGCACGAAGCAATTATGCGCAGCTGCTCTGCAGTGGATGGCTGCAGCGATATTGTTCGGGTCGAGTTGTACGAAAATAATCACGACCAGAAACGGGTGCGATTTGAAAAGCTCGTCATTGGCCCGGGTGAGAGCTCGATTCGACGCGTCAACTACTACGGCTTTGAAGAAGCCGCTGGTTTTGCTATTCTGGAGGAGCTGACGGACTGCACGTTTTTGAATGCCGACGACGACAGGAAGGGATGGACTGCGAAGGCCAAGAAGTTTGGCAGCAAGGTTTGCAGCCGGGACTTTTGCTTCTGGCTGAGAACTAATTCTGATGCCGGTTGGATGTGCGGCATTCAAAGCCTGTTCGGTACTGACCTGGCCGAAATTCAGGACAAAATGAAGAAACTTATTAGAGAAAAATCACTAAAGGCTTCGGAAAGTAATCAAAAAGTTGAACTCGAAGACAGAGTTGATAGACGCAGTCTCAGGCAATACGATCACATTATTCTTAATCGGATGGTCAACGGAGTAGTTTCTGAGGTTGATTTCATTTTAACCGAGTGGGATGCTGCCACTTGTTCCGGCGTTGGGGTCACGTACGCATTGCCGCAGGATCCAAAAGACATGGGAGTCGTCAAGTTTCAAGGATTTCTTCGAGTTGAAGACAATCAGATCGAGAAGGTCGTGCACAACTCCGATTTAGACTGGAATCAGATCGACGCCAAATTCAATCAACTGTGTGGCAGTAGGAGTTACAGTTTACTGTTTAACAACTGCGAACACCTTGTCAACTATTTAATTTATGGCCGGGTGAGCAGTACTCAGCTGAATAATCTAGCCTGGCGTTTTAGCCACTTTTTACCCAACGCGGTGCAAAGCATTGCTACTGCTGCAGTTCGAATCCTTCGATTAGTCTACACCTTGATGGAGACGGGAAGTTTGAGCACAGCTCCTTCACTTCCCTTAGTGCTGATTGAGGGCGGCTCGGTGCTTTTAATTGCCCTTTTGGGAATTGCATCATATCTTCTTTTGCAGTATCGTAAAGCGAAATTCAATATGCCTCAGCAGGAGTGCCTCGGCAGAAGACGTGACATCTTGTGCCGCACTTTGGTTCCAATATTTAGCGTAATCATTGTTGGAGCCGTCATTCACACTGCCCCGGTCAGTGCCCCCATTATTGGCAGTGCCGCTGGAGTCGGAGCACTGGCTGTTGGTCTTGCTTACTTCCTGCCAAGGTTTTTAGCACTACTGATGGCGCGAATGAAACCGTAGCAGATTTACTGCAACCTTTTATTGAATAATTTATTTGCTTACGAACTTTTGTTTTAATAAGTATGGTATATGTACCTATACAGCCATGGGCAACTGAAGTAGAAGGACGCTCTTAGTGGTGACATGTGTGCCTATGGTGACACCCCATGACCATCCCTTACCCTACTTCAGTTGTCTATGTGTATACAGTACGAATGTTGGAAAATTTGGTATATAAAATCCGATTGCTTATTTAATTGACCTTTAATGGGCGCCTTCGCAGCAAAGAATCAATAGTCTATGGTACAAATACTTCTATACCGGGACCAATAAATCATTTAATAGTCTTCAAACGGGCTCTGCCCCCGCACCTCCACCCGCAATCACGGTCGACCAGATTGAATATCCCAAAAATAAGCAATCTGATTTCATAGAAAATAATAGTCATTAAATTAAGCTATGTCTATGGTCTGAATGTCCTTGGCCCCACTCAATTACCCTATTCAGCGGGAACTCTCTAAAGCATATTACCTAAATGCACTATAGCAGAAAACAGATGTACGTTCTTTGGCCTCCAGCTCATTTTCTAAGTAAACTGAGCGTAGCGTCCTTCTACTGCAGCTGTCAATTCGTCTAAAAACGTTCTAGACAAAGAGTTATTTAAATTTCATATCCTCTTGAAACAGTACTGCAGATAAATGCACGCGTAATATTCATATCATATTTGTTTGATAAAATATCCGTTTCGTGTCATCAGTGAAGCGGAATTAACCCGACGCATTGAGTTCATAGAAAATTTGGCCTTCAACCACAGTGAAAGTTCATTCAAAATTTGTCGCCTGGTGACGAACTGCGATAGCAGATTTGATGATTGGAAAGACAGCATTTGGGATGCATTGACTCAAAATGAAGTGCAAAGCAATCGGCCCGTATTGGTTGAGAGTGTTACTCCCAATCATGACAATGAGTTATCCGTGGCTTGTGATGGCCTTAGAGTTGGCGACATCATACTTGTGAATGGTGTCTATCGTGTTGTTGCGGGCGTCAGTGCCGGCAGCGGTCAGTCATCCGGACAAGTCAGCATTAAAACGCTCCACTACGGCTCTCAAAAACAAAATTTGTGTGTGTCACAACTAAAGTACATCATTGATGCTGAAGAGAAGGACGCCAAACTGTGCGTACACAATGATCCCAGCTTGAACTGCCAATTGTATGGCGGTGGTAGCCAGGCACCAGCACATATGGCTGAAGAAGTACATGATATGCAAAGCATTTCAGCTGGCTCGGTCATTTCTTGGAGAGACCATTGGTATTCTCTGTACCAGCACGCTGTGGTGGTCGGAAACCCGGTGCTACCGGATGCGAACAATCCCCACTGCGCTGCAATCGATGTCATTTTTTACAGAGGTTCGTGGAGAGGTCAGATTGAGAGGCAAACTTTATCAGTAGACTTGAAGAAGCAGAAAATTTATACGATTAAGTACAACGTACTGGAAGGCTGCGTTCTCACCCCAGAAGAGGTGATTAAAAGAGCCAACAGCCGACTCAAAGAGAAGCAGCACAACTTCCAGTGGAACAGCAGTCGCGACTTTGCTCGCTGGTGCAGCATCAAGCATAGCAGCAACAGGGAGCAGTGCGCAGTTCCCGTACACTCGGCAAAAGACCTTGTTGAGTTCGAGAGAGGCCACATAAAGTTCTACAAGTCGCCTTGCTTTTACAAGCACGAAGCAATTATGCGCAGCTGCTCTGCAGTGGATGGCTGCAGCGATATTGTTCGGGTCGAGTTGTACGAAAATAATCACGACCAGAAACAGGTGCGATTTGAAAAGCTCGTCATTGGCCCGGGTGAGAGCTCGATTCGACGCGTCAACTACTACGGCTTTGAAGAAGCCGCTGGTTTTGCTATTCTGGAGGAGCTGACGGACTGCACGTTTTTGAATGCCGACGACGACAGGAAGGGATGGACTGCGAAGGCCAAGAAGTTTGGCAGCAAGGTTTGCAACCGGGACTTTTGCTTCTGGCTGAGAACTAATTCTGATGCCGGTCGGATGTGCGGCATTCAAAGCCTGTTCGGTACTGACCTGGCCGAAATTCAGGACAAAATGAAGAAACTTATTAGAGAAAAATCACTAAAGGTTTCGCAAAGTAATCAAAAAGTTGAACTCGAAGACAGAGTTGATAGACGCAGTCTCAGGCAATACGATCACATTATTCTGAATATATCGGATGGTCAACGGTGTAGTTTCTGAGGCTGATTTCATTTTAACCGAGTGGGATGCTGCCACTTGTTCCGGCGTTGGGGTCACGTACGCATTGCCGCAGGATCCAAAAGACATGGGAGTCGTCAAGTTTCAAGGATTTCTTCGAGTTGAAGACAATCAGATCGAGAAGGTCGTGCACAACTCCGATTTAGACTGGAATCAGATCGACGCCAAATTCAATCAACTGTGTGGCAGTAGGAGTTACAGTTTACTGTTTAACAACTGCGAACACCTTGTCAACTATTTAATTTATGGCCGGGTGAGCAGTACTCAGCTGAATAATCTAGCCTGGCGTTTTAGCCACTTTTTGCCCAACGCGGTACAAAGCATTGCTACTGCTGCAGTTCGAATCCTTCGATTAGTCTACACCTTGATGGAGACGGGAAGTTTGAGCACAGCTCCTTCACTTCCCTTAGTGCTGATTGAGGGCGGCTCGGTGCTTTTAATTGCCCTTTTGGGTATTGCATCATATCTGCTTTTGCAGTATCGCAAAGCGAACTTCAATATGCCTCAGCAGGAGTTTCTCGGCAGAAGACGTGACATCTTGTGCCGCACTTTGGTTCCAATATTTAGCGTAATCATTGTTGGAGCCGTCATTCACACTGCCCCGGTCAGTGCCCCCATTATTGGCAGTGCCGCTGGAGTCGGAGCACTGGCTGTTGGTCTTGCTTACTTCCTGCCAAGCATGCGCGCCATACTGATGGCGCGAATGAAACCGTAGCAGATTCACTGCAACCTTTTATTGAATAATTTTTTAATTACGAATAATTATTAGATATGTGTACCAACAGTCATGGACAACTGAAGTAGAAGGATGCTCTTAGTCTTAGTATATTTTCGAGAAAGCTAATTTGTCTATGGTGAAACCCCATGACCATACCATTGCCCTACTTCAGTAATTGTCTATGCGTATACTTATTCTAAAGTAATTATTTACTCTACCATACAAAATTGCTTATTTAATAGCTCCAGACAAACTACGACCTTGTAATATGCTGAAGACCATGCATAAAGTCCAGAAGTTTACGGTACATGCATATTTATGGTATTTTTCGACTTAATTGCGTGACGTACTCAGGAAAAAAACAGTTGCTTTTAGTTTAAACCAGGGCTTGGCAAACTTTTTTTACCTGAAGGGCCTTCTCTCGACTAGAGAATCTAGTGCATAGCCGCGGGCCAGTGGAAGGGTGAGAGATGGTCAGAGCTAATAGAGAAGAGAGAATTAATTAAGGAGAGGCGAGGGATAAAAGAGGAGAGGAGAGACAAAATAAATGAGAACAGAAGATAGAGCAGAGGAGATGAGAGGAGCGAAGGGAGAGAAGATGAGAGAATAGAGAACATATTATTAAAGAGAAGAGAGCTGAGAAGAGGCAAACCTTGAGCAGGCCGGATTGCTATTATGAAATTTCAAAGCACTCGAGGGTTAGGGAGCCTCATGTGGCCCGCAGGCCGAAGTTTTCTGATCCCTGATTTAAGCAATTAAGTTTTTTAAAGATGCATAAACATAAAAAACTGGAGTACAAGCTTAGACGATACACTCAGCTTTCCTAGAAATTTTGTGCTAGATGCCGGTTAAACCAACGTATACATATACTTGCCGCATTGCTAATGCCTTATTAATATGCTCTAATATGTGACCTAATTTTTCGATTTACGACCCTATTCAGCCTTCTCTAAAGCATACTAAATTCACTACGGCAGACATACGTTCTTTGGCCTCCAGGTCATTTCTAGTGTATATAGCGTCCTTCTGCTTCAGTTGTCCATTCATCTAGAAACGTTCTATAGACAAAGAATTATTTCAATTTCATATCCTCTTTAAACAGTACTGCAGCCAAATGCATGCGTATTATTCAGAAAAAAAATTCCTGTGTTTTTAAAAAATGAAGTACGAGTAATAAATATTACATGAATATTGGTGATGGCTAATTAAAATCGTGTAGTAATTTTTGTTTTAATAGAAACTTAATCTGACTAAATTAATAAGTGAATATTATGCAGTTTTTTTTTCAAATGGTTATCTTTTTTTCAACGCTGTTAAATTCATAGAAAAAAGTTTGACTTTTTGTTTAAACACGCTCGTAGTACTGCTGGACTTCATCCGTTTTGTTTTTACACGTGAAAGCAGCGATTTTCTGAGTGTAAGCAACTCTTGCTCAAACGGACAGCGGATACAAAAGTAATCATTTCTATTTTTAACATATTAAAATTCTTAAATTTCTTATCTAATGCCCTACCTATATGTACTTCATGCGGAAAATGTGTTATCAAAGCCGCCAGATGTACAGAGATTTCGCATCAAGCTTCAGGCGTGTTTTTATATGTCAGAGCTATTTATAACATGTCAGAGATACGAGCGTTTATATTTATTAGCTATCTTGCTTGCTTTTTGTAATGCACAGTGCACAGGATTTTCTGGCGAGGCGCTTGACCGCTATGGTAAGTTCTTTCGCTTGTTACATGTAACTAAAAATCGACAATGTTATACACACAATACCACGAATATCTTTTCTACTTTTAGGAACAAACTCAGAACCAGGGAATTTTCGTTTCCGCTGTAGCCGAAAACACGACTGAAAGTGATGCTGTTGAAGCTGACGAACTCGCTACCGCTTGTGATGCGCCCTGCGAATCAACCGAGTCACAAGCCGATACGGCACCACGGGTGTATTGCTACGAGGAGAGGCTCACGTGCAAATCAATCAAGAATGTTGCCATTGGCGACGTACTAGAAATCCGATACTTTGAACTGCCGCACAAAATTATCGTGGAGAACACGAGCATCGTTGACACTGAGCAGGAGTTGATCATCACCATCGATGCCATTCACTACGGAAGAGACTGGCTTTCTGTCCAGGTAATGAGAGAAAAATTTCAATTCATTGCTCGAAAAGACTCATTGGATCCCGGTGGGGCGCTGAGCAGGAAATGCTGGAAGTGTCACTTCCCACCAACCTGGTGCCACCCACCCGATGTGGTAGTGCAAAGAGCTCGAAGTCGGCTGAACGAACGAGAGCACTCGGTCATTGACAACAGGGCGTCTCATTTTGCATTTTGGTGCAAGACCCAGTCGGTTAGCAATCGTGCGAACAATATTGCACCGATCTTTGTAGCCGCTAATCAGCACATTCACGAAGTGAAAGTTGGCGACCATTTGAACTTTGCGACAGACGGTGAAATTGAATTACACGGAGAAGTTAGAGATGCTGTCAAGGCGAGTGAGTCGCAGGTTTTGTTAACTATGCTAGTGTCGAGTAGACACGTGAACAGAGAAATAATCAACTCTGCGCACATTTGTGAAACTAGAATTCAAAAACCAGTACAAGTTGTAAAATCAGCTGCAATTGGTCTGACTAGTGAAGATTTACAATGGCGAATCAGAATGATACAGGATATTTCCTACAAGCGTTTGGTTGGAAAAGTTGCCTTCTGTCTACACCTGACCAATCCTAACTTAAGCAGGGAAGACTGGCTTTGTCGAGCTATCCAGGTTCCAAACGTCACGACAGAAACTGCGCAACCACTCTGTAAGACCATTCGCCCAGAGCTGTTGAATCCAGGCGACATCATACTGCATGACGGCATATACTCAGTGGTGTCTGCAGTCAGATGCGATGGCTCAGGTGCTCTGATAACTAAAATTCAGTACTCTGCCCGTCGAGTAAACAAAAATGCTCATAACTGCCTGTTTGAAATAAAAATTGCTATCGAAAAATACGAAAGACAGGCTGTGCTTTGCGTTCACAACGACATTTTCCGAGATTGTCATCTGTACGGTGGAGGACTTGAAACACCCAGCTACACTGTAACCAAGGTGACGAGTGTGAATGAAATTTACAAAGGGTGCGTCATTAGCACCAGAGACGGCTTAGTCTTCAAACACTTGGTTGTCACCGATTGTCCCAAAATCATTAGTACACCGGCAATGAAAAACCAAGTGATGTTTAGCGCGATTTCCTACAATGTAGGACCTTCTATGTTGCTCGGAAAAAATTCCGTCGCCGAGAGCAGCTACACAATAAATTTAAGAACAACGCCAGTTTACGTTGTGAAGTACTGTGTCTCGAACGAGGTTCTCTACTCAACTGAGGAGGTGGTTCTTAGGGCTCGCTCGCGTCTGGGAGAGAGACAGCACAACTTCCAGTGGAACAGCGGCCGAGACTTAGCTCGATGGTGCAGCATCAAGCACCAGAGTAATTTGGAACAGTGCATCGTTCCTGTTACCTCGGCAGACGATCTACATCGTTTCCAAAGAGGACACATCAAATTCTTGAAGAAGCCGAAGTCTCTCTACGCGCACGATGTTCTTCTCAAAGAGTGCAGTAAAGTTGAAGACTGCGACGATGTGCTGAGAGTGATATACTATGAAAACAACGTCGTTTTCAAGCATGTCCGCATTGAGAAGCTGGACATTGGAGAAGATGAGCACCTCCAAAGAGTTCGGTACGCAAGCTGTCGAGAATGGAACCAAGCAGAACTAGAAAATCTGATTGATCATACGTTTCTAAATGCGGATGACGATCGGCTGGGCTACCTAGGAATGCAAGGCAGCAGAGTGACTAGCCAAGATTTCTGCTTCTGGATAAAAACTCGCTTCTCAAAGGATGGCATCAAGGCAGTCAAAAACTTACTCGGCGAGGAGTTGGGGCTGTTAAGGAACGAACTGAAAGTCAAGAGGAAGGACACGGAAACCATCGTAGGTGGACGAAGCCTAAAACCGTTGGATCACATCGTTCTTAGGCGCACTGTAGCTGGTAAGGAAGCAGAAGTTCACTTCGTCATCACGAGCTGGGATGCAAATTTATCTACCGGCTATGGAGTAACTTACGAATTTCCCGTAAAGAAGACCGAAATGGGATTCTACGAGTTTAAAGGCTTTCTCAGATTAACTGGCCCAGGTCAGATCGAGAAAGTGGTGCACAACTCAGAATTCAATTGGGATCTAATTCAAGAAAAGATTCGAGATCTGCGCGGAGGCGAAGATTACAGCATTCCGTTCAACAATTGCGAGCACTTTGTCAACTACTTGATTTATGGCAGAGTTGTCTGTCTGCAGCTAGTTAGGCACTCGAGGAGGCTGTTTGGCTTTGTACCGAGTTTTCTACACCATTTAGCTGCCGATGGCATTAGATTCCTGAAGTTTGCAATGCACCACGCGTCTGGCTTAAGAAAAGTCGGCGTTAAAATTCCAATTTTTGAGAGCGTTGGCCTAGTTCTCAACCTTGTTATCGCCGGCTGTCGATTTCTGCAACTAATCAGGCGTCGGGCTCGAACAGCCATGCCTAACGAAGAGTTTTCGATGCGAAGACGTTATATTTTTGTGGACGCGATTTCGTCAACATTCGGGGTTTTATTGGCTCTTGTTTTGATCGCAGTGCAGGCTACTGTATTTACACCGCTCACTCTGTGTTCCGCACTTATCGGGTACGCGTTGTTGAAGCTGATTCCCTTGGTAAAATCAATTTTTGTGCCTTGAAAAGCTACTAAAAACCTTACGCAGACTATTTTTCCTGAAATTAGCAAGCCCGTAGTCAGTATGTCTGTGACGTCACGGTATCTGGATTATTAATTGTTCGATTTTTTTCATTCTATGATCCATGGTTGTACATGAATTTACACCACTTGTTTAGAAATTTTATCACTGCCTGTAGTTTTTTATATTGTGGCGGCCAGACTGGTGCACGGCTGAGAGCGAGGCCCGCCGGTACAGGCCCTGCATGCCATGGCTGCTGGGGGGAGGAGTTTTGCAGTTCGATCTGACTCACACCTCCCTATATTCTTGTTAAGTATAAATGACTATGCTTAACAAGTATATGCAAAATCTTTTTGCTCGCTTGCTACTTTTCAACTAGCCACCAGGCTCGCAACAAGCCGCTCTAATATTCTAGAATTTCGTGCGCCTAGGTACGATGTAATATAAATTTCCAATGGGAAAATCCCTGATTCCCTGGAAAACCTAGCTCATTATCGGTGGCTAGTATAGTTAATTATAAAGTTTTATATAAGTTAGTACATGTACATCTTTAATTGCACTTAGTTTCTTGCGTCTAAAATACTTCTTTTTATTATTTTTTTCGAAGTATTTTTTCGAATCCAAATTATTTTTAATGACGGTATAAATTTGTGAGACATTCAAATATATTTCAGAAGACTGTTATGAAGAATCAATTTAACTCTCGAACGAAATTTTGGGGTCCAGAGGACCTGATGATTACTTTTCCATGTATTTCTTATGGAGAGTTTTCTATTATCGTGGCGCAACCTTTCGCGGTTTAATAACTTTAACCCACAATTGTTGTCAATAACTTTTAAACTGTTGTTTAGATAACTAAAATACGTGTATCTAATTAAAAATTTTTACCAAAACGCAAAAAATTGGTTACTAGTAGACAGATTTTTTGTTTTTATAGTAGAACAAGTTACAACCAATGTTGCGGGTGGGGTCTCCCTAAAACACGCCCCGCACCGCCCTGCAGCGCTACACATTAAAACAAATTGGACTATAACTGAAGACACTAAAAAATGCGTTTTCTGTTAAGCTTCAAAGTTTTTATTAAATTCAGTTTTTTTTAATTTGAAATATAAAATTCGGTGAATAATAAGTGATATCAATAATAATATTAATAAAATAATAATACTATAATTTAATAATGAAAGCGAGAATAATGAAACTAAAATTAATATTTAAAATATTAACTAAAGTTATTTATTCCATTACTATTACAACAAATATTTTTTTTGCAATCAAATACTGCATTGACAAAAAATGTTATAATGTGTAGCGGTTCGGGGCGGTGCGGTGCGTGTTTTAGGGAGACCCTTGCGGGTGTAATTTCAACCTTTATTTTTTCATAGAAACATTATAATTGCTCTTTCGTCCACACGGTTAACTATTTCAGTGGGTCTTAATTTTTTATCCACAATAAAAAATATCAACCCTGTGGCTGTGCTGCATAGATATATACAGTCTGTGATTTCATACTTTTGCATTAAGCACTAGTTTACTTTTTTGCAAAACTAATAATATCAGATTTCAAGAAAATTAAACAACTAGGCCTTCGAAGCTAAGCCTGAAGGAAAAAACATTTAATATTAATTAAGAGTTCTGTATTGCATACAATTTACAATCTTCAAATAGTCACATTTTAGTATTGTTTCTAAGAATGTCTTCATATGCATATTTATTTAAATACATTATTATTGGTGATACAGGTATGTAATGTATGTTAATTATTTTTATAAAGCTTAATGCCTTAACCTTTACATACTATTTTTTCATTGAGATTTCTGCCTTGTGCATAAAATTTCTTAAGTTATAATTACTTGACAAAGAATTTCATTAAATGTGGTATCCATGAATTTAATGTTGAAATGTTGTTTCAGTCTTTACAAATAATAACTATGTAGTTACTTAAATTCCACATTTTTCAAATACAAAATAAGTTACATGGTCATTTTACATTCCATAGTCAATAAAAAGGCATTTGTGCCAGAAATTTCCAGGATTTTGGGCTTTTGGTGTATAGATTTAATATCTTGGTATAGTGTTCCGCCGTAAGGAGGGTCCATGTACCGTAGCCATAGCTGTAAGCAAAACTATGGCTTATTCCAATTCTCTGTATTCCGTAGCCATAGGGACCCCAAAATTACCATATTCCCATAGTTCCCATAGCCGTGGTTTTAACAAAAAGTCTAAAAAATAAAATATTTTGAATCAAGATGATAACCTAGTGCTTAAACAGCTGCAAATTAAATTAGAAAATAAAAGAAACACTTGATTGCCTTTGTAAGATTATATTTTGTCTTTTTTTTAGAGCAACAATACTTAATCGTTACTGAAAGTACTAACGCTAAACTTTTTCACAATAATAAAAATTAGAATTTGCTAGTGTTTTATTGTACTTTTTTAGGTATATTTTATAAGTTTCTAGGTTGATAATATAGTTTACTAAAAGTATCTTTGTTTTACTCTACCTGTTTCTAATATTTTTTTTCAATTTTTAACATTAATAACTATGGCTATGCTAATCTATAGAATGTGATAGCAACTACCATATTTCCGTAGTCGTAGCCATAAGAGTAGCTAGCTACCATAGGCATATCCGTAGCTGCTGTAGGCACCTATTTTACCGTATTTGCTGTAGGATCCTGTAGCTGTAGCTGGCTCATCATATACCAAAAGGTAAAAAATATCAATAATAGTGTTGAGCACCATTAATAAAAATCTTAACTTCCATTAATGGCAAAAGTGTTAGCATTAAATCAAAAAATATTAAGGTGGTAACTCTTAATTTTGTTAACTTAGTAACTAAAAGTTAACTAATAATTGTTAATAAGCAATAATCCAATAAAGTTAATATAGAAAATACAGAAATCTTGTATTTTTTTTCAAAATAGACTTCTTTAATCCACTGTATTTGCTTTTCCACCTTTTTAGCAAAAGACAGAGGTCATCTAAGGGATTATCAAGCTAATAAAATACTTATATATAAAAATACTATTAAAAGTAAGCAATGGTAAAATAGTAGTGTAGCCAGGAATTTCAATTGGGGGGGGGGGGTTAGGTTGGCTTGGGGGGTAGGTTGGCTTGGCTGGCCATGCCTTATGCCATTGCCACTTTTGGTGCCGCAGGCACTCATTTTGGTGCTGCAGGCACTCATTTTAGCATTGTAAGCACTCATTTTAGCAATGCAAGCACTCATTTTAGCACCATAGGCACTCATTTTGGTGCTACAGGCTCTCATTTTAGCACTGCAGGCACTCATTTTGGCATTGTAGGCACTTAATTGCCTCATTGTTTTTGGTACCCGCCACGCCTAATCCTATCCCCTCCCCCAGGCATATATACACAACAGTCAGCCAAGTTGGCCAATCTGGCTGACCAATTTGGCAGCCAACCAAGGTAAGTCACAAAAATGCCCACCCAAATAAATACTAAGGTAGTACTACGTAGATGATGAGGCATTTAGCCTTAATAAGACAGTCATAGTTACTTTTGCCATTTACCCAAAGTTGCATTAATTTTGCTTTAGGGCTTCTTTTACATGTAAGTTGTATTTTTGGCCAAAATCTACATCACATTTTTGTTAAAACTAAGTTGCACGGCTGACCAAATTTTAGAGGTTTCACATGTATGCCCCTAGGCAATTGGGGGGGGGGGGAAGGCAGCCCCCCTGGCCCACCCTGGCTATGCCATTGTAGTAAAAGAAGTAACTCATTTATTTGAAACTTGAAAGTGAATTAGTTAATAATAATATATGAATAGGAAGGCTGTTTCAGTACCATTAGCAGGCATAGCAGAAAGTTACAAAAGATTGGGAAAGAAGTTAATCAAGGTGATCCATGCTTATGCATAAGCAATAAAGTTCACAATTTTAATTCATTATTAAAGTTCATTAGTAAGAAGTTGTTAGTTATATTTGCATGATCATCGTGATAATTAAAGAGATTAATTAGACAAATTAAATTGGAATACATTTGCACTGTTGTAACTTCTTGTCAGACTTATATTTTTTCTTTGTATCTTTGGTCATTGACATTGCCATTAATTTTAAAAACTAGAATTTTTCATTAACTTACAAAATTATTAATGCAAATTCATTAATCCATTAGTGCAAATAATCTTAATGACAGTCCATTAACATTAATGAAAAATCTAAATGCTTATTAATGCTTACTTATTAATGAACTGGTGCCCAACACTGATCAATAATAGTCACAATAGTTGTCTACCATACTTAGGATCATGCATTAGTATACACTGGGTCTAGTGAGAGGAAATATAATTTATTAGACCTTGTTTGTATACTGGAAATAAAAAATGTTTTCAATATGTTTGCCAAGTTATATGTTTTTAAGGTGCATCTTTTTAGCTTTTCCCCATGTAAAATGAATTCATTATTCATGCAGAGTAACAAACCTAAAAATTATGCACTTTTGCAACATTTACTAAGAAAAACAATGATAAAAGAAATAACTTAAATACTTTTTATTTGCAAAAAAATTAAGAAAAATAAGTTTTTTAAGGCACAAAGAAAAAAATTGTTTTTTAATATTATTTTTGTTCCATGCTAATAATGTTGCATGTTGCATATCTTATGTAAAGTCATTTTAATTTTTTGTTGATCCTAATCATAGATATAAGCCTAAAATCTTATATTATAGTACACTAAAAATGGCAAGAATTGGCAAGAGGCTGCCTTTTCTTTTGTATCTTTGTTGCCTTTATGAGTTTACATATTCTAATAAAAGAGTTTGATTTCTGAATTCTGAAGATGTTCTTTGTGAAATTAAAAAAAATATTGCAAAATATCAAAAATGATAAATGTTATAAGACTTAACCTTTTAGTTTCTATATGTCAAAAATCCTGTTGTTATGACCATAAGTGCCACTCAAGGTTTAATAGCATCTATACTATTGTTGATATCTATATGAAACTATATAAACATATTCTTGACAATAATCTTTCATTGGAAATATTGGTTTAGTATACTCTATTATTAAATTTCATTTTATAAGTAGAAATGGCCTGTCATGTTACAAGTTACAACCATAATTATATGGAATGGCCCAATTGTATAGTCAAATAATAGTCAATAACAAAAAAGTTGAGCTTAATTAACTACTCAAACCTTGTTGTTACTACTTAGTTCAAGCAGAGCCTTAAAAATCTTGGCTTGTTAGGACTTTAACATAAAATCATGATGCTAAGATCTCTAGTACAGTGGCAGATAACGTTGCAAGCATAAATCACTATGAATTCTAGGAACTATATGAATTTGTTATTTGTTGTAGGATGTTGACAAGGGTTGTTGTTCTAACTTATATTCTCAAGTATTTCATTTCTATATAGATTAGCATAAATTAATAGTCAAAACAATGCACTATGCACACATGGCATAGCACCACACAGGTTGTTTTCTTAAGATTTATTCAAGTGCTTACTATACTACTTTCCTAAATATAGTTTTGACATAGTGCAAAAAGAACAAGTTGTAGTTGGACAAAAATTTTTTAGACCTAAGTATGCATGCACTCAAGACTTTTAACAAGGTGCAAGTAATAACTTTAAATCTTTTCAAAAAGGCTAAATACAATATTTGTATAACTATATATGACATTTTTATTTTCATTAATTACTTGCCATTGTATGCCAAAAACCATTTATAAATATGAAAACTATGGACTTTTATTTCTATAAAGATTGGTAGGCTCTAGGCTGTCTTTTAGAATATTCAAATGGCAGCTTTTAAATTTGAAATTAACACTTTATTGTATTGGTAATCTGTTATTAGTTATTACTAGCAATTTAAGCCCCCCGTTGGGGGACGCAAAAATGACGCCAAATGGTTTTTATTTTGGCCTATGAGTAATAACCTTACCCCCAGTAAGCCTTGACATCTCAGTGATTCCCCCAGTAAGCCTTGACATCTCAGCAATTCCCTCAGTAAGCCTTGACATCTCAGTAATTCCCCCCAGTAAGCCTTGACATCTCAGCAATTCCTCCCAGTAAGCCTTGACATCTCAGCAATTCCCCCCAGCAAGCCTTGAAATCTCAGCAATTCCCCGATTAAGCCTTGAAATCTCAGCAATTCCCCCAGTAAGCCTTGACAACTCAGCAATTCCCCCCAGCAAGCCTTGAAATCTCAGCAATTCCCCCAAATAAGCCTTGACAACTCAGCACTTCCCCCCAGTAAGCGTTGACATTTCAGCAATTCCCCCAGTTAGCCTTGACATCTCAGTAATTCCCCCAGTTAGCCTTGACATCTCAGCAATTCCCCCAGTTAGCCTTGACATCTCAGTAATTCCCCCAGTTAGCCTTGACATCTCAGTAATTCCCCCAGTTAGCCTTGACATCTCAGTAATTCCCCCAGTTAGCCTTGACATCTCAGTAATTCCCCCAGTTAGCCTTGACATCTCAGTAATTCCCCCAGTTAGCCTTGACATCTCAGCAATTCCTCCCAGTAAGCCTTGACATCTCAGCAATTCCCCCCAGCAAGCCTTGAAATCTCAGCAATTCCCCCAAATAAGCCTTAACAACTCAGCAATTCTCCCCAAGCCTTGACATCCCAGCAATTCTCCCAAATAAGCCTTGTCATCTCAGCAATTCCCCCAGTTGCCATGAATCAAAACCTTCACCAGCCAAAGTTTCCTTCATCAGCCCAAAAGCCTTTCTCATTCAGCAAATAGTACTTATCCTTTCAAGCACAAACTCTTAGGGCATATCGTCATTGGCCTGGGCGTATTCTGGTCCACAGCAGGAGCTCAATATGCCATAAGCCTTGATGACATCTCATCAATTTCCCCAGTAAGCCATGACATCTCAGAAATTCCCTTAGTAGGCCTTGACAACTCAGCAATTCCCCCAAGTAAGCCTTGACATTTCAGTAATTCCCCCAGTAAGCCTTGACAACTCAGCAATTTCCCCCGGTAAGCCTTGACATCTCAGTAATTCCCCCAGTAAGCCTTGACATCTCAGCAATCCCCCCAGTAAGCCTTGAAATCTCAGAAATTCCCCCAGTAAGCCTTGAAGTCGCAGTAATTCCCCCAGTAAGCCTTGACAACTCAGCACTTCCCCCCAGTAAGCGTTGACATTTCAGAAATTCCCCCAGTTAGCCTTGACATCTCAGTAATTCCCCCAGTTAGCCTTGACATCTCAGAATTCCCCCAGTAAGCCTTGAAATCTCGGAAATTCCCCCAATTAGCCTTGAAGTCGCAGCAATTCCCCCAGTAAGCCTTGACAACTCAGCAATTCTCCCCAGTAAGCCTTGACATCTCAGCAATTCCCCAAAGTAAGCCTTGACATCTCAGCGATTCCCCAGTAAGCCTTGTCATCTCAGCAATTCCCCAGTTACCATGAATCAAAACCTTCACTCAGCAGTCTGCAGTTATCCCCTCAACAACTTGCACTTAATCATTCACAGTTATTATCCACTTAAACTCTGTAGATAGTTATCCCATCGGAGGTTTGCAGCTATACACTCATAAGTCTGGAGGAACTACCTCAGCAGTTTTTCGTTTTTCAACTTTTCAGTTTAAATGAATGATCCCTTCGATATTTGATCATTCCATTTGCAGTCTACAACAATTCTCATTTATCCCCTCAGCAGTCTGCAGTTTTCCTCTTTGCTGGCTCCTCAGTATCATCAGGAAGCTGCAATGATCCTTTCAATAATTGTACGGCTCATTATATAATCAATTTTCGATAGATATTGGCAGTCTTTTGCACATCAATGCAACGAAGATTTTGCATCGTCTGCAATTTAGCGATTAGTCCAGGCAGGCACAAGCTACAAATAAATGAAAATGATAAAATCTCCCACGTGCATACTCTGAAGCTTGCGAATATTTAATTATTTATAGCTCGTAGCATCAGGTCAAGAAGTTAAAGTTTAGTCTATGGCCATAGACGTATTATTATTTTTCGAGCTCTCACTGCGAGAAAAATACACTAATTAAATAGGGAAAATACAGTTTTTTTGAATATTTAAGACCTTTAGAGTTGAAGCAGATAAAAGAAATTTTAACCATACAATTGTTGCATTGTTTGGTGAAAACGCGATCAAAATTGGTCAAGAATTGCAGTCTGTAGAGCGTTTTACACGGACAGACAGACAGACAGACAGACATAGATTAGAGATTTAGTATATAAGATTATCCCCAATTAACCAGTTAAGTCTGTAATATTTTTAACAAAACAGTAATACTATATTTTAAATTTTAGGTGTTGGAAAATCTTGTCTTCTGCTGCAATTTACTGATAAAAGATTTCAACCAGTACACGATGTTACCATTGGTGAGTGAATTGCTTTTTATATTCTAAAAGTGTATGGCATTTTAATATATTATCTTTTTACTTAGAGTAGTCAACTATGCCCATATTCAAGGTGTGGAATTTGGCGCAAGAATGATCACCATTGATGGCAAGCAAGTGAAACTGCAAATCTGGGATACAGTAAGTCGTCAGTTTTTTAGTATGCTTCTTTACCTTGCATGCTGTGACTCGCTTTGTGCCTGTTTTATGAAGCTATTTGTGTATTGGATATCAAAGTCACGTGAAGGTTCTAAAGTAGATATGAAAGTCATCTGAAGGTTCTTTATTAGATATCAGTCACCTGAAGGCTCTGTATTGGATATTACAGTCACCTGAAGGCTCTGTATTGGATATTACAGTCACCTGAATGTTCTGTATTAGATATTACAGTCACCTGAAGGTTCTGTATTGGATATTACAGTCACCTGAATGTTTTGTATTAGATATTACAGTCACCTGAAGGTTCTGTATTAGATATTACAGTCACCTGAATGTTTTGTATTAGATATTACAGTCACCTGAAGGTTCTGTATTGGATATCACAGTCACCTGAAGGTTCTGTATTAGATATCGCAGTCACCTGAAGGTTCTGTATTAGATATTACAGTCACCTGAAGGTTCTGTATTGGATATCACAGTCACCTGAAGGTTCTGTATTAGGTATTTCAGTCACCTGAAGGTTCTGTATTGGATATCACAGTCACCTGAAGGCTCTGTATTAGATATCGCAGTCACCTGAAGGTTCTGTATTAGATATTACAGTCACCTGAAGGTTCTGTATTGGATATCACAGTCACCTGAAGGTTCTGTATTAGGTATTTCAGTCACCTGAAGGCTCTGTATTGGATATTACAGTCACCTGAAGGCTCTGTATTAGATATTACAGTCACCTGAAGGCTCTGTATTGGATATTACAGTCACCTGAAGGCTCTGTATTGGATATTACAGTCACCTGAAGGCTCTGTATTGGATATTACAGTCACCTGAAGGCTCTGTATTGGATATTACAGTCACCTGAAGGTTCTGTATTAGATATTACAGTCACCTGAATGTTTTGTATTAGATATTACAGTCACCTGAAGGTTCTGTATTGGATATCACAGTCACCTGAAGGTTCTGTATTAGATATCGCAGTCACCTGAAGGTTCTGTATTAGATATTACAGTCACCTGAAGGTTCTGTATTGGATATCACAGTCACCTGAAGGTTCTGTATTGGATATTACAGTCACCTGAAGGTTCTGTATTAGATCAGTCACCTGAAGGTTCTGTATTGGACATCACAGTCACCTGAAGGTTCTGTATTGGACATCACAGTCACCTGAAGGTTCTGTATTGGACATCACAGTCACCTGAAGGTTCTGTATTGGATATCACAGTCACCTGAATGTTCTGTATTGGACATCACAGTCACCTGAATGTTCTGTATTAGATATTACAGTCACCTGAAGGTTCTGTATTGGATATCACAGTCACCTGAAGGTTCTGTATTAGATATCGCAGTCACCTGAAGGTTCTGTATTAGATATTACAGTCACCTGAAGGTTCTGTATTGGATATCACAGTCACCTGAAGGTTCTGTATTGGATATTACAGTCACCTGAAGGTTCTGTATTAGATCAGTCACCTGAAGGTTCTGTATTGGACATCACAGTCACCTGAAGGTTCTGTATTGGATATCACAGTCACCTGAATGTTCTGTATTGGACATCACAGTCACCTGAATGTTCTGTATTGGACATCACAGTCACCTGAATGTTCTGTATTGGATATCACAGTCACCTAAACACAAAATTGATGCAATTTTCCATTAACAGGCCGGCCAGGAGTCTTTCCGCTCCATCACTCGGTCCTACTACAGAGGCGCTGCAGGTGCCCTCTTAGTTTACGACATCACCCGCAGGGACACCTTCAACCACTTGACCACGTGGCTTGAAGATGCCCGACAGCACAGCAGTTCCAATATGGTCATCATGCTGATTGGTAATAAAAGGTAAGCCGCAATAAAATTAACTAAAGCTAATTATAGATGTATATTTTAGTATATAGGAGATGCCCCTTATACTATTATTTACTAAGTACTTAAATAGTACATATTTTAGTCAAATTAATTTCAAATAAGTCGTTATAGAAATGCCTCAGAGTCATTTCAGAGTACACAAGTAGACGTGAGTTGGCTACTCCATAGACCTCTTTAAGCCATAGACATTTTTATGCCTCTCATTGTGTGCTACTTCCGTTGTACTAATCTGTTCTAAATTGGGATAGCAAGCTCTCTGAGATGGTGGGGTGGGTAGAATGAAGACTATGTCTGTCTGCCTTAATTTGAGGTGTGAGCGCTCCACTTTTTTATAGAATTCTAGGCCAGTGAAACTGAATTTTTAATTTGTACCTCAGTGCATGTCAAGAATGGTTGTACAGTCAGTAAGGTTTGCAGGGTTCAAAAAAGGACAAACGTTCTAGAATGGTTTTGGGGTCTTAAGAAGGCTTACAGGGTCTCAATAAAAGTTGTACGGTCTCAAGAAGGGTTGTAGGGTCTCGAAGGATCTCGGTATTAGGGTCTCGAGAAGGGTATTAGGGACTCGAGAAGGATTTTAGGGTCTCGAGAAGGATTTTAGGGTCTCGAGAAGGGTATTAGGGACTCGAGAAAGATTTTAGGGTCTCGAGAAGGGTGTAGGGTCTTGAGAAGGGTATTAGGGTCTCGAGAAGAGTATTGGGGTCTCGAGAAGGGTATTAGGGTCTTAAAAAGGCTTACAAGGTCTCAAGAAGGGTTTTAGGGTCTCGAGAAGGGTTTTAGGGTCTCAAGAGGGTTGCAGGGTCTCAAAAAGGGTTAAATGGTCTCAAGAAGGCTTTCAAGACCCCTGAGAACTTCATGTATTTGAAAGGTGTCCAGAAAATTTACAGATTTGCAGGGAATGCTAAACAAGAATTCAGACAGGTCTTAGTGACGCACACGCCAGTAAATGCCCGACGCTGACTTCACTCGATCCTCAATTCCAGCGATCTGGAGTCTCGCCGAGACGTGAAACGCGAGGAAGGCGAAGCTTTCGCCCGCGAGCACGGCCTGGTATTCATGGAGACCTCCGCCAAAACCGCCGACAACGTCGAGGAAGCCTTCATCGGCACTGCTAAAGCGATTCACACCAAAATCCAGGACGGCCTGTTGGACGCTAACAATGAAGCCAATGGGATCAAGCTGGGCTCGCAGAGGGCGCCAGGCGCCGCTGGCGGAACTGGCGCCGGCGCTAGCGGTGGCGCTGGCGGTAGCGGCAGCGGTGGCAAAGGTTTTGGCGGCGGCTGCTGTTAGACTTGACAACTGGATTGTGCAAAACGCAGAATAACATTGAAGGGCAATCGGCAATATTAGCAATCCATAATTATCTGGCAGGCCGTTTCTTAGAATATGCCCTAATATAGGGGTTTAAAATTCTATTTCAATGAATTAATTCTCTCGCAAGAATTACCCCTAGATATTTCTAAGAATCACCCCCAGATATTTATTAGAATTGCCCTTTGATATTTCTGAGAATTGCCCTAGATGTTTCTAAGAATTGTCCCTAGATATTTCTAAGAATTGTCCCTACATATTTCTAAGAATTGTCCCTAGATATTTCTAAGAATTGTCCCTACATATTTCTAAGAATTGTCCCCAGATATTTCTAAGAATTGTCCCTAGATATTTCTAAGAATTGTCCCTACATATTTCTAAGAATTGTCCCTACATATTTCTAAGAATTGTCCCTACATATTTCTAAGAATTGTCCCTAGATATTTCTAAGAATTGTCCCTAGATATTTCTAAGAATTGTCCCTAGATATTTCTAAGAATTGCCCCTACATATTTCTAAGAATTGTCCCTAGATATTTCTAAGAATTGCCCCTACATATTTCTATGAATGGCTCTAGATATTTCTAAGAATTGCCCCTACATATTTCTAAGAATTGTCCCTAGATATTTCTAAGAATTGCCCCTACATATTTCTAAGAATTGTCCCTAGATATTTCTAAGAATTGCCCCTACATATTTCTAAGAATTGTCCCTAGATATTTCTAAGAATTGCCCCTACATATTTCTATGAATGGCTCTAGATATTTCTAAGAATTGCCCCTACATATTTCTAAGAATTGCCCCTACATATTTATATTACTTGTCAATTCATATTTGTAAGATTGTCCCTAGATATTTATAAGAGGGGCCTGTAAATTTTAAAAAATATTTTCCTTCAACGTTTTGGGGAATTTAAAATCATAACAATTAAACAAAAAACTATGTTGAGTTTGAATCTGATACAAATTATCTGTAATGCCCGCTTTAAATAATTGCATTGCAAAATTCAGATGTCGTCGAACTTATGAGAAGATTAAAATTATTTTGTTTGTTTCAGCGTGCCCAAATTTGTCTTGTGTTGTGCTTTAAATGGTTTTCTTTGTTTTAATTATGCATGACTTATACTCTGAGCAGCCCATTTTATTGATGACTTTCTGCTGTTGATGGGCAGTGAACTTATTTTAGAAAATCCCAAATTGCTTTATTATTTTATTCAACTGTGTTGTGTTTCAATTAATTGCTTTACCTTGAGTAGTTTGTCACCACTGTTACTTTTTAGTCTACTGATGTTGTTTTCCTCTCTTTTTTTATTTCAGCTTTCTGAACTGATTTTATTAATACAGTTTCTAACTTTGTTATATTTGTTATTATTGATTTTATTTTTGACTCGTATTAAAACAAAATTCCATAGAAACTTAGCGATATAATTATTAGCCAAGTTCCGTTTTTCCGTTTTACTTTGCACAAATGAAAAAAATTGTCACACAAGCGTTGGTAAGACTGTCTGAGCTGGTGAATAAATATTCGTTATTGATGATCAAATATTTGCCACAATTATATTCTGGTCCCAAAACCCCCAGCAGGGATTTTGCTTACAAAAACATGAGAACAATGTTTTATTCTCAACTTGTATTGTGCTTATTATATTCCAATAATATATATTATCTAGTTGATGTTGTTTGAAATCAGTTTTAAACATCAGGTTTTACACAGTCTCTTTATTTCATTTTATGATCAGTCAAATTTGGTGTTTAAAAAGCAATGTACAATTTTTGAACAGAGAAAGCTGGACAGAGAGGGAGATAAGAATAGCAAGACTGAGAGAGAGAGAGAGGGAGAGATAAGAATAGCAAGACTGAGAGAGAGAGAGAGAGAGAGAGAGAGAGAGAGAGAGAGAGAGAGAGAGAGAGAGAGAGAGAGAGAGAGAGAGAGAGAGAGAGAGAGAGAGAGAGAGAGAGAGAGAGAGAGAGAGAGAGAGAGAGAGAGAGAGAGAGGGAGAGAGATAAGAATAGCAAGACTGAGAGAGTGAGAGAGAGAGATAAGAATAGCAAGGCTGAACTGGACAGAGAGAGATAAGAATAGCAAGGCTGAACTGGACAGAGAGGGAGAGAGATAAGAATAGCAAGGCTGAACTGGACAGAGGGGGAGATATAAGAATAGCAAGGCTGAACTGGACAGAGAGGGAGAGAGATAAGAATAGCAAGGCTGAACTGGACAGAGAGGGAGAGAGATAAGAATAGCAAGGCTGAACTGGACAGAGAGAAAACAGTGACAAGTGGGGATGAACTACAAAAAGTACAGCTGAACTTTCGCAGAAACTTTTCTTGATTGCCCATTTCCGCTAGCATTTCGTAAATAGATAGCTCGATTGATACACTTGTGATTGCATCTAGAACTTGCCTCATTTTAAAGTCAAAGTTCGGAAGTTCAGATGGTGATTTAAATGAGATTTTTGTTTTGGTAAAAAGCTTGAGAATTTTCTATCACGCACTGAAATTCCGTCACCTTGAGCTTCATTAGTAAAGTGCAATGTCACCAGAGTAAACAGACTAGCACGAACTTATATCGTGTGCTGAGTATCATCAGTCGCTTTCTTTAAGCCCTTATACTAGTAATTTCAGGCTACATCACGTGACAGGGACAGCAGGCAAGATGCTGTCTGCTGGCATTCTTTAAGTACATCGACGCCTTGGCAGCTCGGCCTTTCACTGAGTAATGGACTTCGCGGTCCTTGGCCAGCTCTTCCGAGGTCAGCATCGTGGGCACCTGTTCGTAGTATTCCTTAGTTGGCTGTCGGGTCTCTACGAATTGTTTTAATGCTTGCGTCATGAGATCCTGAGTGAAGCGATTGTTAAATTCCAGGCACAGGTACTTCAGGTAGGAGTCTCGGATTCTTGACTCCGTCTGGCAGCAGTACACCAGGTAGTCAATGTAGGGACCGTATCCGTAATTGTAGGTTTTGTCCACTTTTCGGTAGAAATCGATAACTGATGCTTCGTCCTGCGGCGACAGCTCGCAGAGGCACAACAGGCAGGTCAGGGACACCGCGGCTCGTTGTAGGAACCCCGCTGAGACGCCGCTAATGCAGTGCTCTCGCTGGGCCATGGTCGGGTGCGGCCATTTGCCCTCCTCGTCGCCCAGGAGATTGAAGCTGCCTCTGCCCAGCACGGGCACGGCGAATGCGTCTCCGTAGGGCGAGCTGACCTCCAGCAGGCAGCAGTAGACTGTTTCTGCTTCAATGTAGGCGTCTCTCAGGTAGTTGACTCGAATGCCGAGTGGTTGAATCACCGGATTTCTAGTGATGAAGTTCCCGTGAAGCTCTATGCTCGAGTCTGAAGGCTGCGACGGCTGTTTAAGAGCTGACGTGCTCTTGCTGCCGTTTTTCTGCTTCTTCAGCTTGCTCGGCGGGTACTCCTGCGTAAGTGGGTGATTTGTATGAATGTTACCTGTAGAGAGTCAGCCACATTAACGTTAAATGGAGTCGAACCCCGGAACCCGAGAATCGTACGTGCTACCTCTTCGCTACCCATTGCACAAGCATTAAACTTAACTTGCTATGGTGTTGAAATGGAAAGTTGTATCCTCCAAAACTTTCGTACCTAATGAAAGCAATAAAAGGCATATTCTATTGGTTTTTTCTAGCCTTTATTTATTTTCTAGCCTTACTGCACCTCAAAACTGTTTAAGATATTCAACGTTCATTTCGAGCTTCAAAGCGGTAACAAAACAGGCCAATTTGAATTCCTACCTGCAGGTCAAGCTGCACTCGACTCTTAGAAAGCAGCCGAATGCCGAGCTGGGCCAGCGCATCAGCCTGAGTTTCCGGATTCTCCAGCTGGTTCAGCACCGAGCTCAGCAACACGGACTCCCGCTGTTGATCTTCTCCATTCTGCTTCATCATAGAGAATTTGTTGCCAAATCTTGGCCTGATGAGGAAGTCCAGACTGTCTCCTGATGCCGCAGATTCCCCAGCAGATGCTGAGGCTGGTTGGTACGATTTGCCTTCCTGTTTCGGCATTGCTTGCAGACAGGAATTGTCTTCCCCAGAGCAATGCTCAGACGCTGGGTATAAGCTGGAGGTCTTGAGACTACTTCTTTTTGATTTAGAAACAATTCTGTTACACCAACTTTTTTGTCTCGGCATCTCAAGCCTCGGCGTGGTGCTCGTGCAATTGTAAATAAAGTGCGCCACAGTTCTTACTCGTCTGCCCTGGCCCTATTGTGTGCCTGCGCAGCTGCTCACCTCTCTCTCCGCCTCTCTTTCAGGCCCGCAAAAGCAAAGAGACGAAGGCAACATCTTTTAGTTTTCCTGTCCCCTGCCCTAGCTGGGTCTTTTTTTCGTCCCTGGACTGCAGGCATGGTTGTGGCTATTCGGAGACATGGCGGTTGCAACAAACAGATTTGTCGCTCAAGTAATATGCTTGAATAAATTTGGGGTAGATGATGGTCGAGTAAGACTGTAGACTTCAATGAACTTTTTTCTAACCGAAATAGTAATTTTATATAAACCAGCCCGCACCTAGGTATTCACAGGTATTTCGAGTTTGCACTGGGTCAAAGTTCTTGCTCTGATGAATTAATGCGGGTTTTCCGTTTCACGTTTTTAAGCCTTAGCTTGAACAAATAAATCGCACACATTTTACATTCGCCCAGAAAAGTTTCCCTAGATATTGCGACTGATTGATATATTTAAACGCGCATGTACATCTTATATACTTCACATACTGTACGCCCAGATTCAACTAAGCTTTCGGTGTACACTAGAATTTGAGAAATTACAGGAATATGGTCGCTTCCTCACTGGTCACTTACTAAATTAACTTATAATCTTATCGCATTGAACTCAGCGGGTTCGAGGGGCCGCTCAGCTGACTTAAATTTTTATGCTTGGTTTGCAGAAAGTGTTAACACAGCATTATTATCAAAGTGGAGAACTGAGTGAGTTTTTAAAACATTTCCACAAGATTCACTGGTCAGCAAGCTAATTCTCTAAGGGACTGGCTGCAGTCATGTCGCGTCTCGTAAAGAATTTGCTTTTTTTACTCATGGCAATTCTGCTTGTGATGGCGACTGCTCATGCTCAAGGTGAGGTAGAGTACATGCTACTTCTAATTATTGTAATTTTTCTGTTCTTTAGCATGTCTGTTGAATGTACGAGCGTATCAATACGCTATCAAATGCGTTTAAACTATTCAAACCAGTCTTCATTTAATAAAGAGGTTTTCATTGAAGAGTGTCTAGCTATTATAGAATTTAAGTCGAATGTCGAAACACACCAACCCAAGCAGAAGACACACCTACCGAGAATTGCCTACCTAAGGGAGTCACTTGTCAACCAACAATCGGTTTTGATAATTCCGAGAGTGCAGGCAAATCTGTTGAGTATCGATACGCTTTCGAGCAGTCGATCAGCTGGTTTGAAGAAGACGGCCAACAGAGCCACAGGGGTTCGAAGCAAGCGGCCAAGCAGAGAGTTGCCTCTGGCTTGCTGACGGTTGTCAAGTTTCGCAGACAGAGCTGCGAGATGGCAGCTCGAGTGAGCGTCGACGCCGGGACCCATGAACGCCTGCCCGATTTGAGGTTTGCCATCAGCGGCGGCCGAATTCGTGCCGTCTGCCTGGGAGCTGACGAGAGCGCTGGCTCATCGGCTGCCTCGCTGAACCTACAGCGAGGACTGCTGTCTATGCTGCAGACATCTGCTAGGGATTTCCACCTGCCAAAAAGCCTTGTTGAAGTATGTTCGTTAGTCTTAGTTTGAAAAAGAAACAGTCTTCTTCTAATTATAAGGAAAGTATCTATTTTCTATCTACACCCAACCAAGACTGACATCCTCGGGATTGCGCAACCCACTTCGTGGCAACCGGACCCAACAGCTTTCGTAAAACGAAGCAACTTCAAGAGTGCCGCGGCGTGAACCGATTCGCCACGGTTGGTCCTCGAATATCGAGCTGGTTTAGCGGTGTGGTGAGCGACTGTTTAACATCGTATAAAGTGATTTTGCTGGGGCAAACGTTTCAGCGCATTTAACTGTCACTTTCCAGTCTCCAGATTCATCCAGACGTCTAGTAACTGGCCATCAACAGTGCGACACCAGCCTACATCCAATTCATGGCTCAATCAACCTGGTCAACTGCTCAGAGAAACTCTCGCTGAATTCTCCACTTCCTGCCTCTTTTGGCTCCCCTGTTAAGCTTGAAATTCGCACCAGCCTACGCTTGATTGACAGGCGTTCTGCTTCAGTACAACCGTCAACTATGCTTAGCAAAATTTCTCGACGAACTAGTCTCAGCTATGAGAACGACGATGAGCTGGATGCTGAGTCGCCGAGAGACGATGTCGAATCGTTGCAGTCTGTACTGACCAGTCTATGCAATCAGTCAAAAGTGCGAAATCCTGCCGTGCTGGTTATGAATTTAGGAAAATTGGTCAGCAAAGTTCGCTACCCCGAACCGCTGGAGTTACTGCATCGATGGCTGACAACAAGCTTGAAGTGCTCGAATTTACGTCTTGCGAGGTGAGACCAAGTGCAATAAAGAAGAATGTAAGATGTATGTGCAGAGTCCATAGTTCCCGGATGATGTGTGCACATTAGTCGAGAGTTGCAGGGGGTCGTAACCCAGTGGTCTAGTGCGGCGCTTTCTTGTGTACCAACGGCCCAGGCTCGATTCCAAGTGCAGTCACACTAACTTTGGGGCTAAATTGGAATCTCGGCTTGGCTCTGCTCGCGCCATTAATGGCTTTAAAGGCCAATCCCTAAGGCACAGTGAAGTGTACATGCCTTGACGATAAATAAATTTAGGGCCGCTGTAAACTCGTGTGTGAGTGTGTGCCTGTGCGTATGACTGCAGCGTACGTATCCGCGTGCTTGTGTGCCGATGTGTGACAATGTCGCTTAAAGTGCGCCAGGGTGCACACAGCCCTCTGCCTCCAGCTATTCTAGTCAAAAAGGAGAGAGTTAACGGATGATGTGTGTACATTGGGTTTATAGTTACAGAAAGTATGAATAAATTGTAAAGTGTATAGTTAATGCATAAACTGTATGCACCGGAAGAACTAGATTGAATGGATAATTCGTGAGATTTTAGCATAATTTCAATAAAAAATACAACTAGTAGTACTACTATAGAATTTCTCAAATGCTTTTCATATCAGTTTTTTTACAGCTTTCAACCCCCTTTCTATCAAACGCAGGTGGCAATACCTGAAGACTTTGGTGCAGGCAGACATGGACGCGGGCATTGTCGCGATTTTTCGCCTTCTGGCCGATAAAAGCATCGGTGGCGGATTGCCGATTGTCGGTCCTGACAGACAAAACATCTTGAAGATATTAGCTATCCAAGCTGCTTCATCAAAGTTCCCGTTGTCCACTGCAGTGATAATTAGCGCCGTAGATTTTTTCAAGACCTGCCTTACATCGTCGAACTCAAAAGCCAGCTGCTCACCCGAGGACGTCGGGCCGGCCATGCTGGCCGTCTCAGCAGTTGCGCGTCGAACGAAAGCAGCAGAACGATCAGCTGAGTTGGAATCTTCTCTGACCACTCTGCTGACCGGATTCAGCGAGGGAGATGATAAAATCAATGGGAAAGTAAGATTCATATGCTCGTTAATGAACTTGTGATAATGGTTACACGGGCTCTAATGGCAACAAAGAGTGAAAACAGAGCTAAGGATCGTGAACGAATTCAGCAGATTTTTTATCACTAGTTGGACTTTTAAACTTCTCTTGGTTTAGTTTTACTGGTAACTATATATATTCAGGCATCGGGAGGTAAGGTAAAAAGCTAGGGTTAACTTTTTTAATCACACGACACCAATCAGAATCAACGTCACCTGACCGACTGGGCACTCCTGGCAATCGGCAATCTCGGTCCCGATTGGGCAACTCAGGCTGTCACTTCTGTGGCTGCCTCCACAGTTGAAGCAGCTCGTCATTCTACTGGCAGACGTCTTCTGGCTGTCGCAGCACTTCAGAACATGCAGCCATCAGCATTGGCAGTTTCGGCGTTGGAGCGTCTGCTGATGTCGGGTGCTTTGATCAGCAGCTCTGATGGCAGAAGACTGCAGGCTGCCATTGTACGCGCCTTGCTGCCCAGG
This sequence comes from Macrostomum lignano, assembly GCA_002269645.1. Classification (NCBI taxonomy): domain Eukaryota; kingdom Metazoa; phylum Platyhelminthes; family Macrostomidae; genus Macrostomum; species Macrostomum lignano. The sequence continues at coordinate 99,785 of NIVC01001606.1, read as the reverse complement.
TTGGAAAAAGGCACTTGTCCAACTAACAGAAATTGGTGAGTCAATCATGTTTTTTTAAGTTGCAGGTAATTTTACCGAGGGATGTCGCGACAGAAGTCGTTACGAGTGTACCCTTAGCAACGTTGAAAACCGCCAGAGCAGTGGCCGAGCGATTGACTTCAGCTTACTACTACAGTATGCAGATGATGATGCAAGGTTTTTTAACGCTCGCTCGGGTTGTCTAGGGTGTAGGGTGGCGGTTTTCAATGTTGCTAAGTATACATAATGAGGGGACCTTAGGGGTTGTAGCCAAGTGGTTAGAGCGTCGGACTCACAACTGAAGGTCAGGGGTTCGATTCCAAACCCACTGGAACAATTTGTGCACTTGAGCAAGACACTTAACTCTGCATTTTTTCAGTTAACCCAGCTGTAAAATGGTTACCAGCATTAGCTGGGGTAATTGACGGTGCGTGTCGCGACCCCCCAGTCCTTGGATTGAGCAGCCGTACGCAACCTTCAGATGCGCCGCGCAATAGCTGCGGCTGAGCTCTCGGTTGCACATCTGGCCCAATTGTAATCAAATACCATTAATATTACTATCGCACAACAACAAATTTGCAGCCTTCTTAGTTCAGAACTGTGTTCTTCTGAAAGGCTTTTTGATTTAATAAACGTTATAAAGTCAATTTATTCATATTTTATACGTCCGGTACAGTGACTTTGAACTGCTAATTTTATTAATAAAGACCCTAATGACACTAATATTTCAGTCCAACGTCTCTCTCCACTGCAATCGAACGCTTGTGGAACAGCAGCAACCCAGCTGACGCAGCCTTAGCCACTTACGCACACTCTGTCGCTCGGAAACGGCTCGAAAAACTGGAATCGTCACTTTCACAGGACTCTGCGTTGAAAAGCGACGCAGCTCTGAGGCAATTGCGTCAATTGGTGGAGAAACCTCCGGCGCTTTTCTCCATCGACCGGGCGTCGAAACCGTCGGTTCGCGCCGACAGGTTTCAGCTGGTAGACGGCCTGATTGATATCAGCTATGAGATTGACTGGGAAAGCGCTGATGCGGTGATAATCTCGATGCCAACTCGAGCCGAGTTTCAACTGACCCTACATAACCAGATGACTGGATTTGCTGTTCCACTGCTGGATGCGGAATTGATTCGACGGTTTTCTAACGGCCCAGGTGATCATACGGCGGTCATCAGAAGAAGAGGCGATGTTACTGTAGCAGTTGACTGGACAGGCGAGTCTTCTATTGGCGATTTGCAGCGGCTTCTGTGGGACGACACGTGGATGTCTGCGACAATTGAGTCTGTTTTGATGCCGACAACATTGCAAGTGACTACAAGCCTTGGACAGGTAGGGAAACCGAATCTTCAACTCTCCTAAGATAAAAAATCACAAAAAACGAAAACTAGAAGTACGCAAAACTTGCGATTTTTTGCGAATTTCGTTAAAGACAGGGTTTTAGCTGCAAAAATGCTTCAGCAAAATAGAAATTTTCATATTTTTTCACCGCTAACTTTGCAATATCTGGAGCCATTTATACTCGTAGAACAGATATTTCTCGACCGAAGTGATGGAAGTTAAGAGAAAGCCTCCTCTTTTTGAAGTTATCTGCTTGAAACACGTGATTCTATCTTTAATCTTCAGCCATGTTCACTCGCAGGCCCTCTTGATATCAAGCGAGGCGGCACTGATTGCAAATAGCGGTGTGTCACGGCGGCCACCGTCTGTGACTGAGAGCTTTCGAACCGATGGCTCCGTCATGCTGCAGCCGAGCTTCTCAGTTTATGCCAGTCGCTCAGTCCATCTATCAGGGTTGTCCATGGGCAGGCGGAGTTCGCGTTCAAGTGTCATCCATCGATTGGGCATCTCTGGCGACGGCGATCTCTCAGTGGAGCTGTTCTGGCGCTGGCAGACTTCTGATGGATGGGGCCTGTCTGTGGGTCTTCGATCGCCCCTGCAACGTCAGGAGCTGCTCAGAGTGCGCTTGATGAGTGTTCTGGCTGAAGGCAAGAATGATGCGAAAAATCCAGTGTTTAATGACACCTGGATTTCTGAAAATCAAGACGACATTTCATCAAGACAATCTTGGCAGTTGTGCATGCGAGCTTTTTCCAGAACTATCACGGGCCACAACATTTGCGCCAGCGTTAAAAAGCAGAGACAGTGGAGTAAGTTTAGTCTAATTTTAGAGCGACAGGTGAGTTTATAATCTGTAAACGATATTTAATAAGGTTATAAAATACCTGGAGGGTCTGGGGGGAATATGACGGGGTTGTAGCCTAGTTGGGGGTTGTAGCCTAGTTGGGGGTTGTAGCCTAGTTGGGGGTTGTAGCCTAGTTGGGGGTTGTAGCCTAGTTGGGGGTTGTAGCCTAGTGGGGGTTGTAGCCTAGTTGGGGGTTGTAGCCTAGTTGGGGTTGTAGCCTAGTGGGGGGGGTTGTAGCCTAGTGGGGGTTGTAGCCTAGTTGGGGGTTGTAGCCTAGTGGGGGGTTGTAGACTAGTTGGGGGTTGTAGCCTAGTTGGGGGAGGGTTGTAGCCTAATTGGGGGTTGTAGCCTAGTGGGGGGGGGGGTTGTAGACTAGTTGGGGGTTGTAGCCTAGTAGGAGTTGTAGCCTAGTGGGGGGGGGGGTTGTAGCCTAGTTGGGTGTTGTAGCCTAGTGGGGGGTTGTAGCCTAGTGGGGGTTGTAGCCTAGTGGGGGTTGTAGCCTAGTGGGGGTTGTAGCCTAGTGGGGGTTGTAGCCCAATGGGGGGTTGTAGCCTAGTGGGGCTGTAGCAGTGGAGGGTTGTAGCCTAGTGGTTAGAGCGTCGGACTCACGACTTGAAGTTCGGGGTTCGATTCCCGATCCCAATGGAACAATTTGTGTCCTTGAGAAAGACACTTGTAACTCTGCTTTGCTTCAGTTCACCCAGCTGTGAAATTGGTGCCAGCATTAGCTGGAGTAATTGAGACTGTGTGTGGCTGCTTTGTTCGCGCCCAAGCTTTGAAGCGCGCCATCTGACGCTGCTTTTGTGATCTGGCAGCGTACTCTGTTGTTGTTGTTGTTGTTGTTGTGTGGCTGGCGACCTCTCTTAGTCATTGGACTGACCAGCTGTACGCAGCCTTCAGATGCGTCGCGCAATAACTAGGCGGGTGTAATTATTTTACAAAATTAAAAAAGATTAAATCTGTTACACATTTTTCCGCCATTTGCAGGATCCCAAGGCTGAACTGTTTGAAGCTACACTGGAAAAGAAAACCACCGAGACCATGTCAGAGACCAAAATAGTTTTTGGAAACCGAAACTCTCCTCAGAGACACTTCGGTTTGACAATTAATTCGCTAAATACTTCGGAAGGCAGCTTTTTAAAGTTCGACGCCAGCAACCCGGTGTTTCCGGTGAGTCTCAACTCGAGTCTGCAGGCTGGAGGAGGCATCGCCGCTGCCCAGTTGTTGGCTGGCAGCCAGAGCTACTCGTTTCTTGGAAACTGGAGCCGCAACAGCTCAGATTGGCGGTGCGTATCATTTGGGGCTCGTGCACAAAAATTGACCAGTGCTTTGATTCAACCCATGAGGGACAACCCCAAGGCACAAAGAGTGTTCCTGCCTGACGATTAGAAAGGCAGGGCCCCTCCCTGTGCACCCTGTTCGAGCGTGTGCATGAGTGCTTGTCTGCGTACAGTGTTGGCGCGCTTGTATTGTGCTCAGGATCCAGAGGAACGGGCACAATTATTTGACGATTTCGCCGAAGCCAGAATGCCCGCAACCATATCCTGCAGCTATTGCTGTCATAATCAGATCAATTTGGCACAAAGTTCAGACCCATTACTGTTGAGCCCCAAGCTCTGGACTTGGTTTATGAAGACAAAGGTGTACTTTTTCACTTCCCTTTATCAGACTGACTGGCGACGTGTCCAGAGTGGACAGATCCTGGCAGAGATTCGGTCTAGACTTGGTCTCCGATGCAGTGTCCGGCACTGATCAACTCACTGTGAGATTTCCCAACGGCAGCCGGCGTATCAACAGTTTAGATGGCGACTTTGGAAGCCTCACTTTGGCTCGAACTTTGCGACTTCGTGCCTCGGATTTTGAAGCAGCAGTTTCTGCGCGGCTAACCGAATCAGGCAGTAATGAGACGGCCTCTGCGCGTTTTGGAATTTCTGGCGGTCGCGTGTCGAATGGTTCCTCAGATAAGCTGGTGTTTGTTCAATCGACAGAAGCCCGACAACTTGGGGTTGGATGGATGCGGCATCGACTTGAAACCTCCGTGAGCCGAGCTGGCATTGAAAATGGCTTAGGTACCCTAAATTTAAGTTTAGGGCATCGACTTGAGTTATTTACTCATAGCGCGCTTGGAAGAAGCTTTTCAATGCTGCCGTCTGATGTTTTTTCTGACAGAACCGACACGATCAATGTTTCGTTAGCAGAGACGCGAGGTGAGAAATGGCTCGCACTGTCTGGTGGCGGTGAAATATTTAGCCTTGTTGGCACTCTCGGGCAAAGGCTAGAAGTTCCAAAGGCTCTATTGAACCTATCTGTGTCTGATGCCGGCAGTAACTTCATGTCGCTGTGTCAAGCTCGTGGAGCTTTGACGATTTTGTCATCAAATTCAAGCAGATCGACAACTGTAGCAGCTTCCATGGGGTTAATCGAAACTGCAGATGGCGTATTTCGTCCGGCGCCACTGGAAAGCTTCAACCTAGATGTTCGGTTTATTCGTTCTCCCAGCGGTATGAGAATTTATAAAGAAACTGACGGCATAGCATTCAATATCAAGCACTACTGGCCAGCTTTGACCTCACTGAACCAGTCTCTGCGATTGACAATTGACACGCAGAGATTCCGAGAACCTAAGCATTCCAAGAACGCAATTTACTTTCAACAATCCTTGTTGCACCTGCCTGAGAACCGTGGTCTGACGCATCAGATCAGCGCAGATGGCAGCCTTGTGCCGAGAAACTTCAGCCTGACAAATCAACTCAGTTGGCTTGCCTATCGCAGAGGTTTCTTCAAACTTGTCAGCTTGTTCGAGCTAAACGGAAAGTGCCTGTTCAGGATGAAACAGCAGGTTGAGCTGGCTGAAAACTACTCAGCCAGTGCATCAACATGGTGGCATCGAGTCGGCTACGCTCTCACTGTTGAAACTTCAAATAACTCGCATCTCCTACGCAGCGGCGGTTTGAAAATTTCCACCCAAGCCGCTGTTGATGACGCCACGGTGAAAGCTGCCCGACAGCTCGTACGCGCAGATTTTGTTGCGATCGATCGCGCAAGCGCCAACGCAGTGACTGCAGCTTTCTTGCGCCAACTTTGGCAGCTGCTCAGTACAGTCAGAGCTCGTCAGAACATGACATTCAGTCTCGGGAACAGCCTTTTAGCCAGTGTTCAGACAGACATTGATGCAGTAGACTTGCGACTGCTGCATCGGCATGTCCTGCAGAAAGGCTGGGGCAGCTCGCAGGTCTTGTTGGATGTCAGAGTTCTCAAGCTACAGCGTCAGGTTCAAGCAACGCTTGAAGTCGCCGGCCGCGGCGAGCTTCGTGCAAAACTATCGAACTGGCCAGCTGAGAGAGCCTCCGTGCAGTTTGAACTTCGGTCGTACGTAAGCGGAAGACAGGGACTGCTGACAGCTGACTGGAACTTATCATCGCGAACTGCTTCTATCCTTATCAAGGCTACCAGCCCTACCACTGGTGCTAGCGCCGGTAACTTCAATTTCTCAGGAGCAATCAACCTGTCAGTTGGTTTGCTTAGACTTTTAGCTGAGCAGCCGAACATTCGGGCTCGTCAGAGGCTCGAAATTAGCTGGCCCAAACTCGGCAGTATGCGATTGGACTTTGAGAGAACTAGCATCGACAACAGATGGGGCCCAGATATCCACCTGGCAGTGAAGCGTCCTTCAAGTGGTGGACGATTGACTTTCCTGTTAAATACGTCGGAACCGAAAATAGAGCAAATCGGACTCGACTATCGTAGCTCAGACGTTGCTGAAGGCTATGCTGCTACTGTAAGGTACGTGCGCTACGGACATGAGTTTAGAGCTGATGCCCGAGGACGCGGTGGTGTTACGTTCAATGGCGCTTCAAATCAGCTTCCGTTATTCAATCTGACTGTTGAGCAGGTAAGATGTTTTGTTTGAGTTCGGATTTCTCGAGTTATCCACGATGTTTATTTGCTGTTTAAATTTTCAGGCCCTGGATCTGTACGGACTGGAAGATGCGGCGCCTTTTTCTGACATCGCTAAGCAGCTTCGCTTGTCAGCTCGACTGATTGCGACTCGGCGCGGGGAGGTCGACCTTGCCTGGTGGCTGACGTCTCCTGTGTCAGCTTTTGGCCTCGAGCCGGTGGCCGGGGTGGAGGTGCTTGCTTGCTGGTGGCCGCTGCATCTGCGCCTTGGATTGGCGACGCCGGTCGCTCACTGGCGCCGATGTTCGGCGGAGCTCCGCTGCCAACTGTCGCGTCGGGTAGCTCTCGTGTCCGCGTCTCTGTCGGGTCCAAGCTCCAATTTCGTTGCGCTGTACGAGCACGAGTTTGACGAGACGCTGACTAATTTAAAAGCTCGAGTGCACTATCAGAACAATCTTTTGATATTGACTTTTGAGCCGCAGCTTCTGAATGCTAGCGTTGCAGCTGTCTTGGCAGGAAGCGGGGAAACAAATTTGCGCGGTTTTATCAAGACGTCATGGAGGTCGCTGCAGCAACTCGAGTTTGTTGCCACTCCGGCAGCTACCTATATTGACCGAATAGCGCACGGCGAGTCGCTAAGGATTTTTGATGCTCGCCGAATCAGCAATAGAAATTTCGATCCAAAAGGTTACATACGTCGACGCGATGACTGGGTTCTCGGCATAGCCTTCGGTGTGAACTCCATTGAGGCCTTTGTTGCCAACGCCAGCGTCGGCCTGACCTCAGGAGGCGGCATTGATGATAGCGACTTTGAATTGACGCTGAGTGGAGCAACTGCAGGAATGGACCTTCTAAGTGGTCGGATTTACCGCCAAACTAGCAATGGCAGTAGCGAAAACCCCGTGATTTCCAGTGGTCTCCGGGTAATCTGTCCGGCAGTGACTCTGAATGCTACCGAAGAAGCTACTGTAGGAGAAAATGGCAGAAAGAGATGGCGACTGTTTCTAAACGATGGTGGCGACGTTGTGACAGCAGACGTTCGCTTCCGAGGCACTCGCTTGGACCCAGATCCAACAGCCCAGTCTTCAGTGATCATCCGCGGCACCAAATACTCAGTTCAACAGCCTGATGGTCCTAGCAGTCTTCGCATCACTGCCAGTGGATTCGCGCCAGTCGACTTCAACTGGTCAGTCCAAGCAACCAGCCTTGCAAGATTTCGTTTTCGTCTGAATTCGCAGCATCGGGCCAAAAGTTCATCAGAGACCACTGTTGGTACTTTAGATGTTGAGGCTGACTGGCCCAGTCGCATTCGTGCTGTTTTTGGTCGAGGTGCTAATCTAGCTTCTGTTAAACTGGGGATTAGCACAAGCTCGTTGTCGCTGATTCATAGTGCAAACGGCAGCTTTGATGGTCGAGTGCCTCTGGCTCCCGGACTAGCGCTCCGTCTACCAACACCTCCTGGACCTGTCAACCTGACCGCCGTTTGGACTCCGGATGACTGGCTGTCCAATGGCCTTCTCAATCTTGACTTCTGGTCCAGCTGGCGATTTCGTCACCGCCATCGCGTCGTGCTGTCAGCGGCCGCCTCCGAAGCGCAGATAGAGACTGTATCAAATTCTTGGCGCATTTTCTGGAATCACAAGACTGCAAGTCGTACGGTGCAAATCTTTGGCAGTTCAAATGGTTTCGGAGACGTAGATATCACACAAAACAGCTTGAAAGTAAGCCTTGCTGACTCTGCAGATAAACTTGATATGCTTTACCCAAATCTGTTTCAATTTCCATGGAATAATCAAGACAATGTTAAGAGTTTGAAATTTGCGGCGAATCTTACAGCACCAACTTTGAGTTTGCTGAGGCCCGCGTCTCTCAATATTGTTCGCATGGTTGCTTTGGATTCGCAGTTGAAAGTTCGGAATGTCAGTCTTGTGTGCACCTATCAAGCTGATGGCGGTCTTCAGCAAGCTGACGTCACTATTGCTAAAGCAGTCACGAAAAGCCAAGGTAGCAAACTGATAGGTACTGTCATGACTAAAGGTTTCAAGTTGATTCAAGCCCTACACTACGAAGCCGAGGTCAACTGGAAATCTGCTAACGGAGAAGCCACAGCAGGTGTTGTGTGTCGCGAGCAAGCAAAGCAACTATTGGCAGTTCAAGTCTCTGCTAGTAAAACTGGAATTGCGGAATTCAACGCTGAAACCAGCACTAACCAGAGTGCTTGTCGCGGTCGGGTAGTTCTACCGTATCTAATGAAAAGCCGAGCACCTTTGCTTCACTTCTCAATGACAGACCAAGTACGAATCGCCTTCAATGCTAGCAGCGATGTGAAAAATTGGCAGTTCGAGTGTTACACAATGATCCGACATTTCAAAGTCTCACGAACAACAATCGCTGGCGTTTCCAAGTGGCATTTAACGCCGGATTTCCGACGAACCTCGGGTGTTGTGCTTAGCAACTCGCCCAGCAATGGTACAACGGAACTGCGACTTCCCTGGCGCACGATTCGACTGGTGCAACGTCGATTGACTGCCAATTTGTGGGAGCTGATGCTCTGGCCCGATGCAATCAATCGGCCCTTTGACGCCAATAAGCTGCGGTGTCTCACAGTGAGTGGCAGTTCGCTAAACTACACGATTGAACTTACTTCACCTTATCTTGCTTCGCCAGGTTTGGTGGTCAGCCTCTCTTCTAATGCTACCAGAATGCAGTTGTTGGTTGCTTTGACTCGCGCAATTCGTCTCGATTTAAAGGCGTCACTTCTGCAGGAAGTTTCTTTAAAAAGATTGCAAATCTTTGCTAGCCTAATCACGCCGGATGCGACTTCTCGAATGGAAGCTGGAGCAGATTTGCCTGCGAAGATGGAGCGCATCGGTCCTGTAGCCTTGCGCAATGGTCGCATGAAGATTTTACTTGGCAAGTCGATGTCAAATGTTCATCGTGGTGGCATAGCGCATCAGATCGAATTTGAATTGGCGCCATTTCAGCGATTCTATTTCTCGGTAAGTTGTAGCTCAATGATTGAAGTTGTTAGAACTTTGACTCTCAATTCGATGCTTGACTAATTGTCACTTGCAATTCCTTTCAGATAAAAGATGGTCCCCTGTTAGACCTGAGCTTCAACCAAGCCTCCGGTCGCCTGGTCTGGCAGCTCCTGACTTCCCGAGGCGGCACTGGTGGCAACAGAACTCGATCAGAAAAAGAGTCTGCTGCGGCAAGAGTTCTGGCAGTTGTGGATGCCGCAAATTCCGATGCTCAAATTGAAGTGAGCAGCGGGTTGCTGAACAGGCAGCATCGAATCTACTGGCCGACTCAAGTGCCCGCCTTGCTGTTTGCTGTCTTCAACGGAACCGCAGCTCACGCCGGTGCCCTGGCAGTCAACTCCGATTCCGACAGCGTCAAAGATGCCAGAAAAATTGATTTATGGTTCAGCGAATCTGTGCCGGCCAACGTGAGCTTCGGTTTTGCCGGCTTCCACCTGAGTCGCAACGGCTCGATGGAGTTGGCGACCTCGTGGCGTCTGCCCAGAGAGCCGGTGTTTCATGTGCGCGGTTTTATGAATAATTTATGCCGTTTTGTAGCTTAGGGTTAGACACGATCTGAATTGTGTTAGACAGGATTTGAATAATGTTAGACACGATCATCTGAACAGTATTAGACACGATTTGAATAGTGTTAGACACGATAATCTAAATAATGTTAGACACGATCATCTGAATAGTGTTAGACACTATCATCTGAACAGTGTTAGACACGATTTGAATAGTGTTAGACACGATCATCTGAACAGTGTTAGACACGATTTGAATAGTGTTAGACACGATCTGAATAGTGTTGGACAAGATCATCTGAACAGTGTTAGACACGATTTGAATAGTGTTAGACACGATTTGAATAGTGTTAGACACGATTTGAATATTGTTAGACACGATTTGAATAGTGTTAGACACGATTTGAATAGTGTTCGACACGATTTGAATAGTCTTAGACACGATTTGAATAGTGTTAGACACGATTTGAATAGTGTTAGACACGATTTGAATAGTGTTAGACACGATTTGAATAGTGTTAGACACGATTTGAATATTGTTAGACACGATTTGAATAGTCTTAGACACGATTTGAATAGTGTTAGACACGATTTGAATAGTGTTAGACACGATTTGAATAGTGTTAGACACGATCATCTGAATAGTGTTAGACACGATTTGAATATTGTTAGACACGATTTGAATAGTGTTAGACACGATTTGAATAGTTTTAGACACGATTTGAATATTGTTAGACACGATTTGAATAGTTTTAGACACGATTTGAATAGTGTTAGACACGATTTGAATATTGTTAGACACGATTTGAATAGTGTTCGACACGATTTGAATAGTTTTAGACACGATTTGAATAGTGTTAGACACGATTTGAATATTGTTAGACACGATTTGAATAGTTTTAGACACGATTTGAATAGTGTTAGACACGATTTGAATAGTTTTAGACACGATTTGAATAGTGTTAGACACGATTTGAATAGTGTTCGACACGATTTGAATAGTCTTAGACACGATTTGAATAGTGTTAGACACGATTTGAATAGTGTTAGACACGATTTGAATAGTGTTAGACACGATTTGAATAGTGTTAGACACGATTTGAATAGTGTTAGACACGATTTGAATAGTGTTAGACACGATTTGAATAGTGTTAGACACGATTTGAATAGTGTTAGACACGATTTGAATAGTGTTAGATATAGATTAAATGGTTGAAGCTGCTGTATTTTATTTGACTGTAATGCAACTCATCCGTCAGGTCCAGCTTCTGTCCATCATCAATTCACGACTGATTGCCAATTTGCCCTCTGCCTCAGCGCTGCGTCAAGCCCTGGCCGAAGGCTCTCGCGTTGCTCTCACAGGTTCTGGCGATGCACTTCAGTACGAGCTGTTCGCATGGCAGGTGAGCCGCTGATTATTCAAATGTTTTTTTATGATGTTTCATTGCGAATATACAAGCTCCACTACTTGAAATGTGAAGCCAACAGAACACCATAACCAGACATCATTCTACGTGTACTTTAAAACCCAACAGGCCCGACCCGATTCCGACGTGACCCTCGCGGCCTCCGACCTGACCGCTGGGTGGAATTTCATTCGCCAGATTTCATCCAGGGACGAATTCTACTTGAAATCCGTAGCAACGCCGTTGCTAAGCAGATTTGGCGGCCTTAGCAACCGAGTGTGGAAATTTGGTTGGCAAAGAATATTGACTATTAGGAATCAGATGCGGAGGTTTCAGTTGCCTCAGTCGAGGCTACCGGGAAGTTATTCAGCACCAGGTTGGTTGCAGACTGCTCTGGAACGTCTGGCCCTTCGCTGGCGACACGCCGTCTCCGGGCACCTTGGCCGCTTGAGACGGGCTTGGATGCGGCTCCGGGAGCTGGACCAGCGGCCTGCGGAAGCGAGACAGGACTACAGCGAGGCCGAATATGATATCTGTGCGTGAGACTGGATTATGGTAGCTGCATCCCAGTCCCTGCATCCCAGTCCCTGCATCCCAGTCCCTGCATCCCAGTCCCTGCATCCCAGTCCCTGCATCCCAGTCCCTGCATCCCAGTCCCTGCATCCCAGTCCCTGCATCCCAGTCCCTGCATCCCAGTCCCTGCATCCCAGTCCCTGCATCCCAGTCCCTGCATCCCAGTCCCTGCATCCCAGTCCCTGCATCCCATTGCCTGCATCTCAGTCCCTGCATCTCAGTCCCTGCATCCCAATCCCTGCATCCCAGCTCCTTCCTTAATATTACTCACAGTCCACTTCTAATAGCCTGCTCCCACATTCCGCTCCCTACATTCTACTCCCTACATTCTACTCCCTACATTCCGCTCCCTACATTCTACTCCCTACTTTCCACTCCCTGAATTCCAGTTTTGTTTGCAAATCCAAAATCAAAACTCAAATCCCCATTTCTCAAGATTGGCTGCAGAATTTCCTCACGCCAGACGATTCGTTCGAGTACTCCACAGCAGCTCAAGTGATGCAGAACAGCCTCGCGAGCATGGGGTCCGAGGCTGCCGCTCGCCTGCACGGCATTCTGTTTGCCCACCTGGCTGACTACAAGCGCCTCTATGACTGGCTAGATGATATGGGCTACGAGGTGCGAAGGTTGATGTCGATGAAGCTGGACCCGTTACCGGAGCTTGACAGCGAACTCCTCGCTCTGGCTCGACTGTGGCTGCGCACCAAGCGTCGATCCGATATTTTCCAACGACTAACCGGTTTGGATAGCAACCAGGTGTTGTCATGGCAACCAAGGTGTCGAGCCGATTGCTCCGAGCTGGGCGGCACTGGAGTGGCCCAGTTTCGAGCGCAGATTCGAGCCCGGGTCCCTCGGCTGAGACCGGCGGAATGGCGAAGGTTGGCCGGTCGGCTAGCGCGATTCGCTCGCGTTGCTATGGACGCTATTGATGTTGCCATAGCAACTGTTAATGGCGCCGATAAAGCGACTAGACTGGAAACCGATTAAAACTTTTACCCGATGCAGTCTGTCTAAGACTGCCAACTGACTAAAGTTTTGCTACAGCTAATGAAGTAAAAATTTAGCAGCAAATCCAGACACGATATGTATCGAAAAAGCGCTTTGCCAATTAGTTGAATTGCGTTGGTAACAAAGGTATCAGGACAATTTAATGTCTGCCATGTCTTTATCGGCAATCTATGAACGACTTTTCTAATTTTGACAAAATCGAGCAAAACTTTGTTATTATTAATTTTGAGCGTTAAAACAAAACTTTTAAATATAATTTTGAGAGAATTATAACACTGCAATAAACAAATTCAACGAATTTCCTAACTTGCCTACTTAGTTGAACGTTATACTCGTAATTAAATCAGCCTTAAAATCTTCGAACAATTCAACTCGCCAGCACACTAATTAGAACACCCATCTGCACACTAATTAGCACACCCATCTGCACAATAATTAGCACACCCACCTGCACAATAATTAGCACACCCACCTGCACACTAATTAGCACACTATTTAGCACACTAATTACCACATCCACCTGCACACTAATTAGCACACCCACCTGCACACTAATTAGCACACCCACCTGCACACTAATTAGCACACCCACCTGCACACTAATTACCACATCCACCTGCACACTATTAGCACACCCACCTGCACACTAATTACCACATCCACCTGCACACTAATTAGCACACCCACCTGCACACTAATTACCACATCCACCTGCACACTAATTACCACACCCATCTGCACACTAATTACCACACCCATCTGCACAATAACTAGCAAACCCACCTGCACACTAATCGCTCTCTCTGCTGCAGCAAGCCGCGTACATCAGGCCAGCAGCAGCGTACAGCATTGTCAGCCAGAAAATGCTCTCAAAGCTACCGAGTAAAATGAGCTGAACCGCACTGACCGGTGCAATCGTCTCAGAGAAAATCTTTTTACATAAGAAAATCACCAGAAAGCAGAACAGAGCAACCAGTTGAAACAGACACACGCAAAGGATCAACTGGACTGAGCTGGAAAGCTGGTTGCTACCGCCGCCGAATGTCTGCAACTCGTCGCCATAGTCAGTTGCGCCTTTGCGCTGACCGCCGTCTCCCCTGTCGCCAAGAGCGTCGCCAGCACGAGTTTTATGATGTGCCCGATCCACGTCCGCGGAGTCCGTCAGGCTGCTGCCGCTGGTTGTGTGACAATTTGAATTCAGTCTAATAGGGTATACTTACTTACTTACTGAACTGTGACCTAAATAGTGACTTCAATAACTATCTAGATAGTGACCTAAACTGTGACTTAAATAGTGGCTTTGCCGGCTATCTAGACAGTGACCTAAACTGTGACCTAAATACTGACTTTGACGACTACCTGTGACCTAAACTTTCACCTTAACAGTGACATTGATGACTACATAGACAGTGGCCTAAACTGTGGTCTTATCCAAAATAGTGACTTTGATAACAACTTAGCTAGAGAGTGACCTAGCTATATAGTTTATTTGACAAATACCGTGAAAGTGACCTATAACAGCAGTCTAAAACATTCCCTAAGCCACTAAAGTGAGCTAGAAGGCAATCAGGATGATCGCTCCCATAAAAAATCCCATATGTGCGGCAACTCACCGAGCCAGGTTGGCAGCAAAGTGCGATCCAGTGGTCACTTTTGTGCCAGTCGTAGCTCCACCGCGCTCCCTGTCCAGCCAAATCTCCAGCCCGTGCACCCCGGTCTGCAGGTCGGAGTCCTCTTCGAGCAGGCCAAACTCGCCGTTGTCTTGGTGTCGATGCGGCGACATCCGATGACCGGTGCCGCCGGTGCTAGGACGATGGTGGTGGCGCGATTGACGTAGCACCCGAGACGGACTGAATTTCACGACGCTCATGACTGTGATCTCTGTGCAATATGCTGCCTTGCAATCTCGATAGAATTAGCTAACTAGTTTGTGTGCTTTTACTTGCGAGTCTATGCCTTTGTTGCTTTTGACATACCGAGTAAGAAAGCCGACATCTTAAAGCATATGTACAGGTTGGGCCATAGACAATACGCAAATTTCTGAATTCTGGTCAAAGAGCTCAGTCAAAGACGCCAGCACCAAGGGGCTTTAGCACCAAGGGGCTTTAGCACCAAGGGGCTTTAGCACCAAGGGGCTTTAGCACCAAGGGG
>NIVC01001606.1:75000-82500 GCA_002269645.1 Macrostomum lignano | reverse complement strand
ATACTTTGTACATGATTCATGTTATATACTACTGACATACATAATTCACGTGTCTTTAGAAAACCCTCAAGTGCCTATGATTTAAAATGTGTCAGAATCATTTATGGAGGCATGTCTGAGGGTCAGGGTCAGGCTTCTATCAATGTCAGAATCATGTCAAAATGTGTATGACTATATGTAACAAATAAATACGAATTATGTTCGTGTACAAGTATACCAAAAGCGAAACTATCCACTTATGTACAAGATGTAAGTGCCGTGGGATTTTTAAAAAATGTCAGAATAGTACAATAAGCCTGTCAAGATGACGTAATAAGCATGTCAGGATGACGTAATAAGCATGTCAAGATGACGTAATAAGCATGTCAAGATGACGTAATAAGCATGTCAGGATGACGTAATAAGCATGTCAAGATGACGTAATAAGCATGTCAAGATGACGTAATAAGCATGTCAAGATGACGTAATGAGCATGTCAGTATGACGTAATAAGCATGTAAGGATGACGTAATAAGCATGTAAGGATGACGTAATAAGCATGTCAGGATGATTTAACAAGCATATTAGGATCATGTACTAAGCATGTCAGAATAATTAATGTACTAACGGTAGTTGTATCATACAATTCATCTTTAAAGCACTGTTAAAGCTAAAAAAACAATGCAAGCAAAGACACTTGCCTGAAAGCGCACTGCCATGGCGGTATTATTCACTGGGATCAGTATGACGCTGCCATCCCTTGGGCACTTATTCTCCACTAGAGTGGCATTCTGCTGACCGTCGGTGGCCCAACAGCTGTTAACGACAAGCCAGCTGCTGGTCAAATTTGCGGCTCCGCGCAGCACCACCGCGGCATAGAGAATGGTGCCGACCTCCACGCTGCCCGAGATCGGGCCGTCAGTGAAGTTGCCGCCTGTCAGGCCTCTGAGAGTGTGAAAGGTGTGAAATGAAAGCGATTTTTACTTTTGGGATGAAGGTGCTTTTCACCTGCTGATTATCTGATAGTCACTCTCGGATAGTCACTCTCGGATAGTCACTCTCGGATAGTCACTCTCGGATAGTCACTCTCGGATATTCACTCTCGCATAGTCACTCTCGCATAGTCACTCTCGAATAGTCACTCTCGGATATTCACTCTCGCATAGTCACTCTCGCATAGTCACTCTCGCATAGTCACTCTCAGATAGTCACTCTCGCATAGTCACTCTCGCATAGTCACTCTCGCATAGTCACTCTCGGATATTCACTCTCTCATAGTCACTCTCACATAGTCACTCTCGCATAGTCACTCTCCGACAATCACTCTCAGATAGTCACTCTCAGATAGTGCCTCTTGGATAGTCACTCTCGGATTATTGTCACTCTCGGATATTCACTTTCAGATAGTCACTGTCGCATAGTCACTCTCGCATAGTCACTCTAGGATATTCACTCTCTCAAAGTCACTCTCACATAGTCACTCTCGCATAGTCACTCTAGGATAGTCACTCTCAGATAGTCACTCTCGCATAGTCACTCGGTTGATAATCACTCTCAGATAGTCACTCTTGCATAGTCACTCTAGGATATTCACTAGTACATAGTTACTTCCAAATTTCACCCTTGAATAATCACTCTTTGATAGGTCAATCTCTAATCGTCACACTTAAATAATAAACATACACTCTATCTTAGTCAATTTTTAATACTCACTATTGAATAGTCACTCTCTAACAGTCACTCTTATATAGTCACTCTAAAAACTTCGTTGACGCCATCATCACCTGAGGCCCACACTTATATATGATGATTTTACTACCCACATCGGTCCCGATGTCTCCCACAAGCGCATTTTCACCTGTAGATCTCCACAACAGACACACCGCCTGAGTGACCATCGATTGCGCTGGTGGGGGTGACGAAATCCGGCCCGATGGACTGGCCGGTCGCCAGGGTCTCCTTAGCCAATCGGCAGTACAAATCGAAACTCATTGGCGGTCGCACATAGTTGCCAATTGAATTCTTTTCGCCTAGGAAGCGCATCAGCAGGTGGTACTGCGTGTACTGGGCCGTCTGACCCGCCACCGCGGCGCATGTTGAATAGCTCTGCACCTTGGCGCACACCTGACATGATTGGGGAAGTGAGAAAGTCTTTTCTTTTCGGTCTTTCAGTAGTCATTTTTTATAGTCACTCTCGGATAGTCACTCTCGGATAGTCACTCTCGGATAGTCACTCTCGGATAGTCACTCTCTGATAGTCACTCTCGGATAGTCACTCTCGGATAGTCACTCTCTGATAGTCACTCTCGGATAGTCACTCTCGGATAGTCACTCTCGGATAGTCACTCTCGGATAGTCACTCTCTGATAGTCACTCTCGGATAGTCACTCTCTGATAGTCACTCTCGGATAGTCACTCTCGGATAGTCACTCTCTGATAGTCACTCTCGGATAGTCACTCTCGGATAGTCACTCTCTGATAGTCACTCTCGGATAGTCACTCTCTGATAGTCACTCTCGGATAGTCACTCTCGGATAGTCACTCTCGGATAGTCACTCTCGGATAGTCACTCTCTGATAGTCACTCTCGGATAGTCACTCTCTGATAGTCACTCTCGGATAGTCACTCTCGGATAGTCACTCTCGGATAGTCACTCTCGGATAGTCACTCTCGGATAGTCACTCTCGGATAGTCACTCTCGGATAGTCACTCTCGGATAGTCACTCTCGGATAGTCACTCTCGGATAGTCACTCTCGGATAGTCACTCTCGGATAGTCACTCTCGGATAGTCACTCTCGGATAGTCACTCTCGGATAGTCACTCTCGGATAGTCACTCTCGGATAGTCACTCTCGGATAGTCACTCTCGGATAGTCACTCTCGGATAGTCACTCTCTGATAGTCACTCTCTGATAGTCACTCTCGGATAGTCACTCTCAGATAGTCACTTTCGGATAGTCACTCTTGGTTAATAAATCTCAGATAATGACTATAGGATAGTCACTCTTGAATAATAAATCTCAGATAGTCACTATAGGATAGTCACTCTTGGATAATAAATCTCAGATAGTCACTATAGGATAGTCACTCTCGGATAGTCACTCTCGGAAAATGATCACTCTCGGATAGTCACTCTCAGATAGTCACTCCTGTAAAGTCACTCTCAGATTGTCACTCTCACATAGTCACTCAGTATATAAAGCAAGCATCCCGGTCAGCCTCATACCTGAGCAGGTGTCACTTCGCTAATAACAACGCAGCCGCTGACTTCAGTGGCATTGTACATCAACTGCAGCTCGCTCATCGAACTGATGGCATTGGTGCCGAAGCAGATTCTGGCTTCCTGACGATAGCAGACCAGCGTGGGACTCGGCATCGGCTTGGGTGTGGGCGCCACAGGGTTGCAGGCCACCGCCAGCCGGTTGTGAACCTCATAGCAGCCACTTGCCGACTGCCAATTGCAGTTGATTAACCGGTCACCGGGTTTGCAGTTCAACTGCTCCACCGTGGTGTTCTCAGTCGGGTCGCTTGGATTCGGTTTGTACCGGCCCGTGATGGGGTAGGCGCTCTCGGGACTGCGGGGGAGTTGGGGAAGTTTGATAGCGGAGGTGAGGTGGGTGCGCGGAGGTGAGGTGGGTGCGTGGAGGTGAGGTGGGTGCTCGGAGGTGAGGTGGGTGCTCGGAGGTGAGGTGGGTGCGTGGAGGTGAGGTGGGTGCTCGGAGGTGAGGTGGGTGCTCGGAGGTGAGGTGGGTGCGTGGAGGTGAGGTGAGTGCTCGGAGGTGAGGTGGATGCGTGGAGGTGAGGTTAATGCGTGGAGGTGTGAGGTGGATGCGCAAAGGTGAGGTGGGTGCTCGGAGGTGAGGTGGATGCACGGAGGTGAGGTGGGTGCTCGGAGGTGAGGTGGATGCGCGGAGGTGAGGTGGGTGCGTGGAGGTGAGGTGAGTGCTCGGAGGTGAGGTGGATGCGTGGAGGTGAGGTTAATGCGTGGAGGTGTGAGGTGGATGCGCAAAGGTGAGGTGGGTGCTCGGAGGTGAGGTGGATGCACGGAGGTGAGGTGGGTGCTCGGAGGTGAGGTGGATGCGCGGAGGTGAGGTGGGTGCGTGGAGGTAAGGTGAGTGCTCGGAGGTGAGGTGGATGCGCGGAGGTGAGGTGGGTGCGTGGAGGTGAGGTGAGTGCTCGGAGGTGAGGTGGATGCGCGGAGGTGAGGTGGGTGCGTGGAGGTGAGGTGAGTGCTCGGAGGTGAGGTGGATGCGTGGAGGTGAGGTTAATGCGTGGAGGTGTGAGGTGGATGCGCAAAGGTGAAGTGGGTGCGCGGAGGTGAGGTGGGTGCGCGGAGGTGAGGTGGGTGCGCGGAGGTGAGGTAGGTGCGCGGAGGTGAGGTTTGTGCTCGCTGGCACTCACTTGGCGAATCCGAGGCTTCTGCACACTGCGGCAGCTTCGTTCAAGCCGGCTCCCGTGGCGCACACGGTGCCGAGCTGTCCAGTAAGGCCGACCACCACCAGGCCTTCGCTGCTGGCGCTGTCCGGGCGCAGCTCCACCAGCTCGCAGGCCAGCTGCAGCCGGCGCTCGTTGCAGATGCCGGGAATTGCCGGGCCAGTCTTCACGTCGCAGTCGTTGTTGAGGTTCCACCGGCCCGTTTGGGAGGGCTGCGTTTGGGGGCCGGGGTGAGGGATTTTATTGACATTTTTAGACAGGAGACACCCCAGTCTGACAGGAGACACCCCAGTCTGACAGGAGACACCTCAGTCTGACAGGAGACACCTCAGTCCGACAGGAGATACTTCAGTCAAAAAAGAAAAGCTTTAATCCACCTAAGAAGCACCATAATCCACTAAAAAACACCATCATTCACTAGGAGACACCCTAATACAACAGAAGACATCCTAATCGATCAGAAAACACAAAAATTGATCTAAAGACACCCAAAAACACCTAAAGACACCCTAATCCACTAGAAGACACCCTAATCTACTAAAAGGCAACCTAATTCACCAGAAGACACACTGATCCACTAAAAGACACTCTAATCCACCAGAAGACACCCCAATTCACCAGAAGACACCCTAATCCACTAAAAGACACTCTAATCTACTAAAAGACACCCTAATCCACTAAAAGACACCCTAATCTACTAGAAGACGCCCTAATACAACAGAAGACACCCTAATCCACTAATTTACACCCCAACCCACCAGAAGACACTCTTATCCACCAGAAGACACCCCAATCCACCAGAAGACACCCCAATCCACCAGAAGACACCCCAATCCACCAGAAGACACCCCAATCCACCAGAAGACACCCCAACCCACCAGAAGACACCTCAACCCACCAGAAGACACTCTTATCCACCAGAAGACACCCCAATCCACCAGAAGACACCCCAATCCACCAGAAGACACCCCAATCCACCAGAAGACACCCCAATTCACCAAAAGACACCCCAATCCACCAGAAGACACCCCAATCCACCAGAAGACACTCTTATCCACCAGAAGACACCCCAACCCACCAGAAGACACCTCAACCCACCAGAAGACACTCTTATCCACCAGAAGACACCCAAATCCACCAGAAGACACCCCAATCCACCAGAAGACACCCCAATCCACCAGAAGACACCCCAATCCACCAGAAGACACCCCAATCCACCAGAAGACACCCCAATCCACCAGAAGACCACCAGAAGAGAGCAACTCTATCAAAGGACATGCCAACCCACGCAAATCAGAAATTTAATTTGCTCTCACATCGTAACCATGGCAACCATTCAAAGCGACAACAACCGCTGGCGCGGTGCCCTTGAAAAATGTGACTCGCACAGCCGAAGAGTTGGCCTTTCCCAGCAGGTAAGTGCAAACCGCCGCTCCAACCCTTGAGTCGTTCAGCATACACACGCTGCCGACTTGGCCATTGTCAAGCTCGGCCAGCAGCAGTCCGCTCTGGGAGCCGCTGCCCAGACTGGCTCGCTCAATTGTGAGGCCTGAGTTGATTGACAAGTTGTGTTTCAGTAGATTCAGAATGCTGAGATTCTTATAATGTGATAAAAATTCTAGAATGAGATTCTGGAAATAAGATTAGATCTAAATAATAAGATTTTAAATTTGAAATTAGATTGAAAGAATGAGATTTTCAGGATGAGATTGGATCTAGGATGAGATTCTCAATATGGGATTAGATCTATAGGATTAGATTCTCAAGATGAGATTTAATCTAAAGGATGAGATTCTCAAAGTGAGATTAGATCCATAGGATGAGATTCGATCCATAGGATGAGATTCTCTAGGTCTATTGGATAAAAGTCTCAAAATGAGATTAGATCTAAAGGATGAGATTATCAAGATGAGATTAGATCCATAGGATGAGATTCTCTAGGTCTATTGGATAAAAGTCTCAAAATGAGATTAGATCTAAAGGATGAGATTCTCAAGATGAGATTAGATCCATGGGATGAGATTCTCTAGATCTGTTAGATAAAAGTCTCAAAATGAGATTAGATCTAAAGGATGAGATTCTCAAGATGAGATTAGATCCATAGGATGAGATTCTCTAGATCTGTTAGATAAAAGTCTCAAAATGAGATTAGATCTAAAGGATGAGATTCTCAAGATGAGATTAGATCCATAGGATGAGATTCGATCCATAGGATGAGATTCTCTAGGTCTATTGGATAAAAGTCTCAAAATGAGATTAGATCTAAAGGATGAGATTATCAAGATGTGATTAGATCCATAGGATGAGATTCTCAAATTGGAATTACATCTAAAGGTTGCGATTCTCTAGATGAGATTAGATTTAATGAGTAAAATTTTCAAGATGAAAATAGATCTATATGTATAATATTCTCACGATTGGATTATATTTAAAGAATAAGAGTTTCAAGATGAGAATATATCTATAAGGTGAGATTCTTTTGGTGAGATTAGATTAAAAAGAATAGGATTTTCAAAACAACATTAGATCCATTGGGTTAGATTCTCAAGATGAGATTAGATCCATAAACGAGGTTCAGAAAGCTGAGACTAACTTGGAAGGATGAGATTAGACGAGATTTGTTGGATTCAAATATAAGATTCTTCAAACCAAAGAATCAAGGAGAATGAGATTAGATGAGTTTAGATGAGATGAGATTAATTTGAGTAAATCAAATGAGTGAAAGAAGGCAAATTAACTTACAATTTCCATCTTCTGGAAGCAACAACAGTGCAAAACCCAGAAATACAAGATTAAAAATTCGATTAGAATGCAACATTAAATCCAAATCTCAAAGCTAGATTAATTTCTTCAAACTGAGTTTTTACTATGCCAGAAATCTTGTGAATCAAAGAAGAAAGTATATTATTGATTAATTTCTATAACTAGGCTGACTCGTCACCTTATTCTGCATTCATGTTTCTGAGAAATTAATTCGAACGCTTAATAAGGCGCGTGTTGACTCAGGCCGCAGAGCAATGAGTCGACTTTAGAGCTCATATCTTATCAAGGCTTGGTCAACAACAGAAAAAAGGCTGTTGTGAGAGA
>NIVC01001606.1:40000-70000 GCA_002269645.1 Macrostomum lignano | reverse complement strand
AGGGTCCTGAGCCACCAGCGACGTGGGTGCGGATGGGCAGTCGAACAGATGGTTTCTTAGTCTTCGGAGCGGTTGCAGCGAGGGCAGGTGGGCTAGGCGCTGCTGTCAATTTTGTGCTGGTAAGAGGAAAGGAGCCTGCAGTGGCCAGATCGGAGTTGAGACAGCAGGACACGCTGAGCCCTACATGTAGGAAGGGGCAGTTCCCATCGGTCGATGTGAGGCGGCTGTTCTTGAATCACCTTGTTTGAGCCGCTCATGGCTAGGTGCCTTTGGATGCACCAGGCTGTCTGCAGGTCCTTCACAACTTGGCCGAGCGGCTGAGGATGGTCTTGGTGCAGGTGGATGTTATGTGCAGGTAGGCGGGTTGGAGGGCATGGATCCGGGGTCACACAACACTGATGAAAAAATCCGACAGGTAGAAAACAAGCTGGAGTGTGAAGAACAAGAATTAGTTTATTTGAGCAAATTTCTGATTCAAACTTCTCAATGCAACGATTTTTGCACTTTTTGATCTTTGAGCTTTTGGCATACTCATAGAATCAATTGATTTTAGACGTACAATAACCTACTTCAATTTAGTGCACTTTGAAGTACGCATTCTTTCGGAGGTTTACAGGCTTTGCACTTAAATTTCTTGAATGCATTTTTGATTCTATAGCTTTTAATGAATGTTACATGGAATTTTTACGAGTATCTGAAAAGTATATAGGGGCATCGGTTCGGTTTTTGGGAGTTTCACGTGCGAATCCATTGTAACATCCTGCTTATTGTGTTGGAGCTCCAGATCAGATAATTTGTCATATTCAAATATTCGACCCATTGCCTAACAACGAGCACTATTTGCCAAGTTTTGCAATTACTACTAACTAAACTACTAAAAATAACTTCTTGCTATTTTCTTGGGAGCTGCTGTACCGGTTTGGCCAATCAGATTACAGAGATACAGTTCCTGAGGAAAAAAGTTAAGATTTGAATCCCACACATGAAGAGCTGAATAGCCTCATCTAAATTGCAAAAATGAAAACTAAAATCGAAGTTCTCACTTTTCTGCTGCTGCTGTTCGTCTACAGCCATCCAGCTGACTGTCTTGCCGTCACCTTCGTCAAGGAGTCCAATCTTTGCCTAAAGAATTCAACGCCAGCAGCAGTCGCGGCAGTCCCGCCCGCTGCAAACTCCACTAACGCGACCTTTCGTCGAATCTCCGGCATTGCCGACGTTCGAGTGTGCGCTGTGGAGTGCGCCGCTGCGGGCTCGCTGCGGTGTTCGGTGTTCCAGCTAGTTCCAGGATCGGAGCAGGGTTCCAGCTCGCCCGGTGACTGTCTGCTCGGCTCCTCCTGCGACCTGGCTAATCAGTGGAGCTACAACAACAACTATTCTAACGGTGAATGCCTCACTCAAGTGCTCGACGATCGCCTGTCGTGTGACGCTCTGTTGGCCAGTCCGATGATCTATTCGGGTTCGTGAGATTCCTCTTATTTAGAATTTAAATTGTTACTCTCTAAATCTTAGAATAATAATTATTATTTGCCCGTAAAGCAACACGACATTGACGATGACCAATGTTTTTTTCGATTAGTATCGGACGTCGCTAGCTAAATGGGGATATTTACACTACACCGACGTTTAGCCAACGTGTTTGGCATAATTTAAAAATACCCATTCGTCTATGTCGTTCATATAGACATCGGGTACATCGGAAACTGGTCGGAATGTTGCAAAGAATATATACTTAAACAAATTTGTTATTGAGAAATAGAGTATTTACAAAATGTGATGCTTTCAATGCAGCCAACAATGCAGCCACCTCCACTGGTCGGTTCGGCTATCTGCAGCATTTCTCGCTGACAAGCTCGTCCGGCTGCTTCTCAATAACAGCTTGGGGCGCTAAGGGCGGATCAGCTGATGGCGGCGCCGGCGGTCGCGGCGCCATCATTAGCGCCAGATTTGCTCTACCAGCTGCTAACGGTTTATTGACGCAACTAACTCTGGTTCTCGGCCAGGCCGGAACCAGCAACAACTGCGGCGGCGGAGGCGGCGGCGGCACATTTGTATATTTCCGTCGGAACAACACCGGCAACGACGCAGCCGATTGGAAGCTGCTGCTGGTTGCTGGGGGCGGTGGCGGCGCCGGAGCTGGCAGTTCAGGCAACAGTGCCGGATTGTCGTTCTCGCGCAGCGGAGCCGGAACTGGAGGCGGGGCCTCTTCCATTCCGTCGTGCGGCGGTGGCGGCGCCGGTTGGAGCGGATCCGGCGCGGACTGCGACGCGTCGACAAAGCAGGGCTTCGGCGGCAGTTCCGGTCGCGCTAACGGATGGGCTGGCGGAGCTTCAAGCGCTACGGGAGTCGGTGGATTTGGCGGCGGCGGCGGCGCAGGAGATGGGAACGGAAATTCTGGCGGTGGCGGAGGTGGCGGCGGCTTTGCTGGCGGTCGCGGAGGCACAAGTTCCGGCGGATCTGGCAGCGCGGGTAGCAACTTCGCGGCCCTAGAAGCCAAAGGCGTTACTGTCAGTTCCAACGTGCAGACTAGCGGTGGAAGAGTAAAAATTGAACTGTTAGGGACCGCGAGCAGTGACTTGTGCGCCTGAGCTTGGTATAATTTTGCTAGCTGAACATGAATGTGCATGCATGTTTCGGTTGATGAAATGCGTAACCGTACGGCAGTCTGCAAAAAAATCCGTCAAGGGACACTTATAATTACATGTCAATATTTTAAGTTTATATTCCTGTTTATCCTGGTACATGTACGAGTGTGCGCATGTATTGAATTTTTTTATGAAAGTCCATAGGACTACATAGATTACCATGTTTACGTGGTACATGTATTTCCTAAACATTTTTTCCTAAAATTAATATCAACAAATAAAATAGTTATATCATGATTTTTACTATCATGATTCGTAATAAAAATAAAAGCTTATAATGCATGAATTTACATATTTTTTGTATCTTCACAGTAATTGTGAATGATTGGATATCAAACTATTTAGAACAGAGTACGGGGAAAGGCCTATTAAAGAAATGTAAGTGTTACAAAAATTGCAGCAAAAGTCCACCCGGCCAACTTTGACCAACGCAGTTTTGCATCTGAGAAAAACAAATAATTGTGTATTAAAAAGGATCGTAGATTTTTTAAAACAAACTACAAAAGCTGCTTGACCGTTTAAATATAAAAATACTTTACATAGAACTTTCTGTAAAAGAAAGCCTCAATGAAATATTTGTTTTAATGCAAAGCAAAAACTGGTTTGAGCTACACACTTTCCGGTTCGGACGGACTGCACTCTATTGACGACGACCGTCTAATCGTTAGTACAGCAAATGAAATTATGATTAGACTGACTAAAATGCCTGTTATGGTGTAGACTTTTGTATAGGCTAATGGCTCTGAGCATTAGATAGAGCAGTTGAAAGTAATAAATAGGCTAGAGCAGTAGCTAGAGTGGTAGTCGTAGATAGATCAATAGAACAGATCTACTGGGCAATAAAAGTAGCGATAGTAGATACTAGATAGAGCTAGGCCCTGGCCTAGAGTATTTTCAGATTCTATCTACCATCCTTTGGCCTCAGATATCCTTTTCTACAATGGCACTATGTTTTAACTTTTAGCAAAAATTCAAACTTGAAAATAATAATGCAAAACAAACCAAAAGATTGCCTTAAATTTATTTAGCTATAGGCCTAGCATAGGGCCTAATTATAAAAAAAATATATTTGTGGCTGCTACAATAGGTCATGATCTATTTTATCTTTTAAATAAAATACAAAGAAAAATAAATTATAATTTTGACATTTATCAAGCCCTGTTACAGTGTTAGAATAAAAAAATAGACAAAAGTAAAAAATTGTCCAACTCAACTGTCTAATGCAACTTTAGAATTTTCTAGTGTCAAATTTATAGCTGAAGTCAAGGCAGATGGTCTTGCAACAATAGAACAGTTTTGGGTAAATGTCAGGGATATCTATGACGGCATTCCTTCAGTTTACAATCATTGAAATTAGTGACAATCCCCATTGGAGAGATAGGGAAGATACAAAATTGTTGTTTATTTCATCAAAATGCAAAAAAAACAGTGTAGACAAGCACTCCAATCCTTTTTATTTATCCATCATAACACTAGTTGCATGTTCAAATGAAAAAAGAAGGTAAAAGGGTTATAGTGATCCATTTCACAGTTCCAAGAATCTAAAGATAACCTATATAGTATATATCCACTTCGGTTTACGATCATTTAAATGGAAGAGATACATGTAAATGATCGTGAACCGAAGCTAGCGTATGTGTGTAAAGGGGTTTTGGTGTTTTACAAGCTCTATCTGAAATCGATCACTATCTCAATACATGGCTAGCTTTGGTTCACAATCATTGACATGTATTGCTTACATCTAAATGATTGTAAACCGAAGCTGAGGGGGGGTGGCAGCATGCAGAGAATAATAAAACATCAAGTTACTTGGGAGCGCACGTTAACTCAAGATGACATTTCAATTGCCAACAAGCTACCAATTATTATATGAAGTCCTACATATGTCTTTGACACCCCCCTCTTAGCTTTGGTACACGATCATTTAAATACAAGAAATACATGTAAATGATCATGAACCAAAGCTAGCCATGTATTGAGATAGTGATCGATTTCAGATAGAGCTTGTAAAACACCAAAACCCCCTTACACACATATGCTAGCTTCGGTTCACGATCATTTACATGTATTGCTTCCATTTAAATGATCGTAAACTGAAGTGGATATATAGGATCTTCGTCATTGCCATGCCATGAAAGAAACCATTTGTCGGCTGTTCCATTCAGTTTTTTTAATGTAATGAATATGCTCAGTTTAACAATTTTTGTTTATTTCAAGCAAGCTATGATCATTTATATGAAAAATTACATGGGGATTGTGAACCGAAATGTGAAATGTGGGTGGAAAAATGATCGTAAACTGAAGGAATGCCACTATGACTGTCTTATTAGGGCGGCCTAAGGCTAGGCCGCTAAATGCCTCATTATCTAAATTCTAGGCCTAATTGCTGCTAGGCCTATACTTGTATTCAATGCAAAAGTTAACATGTTCTATGTCATATCACATTTTTGAGCTATTAGTTTTAGACTCTGTAAATAGTATATATCTGTAGGTTTTCTACATTTATTCTAATCTAGGCCTAATAGAGTTATCAAGTCATCAATCATTCATTTATATAAAGCATAGCATAGGCCCTTAGTTTTTGCTAAATGTATCGTAAGGCTTCTTATATTCTTGATATCCCACCCCTTAGTCACCAAAAGTTGTTGTAGGGCTGCTTGTTCTCACTGTAACTATCCTACTATTGCAGCCAAAAGCTTTCCTAAGGCTTTCTCTTCTATTTATTATTTAGACCTATTCTTACCAAGTTGTAATAGGGGTGACTATTTTATCAAGCTCACTTAGTCTTAATGTACTTTTGCATATACTTTTACTTGTTGGTAGCGTGACTACTTCTTTATCTATTTCTATGTTGGTAGCATCTATTTGTCTTGTCTATTGGTAGCATTTGTATAGGTATTGTACCTCTAGCCTGAGCAGTCTAATTGCATTGCCTACTTTATTCTTATTCTTATAGAGGTTTTTTTTCTTAGTCCAAGCATTCCCTAGATCAGAGGGTCACAGTCTACTTGCTGGGTATTCTGCCCTAGGTGGATTTCTTGGACTCTGAGTCTGGATTATATACCATTTGGTAAGTGTTCTGCCCTCTAAGGCGATTTACTGCTCTAAGGCAGTCCTCCTTAGACTACTAAGTAATTCTCACTTTCAGCGGTTTTCAATTCTCCCAATTTTGAGGTTTCTTAGTGCTCAAGAAATTAAATAAGCCGATTTGAACAATTGCTTAAAGATTTTAATTGTTTGTATGTTCAAGTTTGCTTGAGTTGCTTGAAGGCAAGGTTGCTCTTCTTGGCCCGCTCTAGGTATCTATTTATACTCTTTGCACAATATATTTAAATATATCCAATCTTGATTACAGAGGTGCATCCACAACATTTAAACAAAAACTATACTAATTTCTTTTTTTCATAAATTCAAATACAGTATTTTCTAAGAAAAGTTTTTGTAATTAATATGTATAGGCCTACTGGAAGGTTTTCTATATAAAAAAATGAGGTACACTACATCAAATGTTCAAGTAATTTGTTATAGATATAGTAATTATTCACTGTTGCCAAAATGCAATATTAAAATAAAAAATGCAATTTCAAAAACTGCTTGTTTATATCACCTTTGAAACTGACTATTCTAGAATCAACATAAACTAAAATGGTTTATGTTTAAAATTTTTAAATTTTTATTGTAATGATTTACTTTTTGTAGCTTTATAAACCATAAAAAGGGTTAAAGGTCAAGGTGTGTGGCGAGGGAAGAATTTTAAGAAACTAGGTGATTAATTTAGATTTGAGGTGGAAGGCCTTAATTAGTTCAATAGATGGAATGGCAGCGAAGATTCTGCACTGCGTTGCGCATGTATTTATATGATTATAACAAACAATGCAAGATTGAGGGGCCAAGGGAGGTGTGAAAAGGTGGCGTGGCGTGATTGGCTATGCCAACCCCCCGGCTTAGCAAGCCGGCTAGCTTGGCGTGCACCTACCCCGCCTCAGCTAGACAGAGGTGGGGGGGTTTCCAGTGCGGCTGCACTGGTGCTGCCGGTCGCGTAGTCTGGCCACCACACAGCTCCCCCCAGCACCGAGCTAGGCCCCGAACATCGGGTGGTAGCCAAGGCCGCGAGAGTGCCAAGGAGTAGGCGCCGAAAGCTAAGCGCCAAAGACCATGGAGCTGCTGAGGAGCGGGCACCAAAGACCGCAGGGGCGCGAGGCGGGTGCCAAAGGCGGCAGGGGTGCGAGGCGGGCGCCAAAGGTGGCAGGGGTGCAAGGCAGGTGCCAAAAGTGGCAGGGGCGCGAGGCAGGCACCGATGGCAGCAGGGCGCCGAGTAGGGATTCCAAAATCCCGACATTTTACAATCCCGGGATTGAATAGTCCCGAAATCCCGATGCTGTTGAAATCCCGGGATTCAAAATCCCGGAATCCCGGTGCTTTTGAAATCCCGGGATCCCGTTTAAAAGTTTCAGAAATCCCGGGATCCCGGGATCCCGACCCGAGGTCCGAGTCCGAATGACTTAAAAACAAAATTTCAAGTTCTGGTTAGCTGAGAACTCAGAGCCTGCAACAAAAGAGAAGTGCAAAATCATACAAATAATTGCAGTCCGTGCTAAAGGCTTGACCTTGACAGAAGAAAATACTACTTGTTGTCGAACGATTTCGGCCGAACGGCCCAGCGGGTCAGCCCGGGGGGGGGGGGCTCTTCCGCATGCAATTTATTTCGAAATTATTTGGTTAATTAATGATACTGCAATTTTTACTTACAGTAGTGTAAGAAAATACTACTTATAGCATTGTTGCCATTCATGGAGTCGGGATGATAGAAATCGCGCTACTGGATTTCGCGAGACCTGGCTTTCGTGCGACTGGATTATGCACGAACAGGATGCGCGAAAGCAAGGTCGCGCAAAATCCAGTAGCGCGATTTCTATCATCCCATTGAGTCCAATGTGACAAGTCAGTTTAGGATGTCGACTGCTTCTGAAAATACGATCGAAGCATGCACAATTTTGATAGCGTCTCATCAGCCAAGCGCGAACGGATCCGATTCATCAGGATAGCAGCAGCAGAAAAAGCTCTCTCTGCCTCGACGCTTGTAGGAGGAATGGACAGAAGGGCACTGTTCATTGTCTGCAGCAGCTTGCCGAGTTGGCCAGTTGACCGCATGAATTCGATCTCACGACCGACTTCGCGTTCAATATGAAGTCCTGTGCCTGACTGTAGGATGGCATGAGAAGACTCGCTGTCCAGCTTCTCCAACTCTGCATTGAGACGTTCCGCCATTGTGGTACTTGGCATTAACAGCAGGGATGCGTCAGTGTCACTGTAGGTGAGAATATAGCATGGAATTAAATTATTTGCAACACAGGGAACCTGTGGTCATATTTTTACAGATTACAGGAAATTGAATCAATAAAATGTAGGATTCGGTGGAATTATCCAATAAAAATTATAGGAAAATTCTTGTTTTTAAATTATTTAAATTATCCCTCCCTCGTATGTAATATATAATACATCCACACAATTTAATTACCTGTTAGAAGGATTTCCAGATGCCTCTCTTTGGTCTTCAGTGGCAGTACTGGCAGACGCGGTTGCAGACGCGGTTGCAGAGGCGGTTGCACAGGCAGATACCAGTGAAAGGTTTTCGGCAATAGAAATTAGCGTATACTTTGCTGCATTCAGTTCTGAAGTACTATTGGCGACGTAACCCTTCCGCTTTAGAAACTGCAGTGCCAAAGCGGTGCTTCCCTGCCTTTGAAAAAATCGCTTCTCTAAAGCCACCAGCAACTTGTTGGCCAGCATGGTGTTCTGTGTCTGAAGCTCCTTCACAGCGAAACTAAATGTAGCACCAGCCTTGAGTAAGTTATAGCTGCGGCTTGAAAGCATGGTTATTGCAAGACTCAGAGGCTGGAGTGCAGCACACAATTCTCGAAGCTGCTGTACATCTCCTTGCTGAAGTGGCAAAACTAGTCCAAGATAGAGCATAGCATTGCGCACAGATGCTTCCAACAGAACAAAACGCTGCACCATATCAAGCAAAGAGTTCCAGCGTGTTTTAACATCTAGAATGAGCTTCAGCTCTTTGCCATGCTGAGCTCGCACAAAGTTCTGAAGAATGTCATTTCGTGTTGTGCTACGACGGAAAGTAAGAACCACTTCACGAAGACGACTCAGTGAGACTCGAATGTCACTACTGAACTCAATCTCAGAATCGCGGCCATCATCCTGATCCACAGCCCATTCGACACCATCAGCTTCCATGTCTTCATCATTGTCAGCAAATTCTACATCTGGCACTTCGATTGCGCCACTGTCAAACTCAGAGGCAATGGTCTGAGATGAACTTCGATCATAGACTACATCTGACACAGACAGGTGGATGCCATGGGCATGGCAAAGTTGGTGCTCGACCCTTAGCAGGCTGGCCAGTTTCACCATGACAGATGCACCATCTGTAGTACAAGCAATTACATCTTGCGGAACAACTATGCCAAAATTCTCAAGCCGATTAGTTACTAGCTGCTGCAAGGCTTCAGCAGTTGCAGAGCCAGTAATGCGCGACAGGCCAAGGTTGACGACAGTTGCTTCTAAGTTTGTAGCAGAAGCTGAGTTTTCTGATCCTGAAGCAGCATGATATTCTGTGTGCAGGTTAATGTTCAGGAAGCGCCGGTTGTTTACAGATGTCCATTCATCTAGTGAAATGGAGAAGTGTTCTCCACGGGATTTTCGGAGAGCCACTTCCTCACGAATTTTATTTTCCAATGTAGTAGCAACTCCCATGACTTGGTTGCGAATTGTTGTAGTTGATTTGGGCACTGAAACTCTCCGTGCTTGCAAGGCCAACCTGAGGTCCATGGATTTTGTGAATATCCTGAAGGACATGCCATCCTTGGCTACCATACGAGCCAGAACAGTAGCTGAGTCATTGTCAGATTGGTAGAAGTCAGTAATTTTTATGATTTTAGAAGGGACTACAGATGAAGTTACTGACTGTGACACAGCAACCTCCTGATCCTCAGACACTGAACTGTCTGAACTTAAGTTAGGAGCCAAACTTGCAGAAGAGCAAGCACTGCCAGGCTGTGGCTGCTGGCCAAGGACTGATGCATGCTTTGCCCGAAGATGAGTCAGGAGGCCTTTTGTAGAACCACCAGCAGTCAAAATTGATCCTTCACACAGAGTACAAATGGCACGGGAATTGTCACGTTTTTTGAAGAACTGCCATGCTTCAGATTTCTGTGCCATTTTTGAATCACTTCTGAAATTTGAAAGGAAGATGTATATGTAGCTATAGTACTATATTTCATGATGTGTCACTTATTATCATGGCATCAATTAAATAGACTAAGATACATCATCATGCAACTGGCATGATGAAATTTGGGCTATCATGGCTGCCAGAACAAGGTCTTATAGTTGAAAAAGTTCTGCTAAAAGAGCAACTTAAAATATACAGTGATTCAAAATGTTGACCAGAAAGCAGAAAAGCTATCTAAATATCTGTTCTAGGAGAAAGTGAACTAATGTAGTTATTTAATAACATTTATCATTGAGTAATCTGAGTATTAAATGATCCAAAGACCAAAATCAATAAAAACTTTTTTCTATAAAATACAGCCTGACTTTGTGAAATTCAAAAGTTTTGGCCAGGTTGCAGAATTTGGGCATTCAGGCCAGTTTTTTCATTTTAGGGCCAAGCCCAAACCTGGGTCAGAGTAGGAGCACTGAATAGGGGGGGGCAATTTAAATAATATCTATATATAGCTCTAAATATGTATAGATTAGTAATTGTCTAATGACATTGAATAACTAGATAATTTTTAAGATAACTTGTTTAGACCATGCTTGTTAAATAATAAATAATAAAGAAATCAATAATACTGTAGGCATAAGAAAAAATAGGCTAATATGAAAGTGATCCACCTTCTTGTTCAGTTGATGATGTTTTACCCTATCCAATTAAAGAAAAGTACAAGGGCTTCTTGAAGTTTAGGTATATAAAATATTTCCAATTGGTTTTTGACAATAAATCATGTCAAAAGGGTTTTCAGGGGTCTTGATTCTAAATTTAAAAGCTTATTTTAAATTCCAATACATTTTTAAGTTATAAAATACTTAACTTTACAAAGCCAATGGGACAATGTCAATGAGAATCAAAGGTTTTGGGTGAGGATGATATTGAAGTTAATATTGAGGAATTAATATACCTAAACTTCAATAGGGCTTCATAGGTGTCTTGAAGATTAGGTATATAGCTAAATTTTGTAAGTTTTTATTGTTGACTTTTGTTACTGTATCCTAGAAAGATGTCTCTGTGCAATCTCATGATTTTTGCACAATTTGGAATATTTTAAATACCTAAACTTCAAGATGCCCGAGTACAAGACTAAGTAACAACTAACAAGAGTAAAATCTTTGTGGGTGATTGTCAAAATATTAAAATTTAAATTATAATACATGACGGACTGTGCGGCGTGCCGCGTGCAGTAGTCATGGTCTCGCGACTCTCAGAGTCTCAGTCTCGTCTCGTGGTGGAAAACGAAAAAAATTTTAAATTATCTATCATTTACAGTTCACATTAACAATTTTTAGCTCAATTAGGACAGGAGCTTTGCAAATGTTTAACGTTTCATTGAGAAACAGCAAAAACAAATAAATGTTTTATTATTCAAATAAACGTTTAGACTTTAAACTATCTAATTTAGGCATTGAAACGTTGTTCTAATCCCGGACCAATCCCGGGATTAAGGCCTTGAAATCCCGGGATCCCGATCCCGGACTTTTGCAATCCCGGGATTAAAAAATCCCGGGATTCAATCCCCAAAAAAATGGAATCCCTAGCGCCGAGCAGGCGCCGATGGCAGCAGGGTGCCGAGCATGCGCCGACGGCAGCAAGGTGCCAGGTGGGCGCCAAAAGCAGCAGGTTGCCGAGCGGGCGCCGAAGGCAGCAGGGTATCAGGTGGGCGCCGAAGGCAACCGCAGGGTGCCAGGCGGGTGAAAAAGGCAGCAGCAGGGGCGCATGGCCAGACCATACCCAAGGCAATCGACAGTCAGTTGCTGCCGTGAGCCAGGTCAATGCTCCTGCACAGAGGCTGGGGACGTTAGGCTAGTAGCAGCAGTGCAAACCTAAAATTTGCTGCAGCGTGTGGCGCTGGTTGGTCCAACGCGGGGGCCGAAAGGCAAGACACCAGGAGCTACCGGGGGGCGGGCTGACTTGGCCAATTCGTGCTGCAGGGTACTGCTGTGCTGCGGAGCTGTTGTGCTGCTGTTGCGGTCGGCCAAGGCGGTTGGCTACCAGGACTGCACAGGGCCAACAAGGTAGGCCCAGGTAGGCCCAGCATTCCGCGCTGGGAGTCGGGCTCACCAATGAGGCGGAAGGCCTTAATTAGTTCAATAGATAGAATGGCAGTGAAGATTCTGCACTGCGTTGCGCATGTATTTATATGATTATAACAAACAGTGCGAGATTAAGGGGCCAAGGGAGGTGCAAAAAGGTGGCGTGGCATGATTGGCTACACTAACCCCCCAGCTTAGCAAGCCGGCTAGCTTGGCGCGCACCCACCCCACCTCAGCTAGACAGAGGCAGGGGGTTTCCAGTGTGGCTGCACTGGTGCTACCGGTCAGTAGTCTGGCCGCCATAGATTCCAGATTACCAAATGCAATTTTGATGCTTTAAAAACCTTGATTGAAAGGTTTATATATATTAAAGTTTTTTTGTTTATCTTTATAGTCTATATATCTCTATCTATATAGTCTATATAGATAGAGCACTGCTTTTTTACATAGGACATTCTTTAGAATATTGCCATAGACCAGAATAACAATGGTTAAATATTGTATTTATTTATAAAAATTGTGTATGCACCTTATTACATTATAAAAAACAATGTCAAGCAACTAGTGCTAGGCATTATTGCCCATTTTGCTAAGTCCCCTAGGCAGATATACATAGGGATTTATAGTGGCCTTGAATTTTCAATTGTCTGGCATATACACTTTATTTTGCCTTGGGGCTTGGCCTTTAAAGGTATTAATTTCAAAAGCAGACTCAATCTAAGATTTTGTTAAGAAACAATTCCTTTTTCAGTTTTATAAATCGCCTTATTTGAGTAAAATTGTCTTGGACAAAGATGGTTACTAAGAACCTATCTTTTAAAAATAAGGACCCAACAAAATAAAGCCATTGAAAAGTTAAAAGACATTTCCCTAGGGCCCTAAATTGAAATAATCCCCCCAATAGCAAGCACCCCAGATAGCAAGCATCCCCCTCCCCAGATACCACATAAGAACTGAAATGTAAAACGCTGATAATACAGTCAACTATACAATGATCACCTTATAATAATTTATAGAGATTTAGTATATTTGGATTTAGTGTGAGTAAATTAGGGATCAATATTCTAAGAAGTGACAAAATCAAAATAAATATTTAACTTGCTCCATTCATGCAGTTGCAACCCAATTAACACAATTGAAAATATGCAACGCGGTGAAGCAGAATCGCTGGGCTCATTTGCCAATCAATACTTCATCCAAAAGCAACAGTTGCAAGCCAGCAATGCTAGGTCACACCTTGAACACCTGTGCCATTTGGATGTGGACTCTGAGCCAGCATATGTTCGCAATACTGGCATCATTTGCACTATTGGTCCAGCCTGCAAGTCTGTAGCCATTCTACACAAAATGATTGCCAATGGCATGAATATTGCTAGGATGAATTTTTCCCATGGTACACACGAATATCACAGGTGAGAGCTTATGAATTATGTGCAATGTACACATGTAGATTACAGCCATTGCCAGCTAGAAATATGAAATGAAATTCAAGACAGACTAAAAGTTCAGATACGGGGGCCGTAGCCCAGCGGTCTAGCGCAGGCTCTGGTGTGCCAGCGACCCAGGCTCGATTCCAAGTGCAGTCACATTGATTTGGGGCTGAATTGGAATCTCAGCTTGGCTCTGCTCGTGCAATTAACGGCCTTGAGAGCCAACCCCTTAAGGCGCAGTGAAGTGTACATGCCTAACGATAAAAATAAAGTTAGTGCCGCTGTACACTCCTGTGTGAGTGTGTGCCTGCGTACGTATCCGCGCGCTTGTATGCCTGCTCAGGAGAGTCGGCGGAATGGGTAGTAATGCCTCTCGCCGGTTGTGTGCCAGTGTCGCTTAAAGTGCGCCAGGGTGCACACAATCCCCCTGCCTCTAATAATAAAAAAAGTTCAGATACTGAGATCAGAGATAGAGCATTGAGATCAGAGATGGGGTACTGAGATCAGAGATGGGGTACTGAGATCAGAGATGGGGTACTGAGATCAGAGATGGGGTACTGAGATCAGAGATGGGACTCTGAGATCAGAGATGGGGTACTGAGATCAGAGATAGGACTCTGAGATAGCGATAGGACAAAGACCATGGGATCAAAGATAAACAGATTGAGATCAGAGATAAACAGACTGAGATCACAGAGATAAACAGACCGAGATCAGAGACAGACAATGGGCTCTCAATCTTCACTCCCATCGGCAGGCAAACTGTTGAGCTGGTCCGTCAAGCCGCTGAGACCTTCAAGCCATGGAGTCGGCCTGTTGGCATCGCCTTGGACACGAAGGGCCCCGAGATTCGCACAGGCCTGATCGGGGGCTCTGGGACAGCCGAAGTGGAGCTGGTTCGGGGCGAGCCAATCACGGTCACCATTGACTCTGCGTTTGCTGAGAACTGCTCAAAGGACACTCTTTGGGTTGATTATCCGAATATTGTTAAGGTGAGTACTGACTACTAGGGTTTGCGATTATCACCTATATTTGATTGACGCATTCACTAAGTACTCACTCTTCAGTGACTCATTCACCAACACTCAGGCCCATTCACCAACCCTCAACAGATGCATTCACCAACCCTCAGCAGATACATTCACCAACACCCAGCAGATGCATTCACCAACACTCAGCAGATGCATTCACCAACACTCAACAGCATCATTCACCAACACTCAACAGCATCATTCACCAACACTCAGCAGATGCATTCACCAACACTCAGCAGATGCATTCACCAACACCCAGCAGATGCATTCACCAACACTCAGCAGATGCATTCACCAACACTCAGCAGATGCATTCACCAACACTCAGCAGATGCATTCACCAACACTCAGCAGATGCATTCACCAACACTCAGCAGATGCATTCACCAACACTCAGCAGATGCATTCACCAACACTCAACAGCATCATTCACCAACACTCAACAGCCTAATTCACCAAAACTCAACAGCCCCATTCACCAACACTCAACAGCCCCATTCACCAACCCTCAACAGGCCCATTCACCAACATACAACAGCCCCATTCACCAACACTCAACAGCCCCATTCACCAACATTCAACAGCCCCATTCACCAACACTCAACAGCCCCATTCACCAACCCTCAACAGGCCCATTCACCAACATACAACAGCCCCATTCACCAACACTCAACAGCCCCATTCACCAAAACTCAACAGCCCCATTCACCAACACTCAACAGCCCCATTCACCAACCCTCAACAGGCCCATTCACCAACATACAACAGCCCTATTCACCAACACTCAACAGCCCCATTCACCAACACTCAACAGCCCCATTCACCAACCCTCAACAGCCCCATTCACCAACATACAACAGCCCCATTCACCAACACTCAACAGCATCATTCACCAACACTCAACAGCCCCATTCACCAACACTCAACAGCCCCATTCACCAACACTCAACAGCCCCATTCACCAACACTCAACAGCCCCACAAAAGCCCCATTCACCAACATACAACAGCCCCATTCACCAACATACAACAGCCCCATTCACCAACCCTTTCCAGGTGATCAACGAAGGCGGCCGGGTATTCATAGACGACGGCCTGATCAGCTTGCTGGTGAAGGAGATTCGCGACAAATCGCTGCTCTGCGAAGTCGAGAACGGCGGCAAGCTGGGGTCAAAGAAGGGCGTCAACCTGCCGGGGTCGCCTGTGGACCTGCCGGCGGTGTCGGAGAAGGATCGCGAGGATTTGAAATTCGCGGTTGACCTCGGCCTGGACATGGTGTTCGCCTCCTTCATCCGGAATGCGGATGCCATCCGTGAGATCCGGCATATTCTTGGCGAGGCTGGCAAGAATATAAAAATTATTGCCAAAATTGAGAATCACGAAGGCGTTCGACGCTTTGACGAGATTATGGAGGCTGCCGACGGTATTATGGTTGCTAGAGGCGACCTGGGCATCGAGATTCCGCCGGAGAAGGTCTTTCTGGCCCAGAAGATGATGATTGGCAGGTGAGGCAACAAAGTTTTAACTAGAATTTAATCTGGTGGTTAGATCAGTCAGATTAGATACATTTTGGTAGGTTTGGTAGAGTAAATAATGGTATATTTGGTAGAGTATGCTCTTGTTAGTTTAGTAGAGTATGTTCAGGTAGGTTTGGTAGATTTATGTTCTGGTAGGTTTGGTAGATTTATGTTCTGGTAGGTTTGGTAGATTTATGTTCAGGTAGGTTTGGTAGATTTATGTTCTGGTAGGTTTGGTAGATTTATGTTCTGGTAGGTTTGGTAGATTTATGTTCTGGTAGGTTTGGTAGATTTATGTTCTGGTAGGTTTGGTAGATTTATGTTCTGGTGGGTTTGGTAGAGTATGTTCTGGTGGGTTTGGTAGAGTATGTTCTGGTGGGTTTGGTAGAGTAGGTTCTGATAAGTTTGGTAGATTTATGTTCTGGTAGGTTTGGTAGATTTATGTTCTGGTAGGTTTGGTAGATTTATGTTCTGGTAGGTTTGGTAGATTTATGTTCTGGTAGGTTTGGTAGATTTATGTTCTGGTGGGTTTGGTAGATTTATGTTCTGGTAGGTTTGGTAGATTTATGTTCTGGTAGGTTTGGTAGATTTATGTTCTGGTAGGTTTGGTAGATTTATGTTCTGGTAGGTTTGGTAGATTTATGTTCTGGTAGGTTTGGTAGATTTATGTTCTGGTGGGTTTGGTAGAGTATGTTCTGGTGGGTTTGGTAGAGTATGTTCTGGTGGGTTTGGTAGAGTAGGTTCTGATAAGTTTGGTAGATTTATGTTCTGGTAGGTTTGGTAGATTTATGTTCTGGTAGGTTTGGTAGATTTATGTTCTGGTAGGTTTGGTAGATTTATGTTCTGGTAGGTTTGGTAGATTTATGTTCTGGTGGGTTTGGTAGAGTATGTTCTGGTGGGTTTGGTAGAGTATGTTCTGGTGGGTTTGGTAGAGTAGGTTCTGATAAGTTTGGTAGATTTATGTTCTGGTAGGTTTGGTAGATTTATGTTCTGGTAGGTTTGGTAGATTTATGTTTTGGTAGGTTTGGTAGATTTATGTTCTGGTAGGTTTGGTAGATTTATGTTCTGGTAGGTTTGGTAGATTTATGTTCTGGTAGGTTTGGTGGAGTATGTTCTGGTGGGTTTGGTAGAGTATGTTCTGGTAGAGTATTTTCTGGTAGGTTTGGTAGACTATGTTCTGGTAGGTTTGGTAGAATATGTTCTAGTAGGTTTGGTAGAATATGTTCTGGTAGGTTTGGTAGAGTATGTTCTGGTAGAGTAGATTCTGGTAGGTTTGGTAGAGTAGGTTCTGGTAGATTTGGTACAGTAGGTTCTTGTCGGTTTGGTAGAGTAGGTTCTGGTGGGCTTGTTAGAGTAGATTTTGGTAGGTTTGGTACAGTAGATTCTGGTAGCTTGGCATACAGTGCAAGATAAGCACACACACAGTGCAAGATAAGCACACACACAGTGCAAGATCAGCACACACACACAGTGCAAGATCAGCACACACAGTGCAAGATCAGCACACACTGTGCAAGATCAGCACACACACACAGTGCAAGATCAGCACACACACACAGTGCAAGATCAGCACACACACACAGTGCAAGATCAGCACACACACACAGTGCAAGATCAGCACACACTGTGCAAGATCAGCACACACACACAGTGCAAGATCAGCACACACTGTGCAAGATCAGCACACACACACAGTGCAAGATCAGCACACACACACAGTGCAAGATCAGCACACCAACAGCCATAGAATTCCCGCCCCTCACCACCTTCACCCGCAGGTGCAACCGGGCCGGCAAGCCGGTGATCTGCGCCACCCAGATGCTGGAGTCCATGATCAGCAAGCCCCGACCGACCCGGGCCGAGATCTCCGACGTTGCTAACGCCGTACTTGACGGTGCCGACTGTGTCATGCTGTCCGGCGAGACCGCCAAAGGCGACTTCCCGCTAGAAGCTGTCCGGACCATGCACCAGGTGTGCCGGGAGGCCGAGTCGGCCATGTACACCAGCCAGCTGTTCGAGGACCTCAAAGCCGAGCTGCTGGAGCCAACAGATATCACTCACACCACCGCCATTGCTGCTAGCGAGGCCGCGAACCGGTGCCGAGCTGCCGCGATCATCGTGATCACGACCACTGGCAGATCTGCTCAGCTGGTTGCCAGGCACCGGCCACGCTGCCCCATACTCACGGTGAGCCGCCTGGCGCAAACTTGCCGTCAGGCGCATCTGTGGCGCGGACTGCACCCGCTGTTCTTCGACGGTGAGTGAGACTCGGCTTGCTGTTGCTCTGGAAGATTGGATTCTGGTATTTTGGTAGAATAGGTTCTGGTAGGGTTTGATAGATTAGGTTTGGTAGATTTGGTAGAGTTGATTCTGGTAGGTTTGATAGAGTAAATTCTGGTAGGGGTTTGGCAGAATAGGTTCTGGTGGTTTGGTGAAGTAGATTCTGGTAGGTTTGGTAGAATAGGTTCCGGTAGGATTGGTAGAATAGGTTTCGGTAGGTTTGGTAGAATAGGTTCGGGTTTATTTGGTAGAGTAGGTTCTGGTAGATTTGGTACAGTAGGTTCTGGTAGATTTGGTGGAGTAGGTTTTGGTAGATTTGGTACAGTAGGTTCTGGTAGATTTGATACAGTAGGTTCTGGTAGATTTGGTACAGTAGGTTCTGGTAGATTTGGTACAGTAGGTTCTGGTAGATTTGGTACAGTAGGTTCTGGTAGATTTGGTGGAGTAGGTTTTGGTAGATTTGGTACAGTAGGTTCTGGTAGATTTGATACAGTAGGTTCTGGTAGATTTGGTACAGTAGGTTCTGGTAGATTTTGTAGAGTAGGTTCTTGTCGGTTTGGTAGAGTAGGTTCTGGTGGGTTTGTTAGAGTAGGTTAAGTAAACTTAGTAGAAAATGCTTGTTGTTCTACTAAGAAATTGAGTTGATCTTCGATTTCAATCCTAAATGGGATTTTCTGTATCCTATTCTTATCGCCAATTAAGCTCAATTTTATTGTGCACTTTTAAATAAACTTGTCACTCCCCCAGAGACTCGCAGCGACCAGTGGACGGAGGACATGGACAAGCGCATCGAGTTCGCCATTGCCTACGGTCGGCAGCGCGGCTTCATCAATCGCGGCGACTTTGTCGTCATGGTGACCGGCTGGAAGGCCGGCACCGGCTTCACCAACACCCTGCGCGTCATCCAGGTCACCGAGGACGGCGAGGGGTCCGGCTCGGTTGCTGGGCCAGACCAAGGCGGTCCGAATATTGCCGCGATTTTCGATTGAGGATTGTTGACAAATCTTTTTGGTGATGGTTTTGATTACGTTTTATACTGCTATAATATTAGACGGTGTTAAATTAGGTAGGCTATTAGACAGTCTGTTCTATTAGGCTATTAGACAGTCTGTTCAATCAGGCTATTAGACAGTCTGCTCAATTAGGCTATTAGACAGTCTGTTCAATTAGGCTATTAGACAGTCTGTTCAATCAGGCTATTAGACAGTGTTCAATCAGGCTATTAGACAGTCTGTTCAATTAGGCTATTAGACCGGCTGTTCAATTAGGCCATTAGACAGGCTATTCAATTAGGTCATTAGACAGGCTGTTAAATGAGGCCATTAGACAGGCTATTAGACAGTCTGTTCAATTAGGCTATTAGTGTGATTAATCAATTTAGGCTCATTATTATTCTGTACTTGTGTAGTTTCTTCATAGATGAAGTTTTTACATTCTAGTGTCTCTATATCTGATTAATTACGTCGTATTGACTAGAACTAGACTCAGATTAGAAAATTTGATTGTGTTAAAATGTGTAGTCAACTTCTTCAAATATTGATTACTTTTTTATTCTAAGTTTGCCGCTAAAATAATTCAATGATGCGAATAATTCAAAGGCAAATTTTTACAAGTTAATTAAAACTATTAAAGATACTCCGTAGATTCGGATTTACTAGAACTTTTAAACGTATCGGCAGACCCGGATTCCTGTCCAGCTATACAGGTAGTGTATTTTATTTTTTTAAATTCCAAGTTTAAATGTAACAAGTTTTTTTTCCGAACAATAATTTCAAAATTAGCATTAAATAAATCAGTTGGACTTTCATCTTACAGAAAATAAAAAATTGAAGTATTTTAATGTTTTCGATGCTTTTTTTATGTTCTGAAGTGGATGCTACAGTCCTAAATATTGTAGCTTAATAATGTAGGCTTAAAAAGACTAAATGATCTGGAGTGACTGGGCACCGCTGGTCAGCAGCACCAGAACTCGACTGGTCAGCAGCCTCAGAATCCCACTGCCACTGGTCAGCAGCCTCAGAACTCCACTGCCGCTGGTCAGCAGCACCAGAACTCCACTGCCACTGGTCAGCAGCCTCAGAACTCCACTGCCACTGGTCAGCAGCCTCAGAACTCCACTGCCACTGGTCAGCAGCCTCAGAACTCCACTGCCACTGGTCAGCAGCCTCAGAACTCCACTGCCACTGGTCAGCAGCCTCAGAACTCCACTGCCACTGGTCAGCAGCCTCAGAACTCCACTGCCACTGGTCAGCAGCCTCAGAACTCCACTGCCACTGGTCAGCAGCCTCGGAACTCCACTGCCACTGGTCAGCAGCCTCAGAACTCCACTGCCACTGGTCAGCAGCCTCAGAACTCCACTGCCACTGGTCAGCAGCCTCAGAACTCCACTGCCACTGGTCAGCAGCCTCAGAACTCCACTGCCACTGGTCAGCAGCCTCAGAACTCCACTGCCACTGAGCAGCAGCCTCAGAACTCCACTGCCACTGGTCAGCAGCCTCAGAACTCCACTGCCACTGAGCAGCAGTTTCGAAGATGTCACAAAATTGACGTCGCTCTGTTGTACACTGCTGCATTATCCGGCACAGGTATCGGTATACAAAGCTGACAGTACGCTGGTATTCACAATCTTAAGCGAGTTAATTTCGATAATACTCGTACACTCGCCAATCACTCAGCTCCATTCGTTGTGGCTCTGATAGACCGGCCATTTGGTGCAATGGACAACGTCTTGCAGAAAGTAATAATAAACACGTCTACTGACTTGTTGGACTTACAAGTACTTGACATTCCGTGCCAATTCAAATTATCTACTGGTATTGCTGACAAACTTCTCAAAAGGACTGATCGATGTTCACTTTTTGCAACGAGATAGATAATGATTCTGTCAATAACTGAATCTCATGAGAAGGCGCGAAGGTTTCGGATATCCGCTGATGTTCGCCTGGAGCAGGGGCTTGGTACACTTGTCAATGGCGCAGATTTCGATTTGAGAACTCCCGAATCTTTTCGATTGCTGCTTCCATCTAGGGGGAGGCCGGCATTTGCCTCCTTGGGCTCTTAGGGTCCAGCGAGGGGTCCGTGTGCTCGTCTAGCATGGATTTAATGTTTGTTCAGTCCAATATCAACTGCCGATAATTCATCACTCGATTACGTTCTGCATGCTTGTTTGGGTCGATGCTCTCTCGAATCAGCCTCACCAAGATGCCGATTGTGCTCAGGTTGCATGCCAGCATCAGTGG
Organism: Macrostomum lignano; assembly: GCA_002269645.1. Classification (NCBI taxonomy): domain Eukaryota; kingdom Metazoa; phylum Platyhelminthes; family Macrostomidae; genus Macrostomum; species Macrostomum lignano. Next base: position 48,535 of record NIVC01001606.1, on the reverse strand, counting down.
TGTGCACTCTGTTCCTCTCCAAGTGAGAATCGTGTCGACACCCCTCCCACCGGCAGAGGTTCTCCACCGCTTGCAAGTCGTCCGCTTCAATCGACTCGATGAGCTCTTCGTCTGTGGGCTCGGCTTGCTCAGAGTTTTCGAGTTTAAATCCACAGGTGAAAATAATTTAAACGTCAGGTTAAAATCACTCAGAAACGATAAACCGAAATTTTTGTGTAGTGAGACGCCAGGGAGGCAACCATATAACCAAATATTTAACCATTCATAAAGTGCCTAATAAGGTTATGAGATGTGTTCTACTGCTTGTGTGCATCGCAAAACCTGGATTTCGGTTGCCATGGTAACGGTTAAAGACTCGATTAATTGCGATTCGCTATATGGAGATTAAAAGGAGGCCTCGCCCCACCCTACTAACAGTAGACTGAGATAAATGAGAATCTTCTTTAAACTTTGACTTGCGCACCAGCGACTGCAGCACCTGAGGCTACTTGATGAGTTAAGATGACTTAAACACTTGAGTCTATTTATGCATTTGTACAGTACGTGTATGTCAGCACAGATCTGTCAGTAGAGGAACGATCAGTAGGGGATCTGTCAGTAGGGGATCTGTCAGTAGGGGATCTGTCTGTCAGTAGGGATCTGTCAGTGGGGGATCTGTCAGTAGGGGATCTGTCAGTGGGGGATCTGTCAGTAGGGGATCTGTCAGTAGGGGATCTGTCAGTAGGGATCTGTCAGTCAGTAGGGGATCTGTCAGTAGGGATCTGTCAGCAGGGGATCTGTCAGCAGGGGATCTGTCAGTAGGGGATCTGTCAGCAGGGGATCTGTCAGTAGGGGATCTGTCAGCAGGGGATCTGTCAGTAGGGGATCTGTCAGTCAGTAGGGGATCTGTCAGTAGGGGATCTGTCAGTAGGGGATCTGTCAGTCAGTAGGGGATCTGTCAGTGGGGGATCTGTCAGTAGGGGATCTGTCAGTCAGTAGGGGATCTGTCAGTGGGGGATCTGTCAGTAGGGGATCTGTCAGTCAGTAGGGTAATGTCAGTAGAGGGGATCTGCCAGTAGAGCAGATATTCTGCATAATTTTAGAGCTCATCAAGAATAAGCTAGGCCAGACATACTACTTATATTTGATCTCAAGCTCCCCAGCCCCACTGTACGCAAGAGCAGCTATACCCAGGCCAGCATTCCAGTCTCACCCGGTTGCCAAAGTGGCAAGAATAACAAACAACTCTCTCTCTCTCTCTCTCTCTCTCTCTCCTCACGTTGCAGCCCTGCAACAGCGAAACACGAGATGGAGGAGGGCGGGCGTTGATGGCGCACCCAGTCTGAGGCTCGGAGCATTGCTGCAGTTACTGCATAAGCTGGATCAATTATTGAATAGGGGCCACATTTTGAGAGCTATTCGAGTGTCTGACAGCCCCGCATTAACAATGGAAGCTGCAATAACTGGTGCAGCAATTAAAACCCAGAATTAATGAGCAGCACAGAGCCGTTTCGGTTCGCTGATTGTGTTGAATTGAAGTTTCTCTCAGCAGCTGCTCGAAGCCACTGAGTGCTTCATCTCTCTGCCTCATCTGTCAGAGGTTCCCATTGTCCCAGCTTATTTTGAATTCTACCTTATGAATCTACTTTCTTCTATGCTCGTAAAGATTCGGAAAAGTTGAATTTCTTTCCTGTCCATGCAGAGTGTTTGCGTATTCGTTGGTTTTTTGGTTTTAATCATAAAATATTGCTGGGTGGTGTGTTGCATTAGCAGATGCTATTAAAATGCAGGGCATCAAATGTCAGTGTCAATAATCCTTTTAGGCTGAAATAATTCAACTCTGTGTATGTATAACACATTTCTGGCTGCATAACACACACGCCTGCATAACACACACGCCTGCATAACACACATGTTTGCATAACACACATGCCTGCATAGCACACACGCCTGCATAACACACAGGCCTGCATAACACACACGTCTGCATAACACATACGTCTGCATAACACACACGTCTGCATAACACACACGCCTGCATAACACATATACCTGCATAACACACACGCCTGCATAACACACACGCCTGCATAACACACATGTCTGCATAACACACATGTCTGCATAACACACACGTCTGCATAACACACACGCCTGCATAACACATATACCTGCATAACACACACGCCTGCATAACACACACGCCTGCATAACACACATGTCTGCATAACACACATGTCTGCATAACACACATGCCTGCATAACACACACGCCTGCATAACACACACACCTGCATAACACACACGTCTGCATAACACACACGCCTGCATAACACATATGCCTGCATAACACACACGCCTGCATAACACACACGCCTGCATAACACACATGTCTGCATAACACACATGCCTGCATAACACACATGTCTGCATAACACACACGCCTACATAACACACACGCCTGCATAACACACATGCTTGCATAACACACATGTCTGCATAACACACATGCCTGCATAACACACATGTCTGCATAACACACACGCCTGCATAACACACACGCCTGCATAACACACACGCCTGCATAAAACACATGTCTGCAAAACACACATGTCTGCATAACACACATGTCTGCATAACCCTATACATGTATGTTAGTAGGTCATCTATCAGTGTTTCAGGTCTGACGTTAAGCTGATATTCTGCATCATTTAGAAAGTTCATCAAGAATAATCCGAGCCCAGCCCAGCATTTTCAATCTCACCCGGTTGCCAAGTGGCAAGAATAACAAACAACTCTCTCTCTCTCTCTCTCTCTCTCTCTCTCTCTCTCTCTCTCCTCACGTTGCTGTCCAGCTTCGGCGAAACACGAGATGGAGGAGGGCGGGGGGTTGATGGCGCACCCAGTCTCAGGCTCGGAGCAGTGCTGCAGCTGCTGCATAAGCTTCATCAATTATTGAATGGGCCAATTTTTTAGAGCTTTTCGAGTGGTTGGACAGACTCGATTTAACAATGGAAGCTGCAATAAGTGCTTCATCAGTAGGAGCAATTACTGAGCAGCACAGAGCCGCAGCTCTGAACTGTTTCGCTTCACTGACCGTGTTGAATTGAAATTTCTCAGAACAGTCGCTCGAAGCCACTGGGAAAGTGCTCAGCATCGGAGCGGAAAAACAACAACCTCTACTCGTCTCGACCCCAGCAAGCCAAGCAGCCGACCTCAATGCCCAAAGGAAAATAACGAAGATGAGGTTTGAGAGCCAAACCAGCAGCTTGCGAACGCGTGACACAGAAGACCCAAAGGGAGGGGTTGAAGGTTGCCTAGCAACGGTGCAGAGAGAGCTTAAGCGCTAGCCCTACTAAAACCACTCATTGCTTTGCAGTTGTGCCCATGCCCTCTCTTTGACTAGAAAATACACCCTGCCTTGAATAATATTCGGTGCTGCGAGCTTTGAGATGTGAGCCTCACTCATAATATGCCTTCAGAGGCCAAGTGTTTGTGAGAGTCTTTCTGACATGCAAGCAGAGAAGACAACAAGAAAATAAAACCTGTTACTGCCCATCTCTCGGGGGCTCTCGTTGTCCCAGCTTATTGTCAAATCTGTCCAATGAAGCAGTATTTCTTATATTACTTGAGTGCTTGCACATTCGTTAGTTTTTTCATAATCATAAAATTTTCATAATAATATAATCATAAAATATTTCCTGATGGTTTGTTGCATTGGCAGGTGCCATCAATACCCAGCCCATCGAATTTCTAGTTTATTATAGTAACTCTAAGTACGGTTTAGAGTATCTCAAAAATGTAAAATTAAGCAAGACCCGATGTGCAGATGCAGTAATTCAAGATGCAGTCAGGTAAACCTGGTTGCCATGCAATTAAGGCATTAACATCTGAGCCGCCACAGGTGCCTGGCTACCCTGCATTGGCGGCAGAAGCTCAGCAGGTATGAAAAGCAATTGGCAAGAGCTGCAGAGGCTGAGCACTGCTCAGTGGCCTGCTATGGGCCTCTTCTGTCTATCTTTCTCTCTGTGTGCGTTGGGGCACTGCGGCTCTTCCTCCCTTATCTACCACTCTGACGGCCATCTCCCTCATTTATCTACCTCTTTGAATACCCCCTCTCCCTCCCTTATCTACCTCTTTGAATACCCCTCTCCCTCCCTTATCTACCTCTTTGAATACCCCTCTCCCTCCCTTATCTACCTCTTTGAATACCCCCTCTCCCTCCCTTATCTACCTCTTTGAATACCCCCTCTCCCTCCCTTATCTACCTCTTTGAATACCCCCTCTCCCTCCCTTATCTACCTCTTTGAATACCCCCTCTCCCTCCCTTGTCTACCTCTTTGAATACCCCTCTCCCTCCCTTGTCTACCTCTTTGAATACCCCCTCTCCCTCCCTAATCTACCTCTTTGAATACCCCTCTCCCTCATTTATCTACCTCTTTGACTCTCCCTCTCCCTCCCTAATCTACCTCTTTGAATACCCCTCTCCCTCCCTTGTCTACCTCTTTGAATACCCCCTCTCCCTCCCTAATCTACCTCTTTGAATACCCCTCTCCCTCATTTATCTACCTCTTTGACTCTCCCTCTCCCTCCCTAATCTACCTCTTTGAATACCCCTCTCCCTCCCTTGTCTACCTCTTTGAATACCCCTCTCCCTCCCTAATCTACCTCTTTGAATACCCCTCTCCCTCCCTAATCTACCTCTTTGAATACCCCTCTCCCTCCCTTGTCTACCTCTTTGAATACCCCTCTCCCTCTCTAATCTACCTCTTTGAATACCCCTCTCCCTCATTTATCTACCTCTTTGAATACCCCCTCTCCCTCACTTATCTACCTCTTTGACTCTCCCTCTCCCTCACTTATCTACCTCTTTGAATACCCCCTCTCCCTCCCTTGTCTACCTCTTTGAATACCCCCTCTCCCTCCCTAATCTACCTCTTTGAATACCCCTCTCCCTCATTTATCTACCTCTTTGACTCTCCCTCTCCCTCCCTAATCTACCTCTTTGAATACCCCTCTCCCTCCCTTGTCTACCTCTTTGAATACCCCTCTCCCTCCCTAATCTACCTCTTTGAATACCCCCTCTCCCTCCCTAATCTACCTCTTTGAATACCCCTCTCCCTCATTTATCTACCTCTTTGACTCTCCCTCTCCCTCATTTATCTACCTCTCTGACTCTCCCTCTCCCTCCCTTATCTACCTCCCTGACTCTCCCTCTTCATCTCTTTATCTACTGGATCACCGTCCAGCTTTTTAAGTACAAAATACAAAACTGAACGAAAATGAATAAAGTAAACTTTTCTCTTAATTGAATCTCCATAGCTATTCTTAGCTAGTATTATTTTCTCAGACTGCATTTTCCTACCGCATAAGGCAGAAGCCCATGCTCGGATTAAACAAATATTTTATATTTTTTGCTAATTAAATGACTCTAGTGACTTTGCAAAATTTCAACTCGCATAGCGGTGAAAAAATATAATGAAAATATTTTAATTCACGTGAAATGACTGATCAATAAATGCCAATTGTTGAAGCCAATATTAGAGTCACACTTTGGAGGCAGCTAATGCGCCTAGTCTGCTATTAGGCAATTAGTAGACTATTAGATAGTTAGACTATTAGTCTGAATTAGCAAAGTAATTATTGTGACCAAAAACTACCTCTATTAGTCAGTTTAACAGATCAGGCCAGCTAATAAATATGCAAATCATATTACAGCAATTTATAACAAAATGCGTCATGGAAAAATGACAGAATTACGGCCTACTAATACAATTTTTACAACAAGCTACACAATTAAAATTGAAATAAAAAATCAGGAATTTTAGAGAACTTAAAAAAAAGCATATGCAATTTTACTCTACAGTAATACAACGATTGAGTGGGTTATCAACGCCAAAATCACTCGGATTAACAAGTAGATTATCACATCATAGTTTAGGTAAATTTGTATCAACTCCACAGCAGCCATTTAGTATAAATACTTACCAATATAATTACCAATACTTACCAATATAATTAGAATATATATTTAGAACAATTAGCTAGTTAGCAACTACATTAATGAAAGAGTCAACACAATTAGATATTGTAACCAAACAAATGCGATCGAAACACAAGAAATTAGACTAATTATTAATTATAAAATAAGCAATTCAGTCAAAATAAATCAGTTAGACAATTAGGGAATTAGGCAATTTGAAAATTTGGAAATTGATATGCAGCTAGGCTTATCAGACAATTGGGCATTTAGATAGAATCAAATCGTAAAACAGTGCAGTGTGTACGCCATCAAGAATTTCAGTTCGTTAGCAGAAAGTGCATGCAAATTTGACAAATGAGAAAATTTGAAAACTAGCTACAGTTCTGAAAGAACCGCTCTGAAACTAAAATCAACACAAGTGAAAATCTAAGGAAGAAAATTATTTGCAACAGAATAAATATTGGCGGCACAAAGAAATAAAAGTAAAAATAGACGCTTTTTTCACTACATATCGGTAGATTGCCTCAGCTCAATTGGAATGAAATGGGGTCTACCAGTTTTCCAGCAAGCCATTTGCCAGCCAGATATTTGAGAGCCACTGCGGGACCTACCAAGAATGACTTCATCTGGAGTCAGCAGCATGATGAAGCGTTCCGAAAGATGACGAGGGAGCTGAGCGTGCCCCTACGATGGCCTTTTATGATCAACCTCTCTTATTTACCTCTCGTATCTGCATGGCACACGGATGCTTCCAGACCCAATTATCTCCGCTCTAACCTGAAGCAGAAGCAGAGCGACTGCTCATGGCGAGTCGTCCAAGCCGGCTCAAGATTCGTTTTGGAGGCCGAGCGTCGTTGCGCAACGATCGAACTTGATCTGCTGGCTGTTGCTTGGAGAGTGAAAAATATCTTGTATTTTTCTCGAAAGATTGAAACACTTCGAAATAAGTAATCGATCACGGACCGCTGGGGCCGATCTCAAATAAGCACGCTTTAGACCAGATCGACAACCCAAGGTTGCAGCGACTGTCTCTGAAGCCCTACTAGAGCTTGCGTAAGAAGCTCAATGTTGAAGAAGAACTAATGCTGGTTGGAAAGAGATTATTGATACCGGGAGAGATGAGACGAGAGGTGCTCGAACACCTGCCAAGTATGCACCATGGAGCAGCAAAGATGAAAGAGAGCGAAAGACACTCAAAAGACACACTTAAGCAGCCTCACAACTCAAAAGCAATGCACACACGCGAGAAGAGCTCACAGTGCAAATGCAGTGTCAGCTAAAGACAGCTTCTTTTTTACATCGCCATAAAGCTAGGCGAAATTTCGATTGACAACACAATTTTTACAAAAATGCTCATTCCTTTTTACATCAGTCGTGTGGAGTCGATGACTCATCGAGAGGAGTACATGACCTGAGGCAATCGCCCATACAAATTGCGGTTTTACTTCATGTAACAGTAGTTAGTCACGCATCATTTTCACTGCAATACAGTCTGTCTGGCAATGTCTGGCTGGCAAATGTCTGGCTGGAAAATGTCTGGCTGGCAAATTTCTGGCTGGCAAATGTCTGGCTGGCAAATATCTGGCTGGAAAATGTCTGGCTGGCAAATGTCTGGCTGGCAAATGTCTGGCTGGAAAATATCTGTCTGGAAAATGTCTGGCTGGCAAATATCGGACTGGCAAATATCTGGCTGGCAAATTTCTGGCTGGAAAATGTCTGACTGGCAAATATCTGGCTGGCAAATATCTGGCTGTAAAATATCTGACTGGCAAATATCTGGCTGGCAAATATCTGGCTGGAAAATGTCTGGCTGGCAAATGTCTGGCTGGCAAGTGTCTGGCTGGCAAATGTCTGGCTGGCAAATGTCTGGCTGGAAAATGTCTGGCTGGCAAATGTCTGGCTGGAAAATGTCTGGCTGGCAAATATCTAACTGGCAAATATCTGGCTGGCAAATATCTGGCTGGAAAATGTCTGGCTGGCAAAATGTCTGGCTAGCAAATATCGGGCTGGCAAGTATCTGGCTGGCAAATATCGGGCTGGCAAATATCTGGCTGGCAAATATCTGGCTGGCAAATATCTGGCTGGCAAATATCTGGCTGGAAAATGTCTGGCTTGCAAACCTAAGTATCCCATAAGAATGGCTTCAGATTTGACATCAGAAGCAAGGGGGATGAACATGAATAGCATTTGAAGCGAGGACGTCACAACAGGCGTGCTGCATGAGCAGATCACTGAGTCACGCAGCTACTGGTAGAAAACAAACATTAATAAGCCATCAAGTTGCTCGATTACAAAGCAATCCAATGGTGCCAAGAAGCCATGAAGGCAGTCACCGACCGGTGCAACCGGAGTCGCATCTGGCACTCGGCTCAGGACATTCTCACTTTTTTTTTCGGTGCCCGCAGCTCCTGCAGCCGCTCTTCCACTTTGCTCTCCAGCCACCAAGGCACGTCGCCGAGCATCCTGGAGCTTCTCCTACGCAGTTGCCGCAGCAGCTCCAGATCTTGACAGAAAACTGCAGCCACCACCAGCTCCTGCTCATCCGCATCCTCCTTATGCGCCACATCTCGGATC
>NIVC01001606.1:0-35000 GCA_002269645.1 Macrostomum lignano | reverse complement strand
GAATCCCTCACTGTCCTGTTTGTTGACATCAACACTCTCTCGAATCAGCCTCGCCAAGATGCCGATTCTGCTCAGGTAGCAAGCCCACATCAGCGGTGTCCACTCACTTCCTCTCCAAGTGAGAATCGTGTCGACACTCCTCCCACTGGCAACGAAGTTCTCCACCGCCTGCAGGCGGTCAGCTTCAATCGCCTCAAAGAGCTCTTCATCTATGGGCTCGGCTGCGGCAACCCGGCTCGCCCTGCGGCCGAAAACCCGCAAGCAGCAGGCGGCCACCGCGCTGAAGAGTCGCTGCAGAAATCCCATGTCAGATTTCGAAGCAAGGAATACCTGAAGAAAGTACTTAAGATGCTTAGAAGAAAGAAATAATTAGTACTCAAGTCGTCCTTGTTTCGGAGCTCACTCGGATTTCTCCAAGTGCACTCAGAGCGAAATGCTGTCAATTTAACCCCAGTGCTGAAGGCTTTTGCTGCTGAGAGCCAATCAGCTTCGCGCGGTTCTCAACTTCATTCGCGAACTGCTGCCCAGTGCTGCTCAGTAATATCTGTGGGAGCGAGCTGCAAAAATTGGAAACTGCTGTGGTAAATGAGAGAATGCCTGCAGCTGGCAGAGACGCGGCTTCTGCACGAATAAATTCAGTCAGAGCAGGGACTACTCAAACACCGGGACGGGAAACTAAAATTTTTTACGAGGCTGGCTGGCAATTATTTGCATTAGAGAGATGCTGTATTACTTTGTTGTCTATGGTTATTTTCTACTGCTGATAAAAGACCAGCCTCGTAAAAAATTCCTAGTTTCCCGTCCCGGTGTTTGAGTAGTCCCTGAGTCAGAGTTTCCAGTTTAAATCCACGAATAGCTCAGACCGTTGCAGAATGCAATTTATGCAAAATGCAAAATGTAATTTAATCGCTAGGTGAAAAATCACTTTAAAACACTAGCCAAAATCATGGTGTAGTGAGGCGCCAGCGAGGAAGTGATGCGCTACGGAAGCAGTCAGGCGCCAGTGAGGTGCCATACGAGGACATCGTGGCATTTGTGCTATCTCACAATCAAATGACCGAGGTTTCCCATTAGTTTATTTACTAGGGCTCACAATATTTTGTCAAAATGGCCCTAAGCGGATTCTAGGAGGGCCCGCACCGGGGCTCCCGTCTCTCTTTGTGACAAATTTTTTCAAATACCTTTTGGTCGGGAGCAGGTTATGAGAAGTTTTCTACTGCCTGTGTACATCGCAAAGCCAGGATATGGGTTGCCATGGTAACGATTAACAACTCGAATAATAGCAGTTTGTTACAGTGTGCCGGAAGGAGTTTCGTCCAATACTACTAACAGTAGTCTGTGATAAATGAGCATTTTATTTACACTTTGAGTTGCGCACCAGTGACTGCTGCATCCTAGGCTAATTGATGACGCAAGACTTGAGTTCATTCATGCACTTTTACAGTACGTGTACAAGAGTGATGCTCCATTTATCAGAGTGCTACTTCATTCAGAGTGCTACTCCATTCAGAGTGCTACTCCATTCAGAGTGCTACCCCATTCAGAGTGCTACTCCATTCAGAGTGCTACTCCATTCAGAGTGCTACTCCATTCAGAATGCTACTCCATTCAGAGTGCTACTCCATTCAGAATGCTACTCTATTCAGAGTGCTACTCCATTCAGAGTGCTACTCCATTCAGAGTGCTACTCCATTCAGAGTGCTACTCCATTCAGAGTGCTACTCCATTCAGAATGCTACTCCATTCAGAGTGCTACTCCATTCAGAGTGCTACTCCATTCAGAGTGCTACTCCATTCAGAGTGCTACTCCATTCAGAGTGCTACTCCATTCAGAGTGCTACTCCATTGACCACATGCGCACAGTGGCTGATTATAACAAAATTGCTCACAATTGCGCCAGGAATTCGGGTCAGGGGGCTCAGCATCCGGTCAGATGGCATCGCTGATATTTTTGACAGAATTGAAGGCTGCTTGAGGGATGAAGAGCTGAACCGTATGAGGAAACAGGTGCAAAATATTGAAAATTTATGTTTTTAATTACAGCACAATCAAGCAAAATGGGTTGGCATAAAAGTACAATGAGCAGCAAAACTCAATTTTATAAAGTCTGTCCCTGAACTGCTGGGCCAGTTCTGCAGCTGGGAGTGAGAGCTCTGAGTCCCCCGCAGACTCTCAGCTCTCCATCAGCTGCACTGCTCAACGCTCAGTCCCCGCAGACTCTCGGCTCTCCATCAGCTGCACTGCTCAACGCCCAGTCCCCGCAGACTCTCGGCCATGAAGTTCACCGGCGCGGAGCTCTGCATCCGCAGACTCCACAGGCAGCCCCGGAAGTCGCTGAGTCGACCGGCCGCAGTCGCCGACATCGAGGCCGCCAGGGCGCCGCCGTCCGGCAGGCCGCCGACGAAGCCGACGCCGCGTCGCAGAGGCCGCGGCGCTCTCCTTGACGAGCATCTGCAGCTCAATGTCGGACTTTCGACGCCGAGCGACCAGTCGAAACCGACGTCCCAAGCCGTCGTCGATTCTGGGCGACTGCAGCGACGCCTCCAGCGCCGTCAGCAGCTGCGCGGAGCCAACGGTGAAGTCGCAGTCCAGCCGCAGGAGGCCGCGGCTGGTGACGGTGACGGCGATGAAGTCCTGACCGTCGGGCAGCTCGTCGGCCCTGCAGGCAGGAGACCGGCAGCTCGATGATGCCGACGTCATGGAAACGGGAAGACTGGTGTAAGCATCCCGGATCTGACGGGTCCTGCTGTCTCCGTGTGTATCTGAGCGGTTGCTATGCAAAACTGCTGCTGTCTCTATGTCTATCTGAGCTGTTGCTATGCAAAACTGCTGCTGTCTCCATGTGTATCTTAGCGGTTGCTATGCAAAACTGCTGCTGTCTCCATTTGTATCTGAGCGGTTGCTATGGAAAACTAACACTGAGCTGCTGAGCTTTGAGAATTCTCCCAGTTGCTAGGGAAACGAGATGCCGCTCACAATGCTCAGGTGGCAGGTTGGTTGAGCTGTTCTCAACGGACAGCTCTGATCTAGAATGCAGTGACTGCTGGCCGCACACCGCTCAACTCCCTGCCCCTCAGATGTACATTTCCTCCCCTCACCCTGCAGCCAATCAGCTCGCATGCTTCTGATCCATCAGCTCCCCCTAACCCAATATCGATCGCTAAATATATAAAAATATATCGATCGCTCCCCCTAACCCAATATCGATCGGCTGCTGAAAAATCAATTATTTTTATCCACAGACCACCGAGGCAGGGTTCTCCTCCTGCATTTCCTGAGCTCTCCCAGTGAATGCAAGACTTGCAAAATGCTGACTTGGTGGCAATTGAAGCTGAATGGACTCTGGGCAGCTCAGTGACTGCTTCTTACTGTATGAGTTGCATTGGCGGTTTCACAGCTGATCGATAAGTTGGGGAGGGGCTGCTATTGTAGCATTGAGCAGTTCTCAATTGTGAGTTCGATCTGGGAGTTGGGGGCTGCGAGCGCTCGGGTCTCTGCTGAGCTGCTGGCTCTGTGAGTTTCCCAGTTGTGCTCAAGCAGGACTCTGACAGGCATTGTAGTTTATTTTACAGATCTGTCATGAGGGCTTGTGGCAATGAGTTTTATAACCCCCTAAACTGGCATTGTGTAGCGTCATGTGAGGCTTATAGCCTGCAATTTTATATGCTGAAGTCCCGTGAGTTTCCCACTATAGGAATAAATATTCATTATAACAAATAAATGGCTCATTTCTGTCTGAGGCTTGCAGGAAAGACCCCTCAGAGCCATGAGTGAATAAAATTGAGCAATTAATCACCCAATTAATTGTGCTTAAAGAGCTGCTTCTGAGTTCATCTTGCACGGCTCTTATTTGCACATGTATTTGCACGGCTCTTATTTGCACATGTATTTGCACGGCTCTTATTTGCACATGTATTTGCACGGCTCTTATTTGCACAAGTATTTGCATGGCTCTTATTTGCACAGGTATTTGCACGGCTCTTATTTGCACATGCATTTGCACGGCTCTTATTTGCACAAGTATTTGCACGGCTCTTATTTGCACATGCATTTGCATGGCTCTTATTTGCACATGCATTTGCACGGCTCTTATTTGCACATGCATTTGCACGGCTCTTATTTGCACATGCATTTGCACGGCTCTTATTTGCACATGCATTTGCACGGCTCTTATTTGCACACGTATTTGCACGGCTCTTATTTGCCCAAGTATTTGCATGGCTCTTATTTGCACATGTATTTGCACGGCTCTTATTTGCACATGCATTTGCACGGCTCTTATTTGCACACGTATTTGCACGGCTCTTATTTGCACATGTATTTGCACGGCTCTTATTTGCACATGCATTTGCACGGCTCTTATTTGCACATGCATTTGCACGGCTCTTATTTGCACATGCATTTGCACGGCTCTTATTTGCACATGCATTTGCACGGCTCTTATTTGCACACGTATTTGCACGGCTCTAATTTGCACATGAATTTGCACGGCTCTTATTTGCACACGTATTTGCACGGCTCTAATTTGCACATGCATTTGCACGGCTCTTATTTGCACATGCATTTGCATGGCTCTTATTTGCACATGCATTTGCACGGCTCTTATTTGCACATGCATTTGCATGGCTCTTATTTGCACACGTATTTGCACGGCTCTAATTTGCACATGCATTTGCACGGCTCTTATTTGCACATGCATTTGCACGGCTCTTATTTGCACACGTATTTACACGGCTCTTATTTGCACATGCATTTGCATGGCTCTTATTTGCACAAGTATTTGCACGGCTCTTATTTGCACATGCATTTGCACGGCTCTTATTTGCACATGTATTTAAAGCCAATGAATCATGCACAGTAAATGCGTGACAGACAGCCATTCTCAAGTCAAAAAAGACTCAAATAGTTTGCAATGCGCCAACTGCCTGTGCCACACTGCCGTCTTGTTGCTCACCGCACTGGCGGCTGCGGCTGGCTGAGCGTTTCTAAGAAACGGCTGAGGCAGCGCGACTGAATTTTGCTAATTTTGAAATCAGCGTGAACTGCCCTCACCGACTCCGGGCTGCAGCCAGTTTGGGGAACAGCTTTTGCCGCTTCGCTTGGCACTGCTGAGTTCACGATCCCCAAATATCCCATTCTTCAGTTCACGATCCCCAAATATCACATTCTTCAGTTCAGGATTCTCAAATATCCCTTTCTTCAGTTCACGATCCCCAAATATCCCATTCTTCAGTTCACGATCCCCAAATATCACATTCTTCAGTTCAGGATTCTCAAATATCCCTTTCTTCAGTTCACGATCCCCAAATATCCCATTCTTCAGTTCAGGATCCCCAAATATCACATTCTTCAGTTCAAGATCCCCAAATATCCCATTCTTCAGTTCAGGATCCCCAAATATCACATTCTTCAGTTCACGATCCCTAAATATCCCATTTTTCAGTTCAGGATCCCCAAATATCACATTCTTCAGTTCACGATCCCCAAGTATCCCATTCTTCAGTTCACGATCCCCAAATATCACATTCTTCAGTTCACGATCCCAAATATCTCATTCTTCAGTTCACGATCCCCATATATCACATTCTTCAGTTCACGATCCCCAAATATCTCATTCTTAAATTCACGATCCCCAAATATCCCATTCTTCAGTTCACGATCCCCAAATATCCCATTCTTTAGTTCACGATCCCAAATATCACATTTCTTCAGTTCACGATCCCCATATATCACCTATTCAGTTCACGATCCCCAAATATCCCATTCTTCAGTTCACGATCCCCAAATATCCCATTCTTCAGTTCACGATCCCCAAATATCCCATTCTTCAGTTCACGATCCTCAAATATCACATTTTTTAGTTCACAATCCCAAAAAATCACATTCTTCAGTTCAGGATCCCAAATATCACATTTCTTCAGTTCACGATCCCCATATATCACCTATTCAGTTCACGATCCCCAAATATCCCATTCTTCAGTTCACGATCCCCAAATATCCCATTCTTCAGTTCACGATCCCTAAATATCCCATTCTTCAGTTCACGATCCTCAAATATCACATTCTTTAGTTCACAATCCCAAAAAATCAAATTCTTCAGTTCACGATCCTCAGATATCACATTCCAAAGCTTTTATAATTCCCAAACTTCAATTCACCTCCCTGAACTCCATCATCCCTAAACTTCACAATACCAAATGTCACAATCCCCAAACTTTACAATCCCAAATGTCACAATCTGCATACTTAACAATCCCCAATTCTCACAATCCCAAATTTCACAATCCCCAAATTTCACAATCCAAAATGTCACAATCCCCAAACTTCACAATCACAAATGTCACAATCCCCAAACTTCACAATCACAAATTTCACAATCCCCAAACTTCACAATCTCAAATGTCACAATCCCCAAACTTCACAATCCCAAGTGTCACAATCCCCAAACTTTACAATCCCATATGTCACAATCCCTAAACTTTACAATCCCATATGTCACAATCCCCAAACTTCACAATCACAAATTTCACAATCCCCAAACTTCACAATCTCAAATGTCACAATCCCCAAACTTCACAATCCCAAGTGTCACAATCCCCAAACTTTACAATCCCATATGTCACAATCCCTAAACTTTACAATCCCAAATGTCACAATCTGCATACTTAACAATCCCCAATTCTCACAATCCCAAATTTCACAATCCCCAAATTTCACAATCCAAAATGTCACAATCCCCAAACTTCACAATCACAAATGTCACAATCCCCAAACTTCACAATCACAAATTTCACAATCCCCAAACTTCACAATCTCAAATGTCACAATCCCCAAACTTCACAATCCCAAGTGTCACAATCCCCAAACTTTACAATCCCATATGTCACAATCCCTAAACTTTACAATCCCATATGTCACAATCCCCAAACTTCACAATCACAAATTTCACAATCCCCAAACTTCACAATCTCAAATGTCACAATCCCCAAACTTCACAATCCCAAGTGTCACAATCCCCAAACTTTACAATCCCATATGTCACAATCCCTAAACTTTACAATCCCATATGTCACAATCCCTAAACTTCACAATCCCCAAGCCTAAAAATCCCCAATATCTTCAATCTGCCTGGCCTGGGCTGCAAAAACTTTGGTGTCAGACAATTACCAAACGGAACCAAAATCGAGCTAAAAGGCAGTAAAACCTGTGCACAATTCACCAGAAGGATGACAAATACACAATAAAGAGCAGCATTATGAAATGATGCAAATGTGCAAACACAACAGAATCATTGAGTTTCAGAAGGGAAAACTGAGTTGGGGGAGATAAGAATGGCAAGGCAAATCAAACAGTCTGAGATGCAGCACCCATGCCGCATCATCAGCGACAGCAAAATTCAACTCATTTGAATTTCAGCCAAAAAATTTGCTAGCCAGCCATTTGACAGCCACTGCGGAACCTACTGAAGGCCAAGAATGACTTCATCTGGAGCCAACAGCATGATGAAGCGTTCCGATAGATGACAAGGGAGCTGAGCAGCGACCATACGATGGCCTTTTATGATCAACCTCTCTTATTTACCTCTCGTATCTGCATGGCACACGGATGCTTCCAGACCCAATTATCTCCGCTCTAACCTGAAGCAGAAGCAGAGCGACTGCTCATGGCGAGTCGTCCAAGCCGGCTCAAGATTCGTTTTGGAGGCCGAGCGTCGTTGCGCAACGATCGAACTTGATCTGCTGGCTGTTGCTTGAAGAGTGAAAAATATCTTGTATTTTTCTCGAAAGATTGAAACACTTCGAAATAGTAATCGATCACGGACCGCTGGGGCCGATCTCAAATAAGTACGCTTTAGACCAGATCGACAACCCAAGGTTGCAGCGACTGTCTCTGAAGCCCTACTAGAGCTTGCGTAAGAAGCTCAATGTTGAAGAAGAACTAATGCTGGTTGGAAAGAGATTATTGATACCGGGAGAGATGAGACGAGAGGTGCTCGAACACCTGCCAAGTATGCACCATGGAGCAGCAAAGATGAAAGAGAGCGAAAGACACTATTTAAGCAGCCTCACAACTCAAAAGCAATGCACACACGCGAGAACACGCGAGAATCTGGCTGGAAAATGTCTTACTTGCAAATATCGGGCTGGCAAATATCTGGCTGCCAAATATCTGGCTGGCAAATATCTGGCTGGAAAATGTCTTACTGGCAAATATCTGGCAGGCACATATCTGGCTGGCAAAAATCTGGCTGGCAAATATGTGGCTGGCTAATATCTGGCTGGAAAATGTCTGGCTGGCAAATATCTAACTGGCAAATATCTGGCTGGCAAATATCTGGTTAGCAAGTATCTGGCGGCAAATATCTGGCTGGAAAATGTCTGGCTGGCAAAATGTCTGGCTAGCAAATATCGGGCTGGCAAATATCTGGCTGGCAAATATCGGGCTGGCAAGTATCTGGCTGGCAAATATCTGGCTGGAAAATTTCTGGCTGGAAATTGTCTGGCTGGAAAATGTCTGGCTGGAAAATGTCTGGCTAGCAAATATCGGGCTGGCAAATATCTGGCTGGCAAATATCGGGCTGGCAAGTATCTGGCTGGCAAATATCTGGCTGGAAAATTTCTGGCTGGAAATTGTCTGGCTGGAAAATGTCTGGCTGGAAAATGTCTGGCTGGAAAATGTCTGGCTGGCAAATATCTGGCTGGCAAGTATCTGGCTGGCAAATATCGGGCTGGCAAAAATCTGGCTGGCAAATATCTGGCTGGCAAATATCTGGCTGGAAAATGTCTGGCTTGCAAACCTAAGTATCCCATAAGAATGGCTTCAGATTTGACATCAGAAGCAAGGGATGTACATGAATAGCATTTGAAGCGAGGACGTCACAGCAGAAAAAACGGAGGGTTTAGGCGTGCTGCATGAGCAGATCACTGAGTCACGCAGCTACTGGTAGAAAACAAACATTAATAAGCCATCAAGTTGCTCGATTACAAAGCAATCCAATGGTGCCAAGAAGCCATGAAGGCAGTCACCCACCGGTGCAACCGCAGTCGCATCTGGCACTCGGCTCAGGACATTCTCACTTTTTTTATTTCGGTGCCCGCAGCTCCTGCAGCCGCTCTTCCACTTTGCTCTCCAGCCACCGAGGCACGTAGCCGAGCATCCTGGAGCTTCTCCTACGCAACTGCTGCAGCAGCTCCAGATCTTGACAGAAAACTGCAGCCACCATCAGCTCCTGCTCATCCGCATCCTCACTGAGCACCACATCCCGGATCCAGTCTTGAGCAATGGAGTCTCCTGCTTCTATCAGATCGAAGCGGAGCGCACAAAGCAGAGCGTCGAAGTTCACGAAGAAGTAAGTGCCGTAGTTTTTCAGCTGTAGCGGAATGAACTCTGCGACAATCCGATTTCCGATCGGCAGCTGCGGCCGCTTGTCAAACACGAAGCAGAACTTCCACGCCGAGTCTCGGCTCCTCAGGTGCCGCCACACCAAGTCCGCAGTCGCCTCACTCGCCGACCTCTCAGCGGGCCAGTCGATGCCTCTGCTCGCGCTGAACTGCCTGCAGTCGCTAACGACTTTCGCTGCAGCCTCTCGGTCGCCGAACTTCAGGCAGATCAGCGCTCTGAGAGACTCTCGCGTTGAGAAGGCGCAGTCTGGCAGCTGGCCGATCAGCTCCGAGAGACGCTGTCGGGACTCTGGGCTTCGGTCTCCGTCTGACACTCCGAGAAGCGACTCTCTCACAATGCTGTAGATCTCGTGGTACTCGCATACGTTCGCTGCTGACACTGGAGCTGGGAAGTCCATGATTGGCAGAATGAGGAACGGGTGGAAGTGGAATCGGCCCGAGTCGGTGACGGGTCGCAGGCTGTGCTCGAACTCCAGCAGCAGCTCAGGCAGCCTATCGATCGCCTCTCTCACTGCATCAGCTGCCTCATTCAACGCTCGAGTCGCCTTCTCAGCTGATGTGGTGTCCACGCCTCTCAGATACACAGCGGCATCGCCAAGGAAGAAGTGGTCCATGATCCTGGCGTCAGGTCCGCCTGATCTGCAGTCGCTCTCAAGCATCTGCAGCGAGCGTCTGGTGAGACTCACGAGATTCCGAGCGTCGTTCCACTGCTCAGCCGGTGTCTGCTCGAGCATTCGGAACGCGATGGTCTTTGCGTGATACGACTTGAAGCCGTTGTGTCGGACGGCCTTCTTCAGCAGCCACTTGAGCGTGACGAACAGCTGGCCCTGCAGAGTGGTGAGACTCCGCAGCAGTCGCCTCTCCAGGAAGCTGGTGCTCACTCGGAGCTGCTGGCCTCCTTTTCCGGGAGGCGCTGCGTGCACCACGTGACAGGGCGATGAAGCAGAGGTGAGGAGATGCTGGAGCGACTGCAGCACGGATTGGGGGATGTTTGAGTCGGAGACTCGGTTCTCAAGCAGCGGCGTGATTGGCGGGTAGCGGCAGAGGCGGCGGGCGTCAACTTTATCGACAGCCGGTCTCAGGATTGAGCCTCTTTCTTGACGGGCTGGCCTGGATGCTGCAATGCGCGGGTGATGAAGAGACGAGTAGTGAAGAAAAAGTTTTTTCTAACGAAAAAAACATTCACTGCAAGCAATTAAATAACAGTTTATCAAAACAGTATCTTTATCCATCTTTTTATCGAAATTTAAATTAGCCAGAATAACTCACAGAAAGACAGACAGACAGACAGACAGACAGACAGACAAATAGACAGACAGACAGACAGACAGACAGACAGATAGACAGACAGACAGACAGACAGACAGACAGACAGATATACTCACAGACAGACAGACAGACAGGACAGACAGACAGACAGACAGACAGGACAGACAGACAGACAGACAGATAGACAGACAGACAGACAGACACTAAGACAGACAGACAAACAGACAGACAAATAGACAAACAGACAAACAGACAGACAGACAGACAGACAGACAGACAGACAGACAGACAGACAGACAGACAGACAGACAGACAGACAGACACTAAGACAGACAGACAAACAGACAGACAGACAGATAGACAGACAGACAGACAGACAGACAGACAGACAGACAGACAGACAGACAGACAGACAGATATACTCACAGACAGACAGACAGACAGACAGACAGATATACTCACAGACAGACAGACAGACAGGACAGACAGACAGACAGACAGACAGGACAGACAGACAGACAGACAGATAGACAGACAGACAGACAGACACTAAGACAGACAGACAAACAGACAGACAAATAGACAAACAGACAAACAGACAGACAGACAGACAGACAGACAGACAGACAGACAGACAGACAGACAGACAGACAGACAGACAGACGGACGGACAGACAGACAGACGGACGGACAGACAGACAGACAGACAGACAGACAGACAGACAGACAGACAGACAGACAGACAGACAGACAGACAGACAGACAGACAGACAGACAGACAGACAGACAGACAGACAGACACAGACAGACAGCCAGAGAGACAGACAGACAGACAGACAGACAGACAGACAGACAGACAGACAGACAGACAGACAAACAGACAGACAGACAGACAGACAGCCAAAAAGACAGACAGGCAGAGAGACAGACACACAGACAGACAGAAAACAGACAGACAGACAGACAGACAGACACTAAGACAGACAGACAGACACACAGGCACACTGACAGGCTGTCTCTCACCGTATCCGGGACTCAAGACGTGTCCGTTGCGGTACTCCACTTTTGTCTGAGTCGTCACTCCAGTGCACTCGCACAGATCGATCGGGTGAATCAGACTTCTTCCAAATAGCCTAATCACGTCAATGTCGGACTCGATGCCAGTTCTGCCATCCAGAGTGACCAGGCTGTTGCCCCAGCCCTCTGAAAAGCTGCCCACCACGAAAATTTCATCATCATTCAGTCTTCTCCTCAGAACATCCTGCAGGACATCAGCCGCGGCGCTCTGCAAGGCGGCTCTGGAGTCCACGAATCCCGAGCGGGTCAGCGCTGAGTGCAGCTGCTGGCTGAGGTCATTGTCGCTGGGAGCAAGTCTGGATGATGGGAGGAGTGGGAGCTGCTGTGATTCACTATGATTGGCTGAGATCAGATGCATGTTTCATGAGGAACTTATCGAAAACTCAATTCGTACCCCAGAGAGTGGCATGGAAATCTGCTCAAGCTTGACTGCTCAAAAGGCTCATGAGGAACAATCTAGATGGGAGGAGGGAAAACTGAGTACGAGAACCGCAACTGTGTTTGATCCCCTCAGACTCTCTGCCACTCAATCAGTGACAAAATCTGCAGAGTTTAAGCTTTAGTTCAGACTTCAGTTTTTCCCGCTGCCGCCTCTGCAGCTGCAAGATCAGAGCTTCAGTGAGCAGCTCAGCTACTCGACACTCAATTCAAATGAAATAAAATTCCCATAAGTAAGGTGTATTTGTGTTTCATCATCATCTAGCAACCGAGTGATCTGCAAATCCCGCCATTCAAAATGGATTCTTTACAAAACTCTGCCAGGTACCTTGATACAGACACCTGCTGCTTGGAATGGAAACCTAATTGATATACATGAACACCAATTTTGAATTAAAGTAGTCACCAAGTTGAGTAACCAAGTTGCTCAGAAGCGCTCGCTCACCTGTCTGCAGCCTCTCGGACCGAATTCGGTCGCTCATCGCCCGTCAGCGCACGGTGCAGAATTTGGGCAGATCGCTCACTGCGGAACTCGATGGCACGGCTGAGAGCAGACTGAAGTGACTCTCGAGATCCAGCCAAAGCGGAGGCCTTGAGAAGTGACTCAACCACGTGATGGTGGTCGTTTTGTGCCGCAATGTAGAGAGGTGACGAGCCAGTGTTTCCTTGAAGATTGACGTCGGCTCGTGCTTTGAGGAGTCGATCGACTACCTCATGGTGGCCATTTTGTGATGCAATGTAGAGAGGTGACGAGCCAGTGTTTCGTTGAAGATTGACGTCGGCTCGTGCTTTGAGGAGTCGATCGACTACCTCATGGTGGCCATTTTGTGATGCAATGTAGAGAGGTGACGAGCCAGTGTTTCGTTGAAGATTGACGTCGGCTCGTGCTTTGAGGAGTCGATCGACTACCTCATGGTGGCCATTTTGTGATGCAATGTAGAGAGGTGACTCGCCAGTGTTGAGTTGAAGATTGACGTCGGCTCGTGCTTTGAGGAGTCGATCGACTACCTCATGGTGGCCTTGCTGTGATGCAATGTAGAGAGGTGACGAGCCAGTGTTTCGTTGAAGATTGACGTCGGCTCGTGCTTTGAGGAGTCGATCGACTACCTCATGGTGGCCATTTTGTGATGCAATGTAGAGAGGTGACTCGCCAGTGTTTCGTTGAAGATTGACGTCGGCTCGTGCTTTGAGGAGTCGATCGACTACCTCATGGTGGCCATTTTGTGATGCAATGTAGAGAGGTGACGAGCCACTGACCTTCTCTTGAAGATTGACGTCGGCTCGTGCTTTGAGGAGTCGATCGACTACCTCATGGTGGCCATTTTGTGATGCAATGTAGAGAGGTGACGAGCCAGTGTTTCGTTGAAGATTGACGTCGGCTCGTGCTTTGAGGAGTCGATCGACTACCTCATGGTGGCCATTTTGTGATGCAATGTAGAGAGGTGACGAGCCACTGACCTTCTCTTGAAGATTGACGTCGGCTCGTGCTTTGAGGAGTCGATCGACTACCTCATGGTGGCCATTTTGTGATGCAATGTAGAGAGGTGACGAGCCACTGACCTTCTCTTGAAGATTGACGTCGGCTCGTGCTTTGAGGAGTCGATCGACTACCTCATGGTGGCCATTTTGTGATGCAATGTAGAGAGGTGACGAGCCAGTGTTTCGTTGAAGATTGACGTCGGCTCGTGCTTGAATTAGTAAATCGACAGCCTCACGATGGCCTTGTTGACATCCAATATGCACTGCCGAGAATCCCTCACTGTTCTGTTTGTTGACATCAACACTCTCTCGAATCAGCCTCGCCAAGATGCCGATTCTGCTCAGGTAGCAAGCCCACATCAGCGGTGTGCACTCACTTCCTCTCCAAGTCAGAATCGTGTCGACACTCCTCCCACTGGCAACGAAGTTCTCCACCGCCTGCAGGCGGTCCGCTTCAATCGCCTCAAAGAGCTCTTCATCTATGGGCTCGGCTGCGGCATCCCGGCTCGCCCTGCGGCCGAAAACCCGCAAGCAGCAGGCGGCCACCGCGCTGAAGAGTCGCTGCAGAAATCCCATGTCAGATTTCGAAGCAAGGAATGCCTGAAGAAAGTACTTAAGATGCTTAGAAGAAAGAAATAATTAGTACTCAAGTCGTCCTTGTTTCGGAGCTCACTCGGATTTCTCCAAGTGCACTCAGAGCGAGCTGCTGTCCATTTTAACCCCAGTGCTGAAGGCTTTTGCTGCTGAGAGCCAATCAGCTTCGCGCGGTTCTCAACTTCATTCGCGAACTGCTGCCCAGTGCTGCTCAGTAATATCTGTGGGAGCGAGCTGCAAAAATTGGAAACTGCTGTGGTAAATGAGAGAATGCCTGCAGCTGGCAGAGACGCGGCTTCTGCACGAATAAATTCAGTCAGAGCAGGGACTACTCAAACACCGGGACGGGAAACTAAAATTTTTTACGAGGCTGGCTGGCAATTATTTGCATTAGAGAGATGCTGTGTTACTTTGTTGTCTATGGTTATTTTCTACTGCTGATAAAAGACCAGCCTCGTAAAAAATTCCTAGTTTCCCGTCCCGGTGTTTGAGTAGTCCCTGAGTCAGAGTTTCCAGTTTAAATCCACGAATAGCTCAGACCGTTGCAGAATGCAATTGATGCAAAATGCAAAATGTAATTTAATCGCTAGGTGAAAAATCACTTAAAACACTAGCCAAAATCATGGTGTAGTGAGGCGCCAGCGAGGAAGTGATGCGCTACGGAAGCAGTCAGGCGCCAGTGAGGTGCCATACGAGGACATCGTGGCATTTGTGCTATCTCACAATCAAATGACCGAGGTTTCCCATTAGTTTATTTACTAGGGCTCACAATATTTTGATAAAATGGCCCTAAGCGGATTCTAGGAGGGCCCGCACCGGGGCTCCCGTCTCTCTTTGTGACAAATTTTTTTCAAATACCTTTTGGTCGGGAGCAGGTTATGAGAAGTTTTCTACTGCCTGTGTACATCGCAAAGCCAGGATATGGGTTGCCATGGTAACGATTAACAACTCGAATAATAGCAGTTTGTTACATTGTGCCGGAAGGAGGTTTCGTCCAATCCTACTAACAGTAGTCTGTGATAAATGAGCATTTTATTTACACTTTGAGTTGCGCACCAGTGACTGCTGCATCCTAGGCTAATTGATGACGCAAGACTTGAGTTCATTCATGCACTTTTACAGTACGTGTACAAGAGTGATGCTCCATTTATCAGAGTGCTACTTCATTCAGAGTGCTACTCCATTCAGAGTGCTACTCCATTCAGAGTCCTACTCCATTCAGAGTGCTACTCCATTCAGAGTGCTACTCCATTCAGAGTGCTACTCCATTCAGAATGCTACTCCATTCAGAGTGCTACTCCATTCAGAATGCTACTCCATTCAGAGTGCTACTCCATTCAGAGTGCTACTCCATTCAGAGTGCTACTCCATTCAGAATGCTACTCCATTCAGAGTGCTACTCCATTCAGAATGCTACTCCATTCAGAGTGCTACTCTATTCAGAGTGCTACTCCATTCAGAGTGCTACTCCATTCAGAGTGCTACTCCATTCAGAGTGCTACTCCATTCAGAGTGCTACTCCATTGACCACATGCGCACAGTGGCTGATTATAACAAAATTGCTCACAATTGCGCCAGGAATTCGGGTCAGGGGGCTCAGCATCCGGTCAGATGGCATCGCTGATATTTTTGACAGAATTGAAGGCTGCTTGAGGGATGAAGAGCTGAACCGTATGAGGAAACAGGTGCAAAATATTGAAAATTTATGTTTTTAATTACAGTACAATCAAGCAAAATGGGTTGGCATAAAAGTACAATGAGCAGCAAAACTCAATTTTATAAAGTCTGTCCCTGAACTGCTGGGCCAGTTCTGCAGCTGGGAGTGAGAGCTCTGAGTCCCCCGCAGACTCTCAGCTCTCCATCAGCTGCACTGCTCAACGCTCAGTCCCCGCAGACTCTCGGCTCTCCATCAGCTGCACTGCTCAACGCCCAGTCCCCGCAGACTCTCGGCCATGAAGTTCACCGGCGCGGAGCTCTGCATCCGCAGACTCCACAGGCAGCCCCGGAAGTCGCTGAGTCGACCGGCCGCAGTCGCCGACATCGAGGCCGCCAGGGCGCCGCCGTCCGGCAGGCCGCCGACGAAGCCGACGCCGCGTCGCAGAGGCCGCGGCGCTCTCCTTGACGAGCATCTGCAGCTCAATGTCGGACTTTCGACGCCGAGCGACCAGTCGAAACCGACGTCCCAAGCCGTCGTCGATTCTGGGCGACTGCAGCGACGCCTCCAGCGCCGTCAGCAGCTGCGCGGAGCCGACGGTGAAGTCGCAGTCCAGCCGCAGGAGGCCGCGGCTGGTGACGGTGACGGCGATGAAGTCCTGACCGTCGGGCAGCTCGTCGGCCCTGCAGGCAGGAGACCGGCAGCTCGATGATGCCGACGTCATGGAAACGGGAAGACTGGTGTAAGCATCCCGGATCTGACGGGTCCTGCTGTCTCCGTGTGTATCTGAGCTGTTGCTATGCAAAACTGCTGCTGTCTCCATGTGTATCTGAGCTGTTGCTATGCAAAACTGCTGCTGTCTCCATGTGTATCTGAGCTGTTGCTATGCAAAACTGCTGCTGTCTCTATGTGTATCTGAGCGGTTGCTATGCAAAACTGCTGCTGTCTCCATGTGTATCTGAGCTGTTGCTATGCAAAACTGCTGCTGTCTCTATGTGTATCTGAGCGGTTGCTATGCAAAACTGCTGCTGTCTCTATGTCTATCTGAGCGGTTGCTATGCAAAACTGCTGCTGTCTCCATGTGTATCTTAGCGGTTGCTATGCAAAACTGCTGCTGTCTCCATGTGTATCTGAGCGGTTGCTATGCAAAACTAACACTGAGCTGCTGAGCTTTGAGAATTAGTGAAAAAAACGTTTTCCTCGATCACACCTGCGGAGTTCTCCCAGTTGCTAGGGAAACGATATGACGCTCACATTCCTCAGGTGGCAGGTTAGCTGAGCTCTTCTCAACGGACGAACGGCACGCTGTGATTCATCAGCTCCACCCACCCCAATATCGATCGCTAAATATTGATTGGCACTCAATGCCGTGAGCTGCGGAGCCATTTCTCACCTCTAAAGCCAGTCTGCAATTTCTCAGTCAATTATCACAGCAGGTGGCTGCGCTGACTCAATGGTCTTTACTAATTTTTCCAAATGTTAAAGAATTACCGAGCTGAGTTCATTTCTCAGCCCTTCTTCTCTGCCCGAACCGTTCGGCTGCTAAAAAATCAATTATTTTTATCCTCAGACCGAGGCAGGGTTCTGCTGCATTTCCTGAGCTCTCCCAGTGAATGCAAGACTTGAAAATGCTGACTTGGTGGCGATTGCAGCTGAAGGGACTCTGGGCAGCTCAGTGACTGCTTCTTACTGTATGAATTGCATTCGCAGTTTCACGGCTGATCAATAAGTTGGGGAGGGGCTGCCAGTTTAGCATTGAGCAGTTCTCATCGATTGTGAGTTCGATCTGAGAGTTGAGGCTGCGAGCGCTCGGGTCTCTGCTGAGCTCCTGGCTCTGTGACAACAACAACAACAACAAAGTACGCGACCCCGCATTCAAGGTCACAGTTAGAGCAGGGCGCGTCAGATGGCGCGCTGCAGAGCCTGGGAGCGAACGAAGTCCGCTCCGTTGGCAGTGTCGGGCCCCCCAGCATCGCACAGCAGGCAGTGCACGTATCGACGGGTTCGGGCCTGACCCCGCCTGAACGGGCCCTGCAAGGTGAGCAGCAAGGCGTCCTGAACAGGTTGGGGGCAGTAGCCCTCGGCCCGGATCACATGACCCGCCAGTTGAGGTCGCCGCCGGCGAAGGATGGTGGACGGGCGCTGCAGCTTGGCCCGATCGTACAGGGCCTCGGTCCCGAAGCTCTCGTCAACTCGAAAGGCCGCACGGAGCAGCCCTGACTGCACCGAGTCCAGCTGCCGCTCTAGCGTAGCCGTCAGCGTCCACGTCTCGGCGTTGTATAGCAGGACGGTTTCGACCACCGCCTGCCACAGCCGAGCCCTCTGGCGGTCGGGCAGCGCTTCGGACTGGAGGACGGCTCGGATCGAGCGAAAGGCCGCCCAGGCAAGTCCTCTGCGCCACCGTAGGTCCTCTTCCACGTGGGGCACCAGACCGCCGAGGTAGGTGAACCGCTGGCAGCGTACGAGCTTTGTCATCTGCCCGTCTGCGCCGCGGCACGTCAGGACCGGCTGCTGCGGAGTCTCACCACTCTGCAGGGCCAGCTGTTCGTCACGCTCAAGTGGCTGCTGAAGAAGGCCGTCCGACACAACGGCTTCAAGTCGTATCACGCAAAGACCATCGCGTCCGAATACTCGAGCAAACACCGGCTGAGCAGTGGAACGAGGCTCGGAATCTCGTGAGTCTCACCAGACGCTCGCTGAAGATGCTCGAGAGCGACTGCAGATCAGGCAGACCTGACGCCAGGATCATGGACCACTTCTTCCTTGGCGATGCCGCTGTGTACCTGAGAGGCGTGGACACCACATCAGCTGAGAAGGCGACTCGAGCGTTGAATGAGGCAGCCGATGCAGTTCGAGAGGCGATCGATAGGCTGCCTGAGCTGCTGCTGGAGTTCGAGCACAGCCTGCGACCCGTCACCGACTCGGGCCGATTCCACTTCCACCCGTTTCTCATTCTGCCAATCATGGACTTCCCAGCTCCAGTGTCAGCATCGAAGACCTGTGAGTACCACGAGATCTACAGCATTGTGAGAGAGTCGCTTCTCGGAGTGTCAGACGGAGACCGAAGCCCAGAGTCCCGACAGCGTCTCTCGGAGCTGATCGGCAAGCTGCCAGACTGCGCCCGCTCGGCGAGAGAGTCTCTCAGAGCGCTGAGCTGCCTGAAATTCGGCGACCAAGAGGCTGCAGCGGGAGTCGTAAGCGACTGCAGGCAGTTCAGCGCGAGCAGAGGCATCGACTGGTCCGCTGAGAGGTCGGCGAGTGAGGCGACTGCAGACTTGGTGTGGGGGCACCTGAGGAGCCGAGACTCCGCGTGGAAGTTCTTCTTTCGCATCGACAAGCGGCCGGAGCTGCCGATCGGAAATTGGTTTGTCACAGATTTTATTCCGCTTCAGCTGGAAAACTATGACAATTACTTCTTCGTGAACTTCGACGCTCTGCTTTGTGCGCTCCGCTTCGATCTGATAGAAGCAGGAGACTCCATTGCTCAAGACTGGATCCGAGATGTGGCGCATAAGGAGGATGCGGATGAGCAGGCGCTTCAAGTTGGAGTACTGGAGGGACCCGGTAGATCAGGTATTTCTTGAATATCTCCTCCGTTATTGTCAGCAGCATCAAGAAGACGAACACTTTCGATGTAGGTCGTATTATCTTGCCTCAATTCCAACTTTGGCAGGTGTCTTCTGATCTCGTCCAAGCAGCCGACACTGTGGAATCTGTACAATATTGAGTACGGCAAGCTATATAGGATCTGTGCTCCACGTGGAAGAAATGAAGTCCAATCCTTGATAGGATCTCTGTCGAAAATCATTACGAAGCTGGAAAAAGTGAACATCAGCCACTCTGACAAGTTGATCAGCATCATGGCGACAGAACACTGCTTTAACCAGTAAATATTTGAATTGTCATGGATTGTCCAGTCGAACGCCAGAGTCAGTGCTAATACTTCAAATTGCAAGAAGGTGTCAATTATACCAAATGGCAGGTCTACCAGAGCCACAACAAATGGAGCGGAGTTATTGGCGGGTGCACCATTGAAATTAACTTGCGTGGGATCGATAATGCTCTGAACGTTGTATACCAATAAAAAAGAATTGGTAAAAAATATGTCAGTATATGCAGTTATGTACAATAGATTGATGTCCACTGCGTGACGTCTTAGCCTCTGTTTATCAGCAGGGTTCTGAGGCTGCCTGCAAAGAAAGAGTCTGCCTAAAATATTCAAATTTTGTCTTAGAACATTGGACTCCGGATTCTGATAGCCAACTCGAAAACAATAAATCAAAGGGAACGCATTGGCAATGTGCAAGAACATCATAACAAAGTAGAATAAGATGTACTGCTGCATATGGTTAAGAGACCGGAAATAGAAAATGTAAATGATAGCAGCTGTCAGTGGGATCAGGCCAAGCCCCAAGCCGCACCAATACTGGGCCACGGTGTCGGTTTCCACTGCCCGATCGTGCAAATTTTCGTGCAAATTTTGGCTCAGCAATCTCTGCAAATCGTCTTCATTTGCGACACGATGCTCTCGAAATAGTTTAGCCAAATGACGAATGTTTATCGCCCAGAAAATGCCGAAAATGGCGCAGAGAATGGAATATTCAGCGGTTAACGGAACGATGTATGGCAGAAGTTTTTCTGATGCAGACGATTCGCTTGTTGAATGATTGCTGAACTGTTCAAAGACTTCAGAGTTAACGCTTAATATCCAAGACACAAGGTTTGTGCTGATTAGATTGGCCATTAGAAAAAAGAATAAAATTGAGAATTTATTCGGACTCTGGTTGCCATACAATGCAAAGAATATGGTCTGCAGTATAGTAAACGCGACTTGTAGGATTGGAATTAGAAGCTTGTCAAGTATCCACGAGAAACTTGGATGCGAGCTGCAGTGGATAAGCTGGATAAAACCGTCAATAAATTT
This sequence comes from Macrostomum lignano, assembly GCA_002269645.1. NCBI lineage: Eukaryota > Metazoa > Platyhelminthes > Macrostomidae > Macrostomum > Macrostomum lignano. The sequence goes on along the minus strand of NIVC01001606.1, from coordinate 14,164 downwards.
TATGCCATTTCCAACGACGACGAACAGGCCCAGCAAAATGCAGGCGGCTAGCAGGAATGTAGAGGGCACGGAAGCGTGCTTATCCAGCACAGGAATCCAGTATGAGAGCCCTTGAAGCAACCAATTTTTGCCTTCCACTGACACTCTGACATTGTCAAGCTTCTTTTTGCTAAACAACCGATACAAATAAAACAACGAAGACAGCAAGGCCAGAGCCAAGACTAAAAGGACTAAACGAAACATTTCCGACCATAATAGCTTGAAGTCAGCACAATTCTCGTCACCTCTCTCCATGTTGTTGTCTCTTTGTATGAGAAATAGACTCACCAGTGGTAAGATCATTAAGCTGATGATGAACACTATCCACTGGAGGGTGAGCTTGAAGTCATTCATTCTGCTGCTTGTTTGTCTAACTTCAGTTTGCTCATCCTCACTCTTATGAAGCAAGGGGTCGGCTTCGCTTCCACATGATGACATGACCAAAACTGCTGCAATAACGCCGTGGTAGCTCAGGATATCGCTTAAACAGTTCGTAATTCGTTAAGCTTAGACGAAGATATAAATGAGAATACTCTCTTACGATAAGGTACTTCTTGGCTTTCTAATCTGCCTTTCGAATTTCGGTGTAGACTTATAAAACAAAAAGTGCAGTAGAAAAGTGTAGAGTTGACTGCGCTTGTGCACCCAATGCCCTCTTTACCTCCCTCTTGGTTGGTAAATATCCGGCTGACAAACTTGTAGACCCGAGTTCATTCCAACTGATGCTTCAGTTCGATAGTGCTGAGGCTGCTCAGAGATTTTTGGCTAGCCAAACTTATTCAGTTTGCGCAGGATGAATGTAAATCAGCTACGTGAAGAATTGAGAGATAGGGGCCTGAGCACGCACTTCTTTAAGAAAGACCTGGTCAGCAGACTCTCCATTGCGATGAGCCAGAGCGAAGCAGCTAGTCGGCAGGAACAAGTGACTTCAAACTCCGCGGAGTCCGACAGCGAAGCGGGGCGGCGGCAGCAGCAGCAACAACGGCTGCAGGCAGGGGAGGCGCTGGACCTAGCAGAGCTCCGGCGGAAGATAGCTAGCCTGGAATCGGAGACAGGAGCAGCTGGAAGGCCGATTTAGACCAGGTGAGGTGGACCATCAGCTTTTTAATGAGCCCTCTGATTGTAGTAGCAACATGAATATCCCGAGTATGCTAAGAGGCTTCGAGGCCAGGCTCGAGCCCTCAGTAACTCAACCAAGGCTACGGGCGGCGCCACTCGTTGTTGCGGATTTCTGCGCTTGCGACCTTCGGACGGCGTCGACGAGTCGCAGGGAAAAGGTGCTGCATCCAACCGCCAATCAGCCTAAACCCGAATCGCTTTGAATCGGTGAGTGGATAGTCGGCAACGCGCGCATCCTCGACGCCCTGATCTCTAGGAGACAGCTCGACCTGGAAGGCGTTCGGCAGCACTTGCAGTACAATGTGAAGATCGGTGAGCTGGTCGAGGCAGGTTTCGACACCAACAGGATCATGCGCAGTTCAACGACGAGAGCAGCAGGCGGGCATGCAAGACTGGGCGCGGCCGAGTTTCTTGCTGGTGGCACGGCACCTCATCACCCCCAGCAGACTCCACAACATGCCCGCTCTCGCCTGGACAGGAAGATTCCGGTGGTTCAATGAGCGCCCATCTGCCTCAAGTTCAACAGCCGTGGTGGCTGCAAGTTCCATAATTACAAGCACACTCATGCGTGCCTGGTCTGCTTGCGCTCGGACCACGGCGAGATGCAACACGCGGCAAAAAACGAATAGCCGCGGCTCCAGTGGCCTCGGCAAGCTGGCAGCCGTAAGTTTTAACCACAAGTTTTTACTCCATTCGCGACATCAATTACAATCCGAGTGGCTCCCTTGACTCAAATGCCTGGGCGAAGGAGCTTCGCGCTCACTACTGAAACCGATTTTAAGCCTTCCGAAGTTGAGAACTACTAGTCGGCTATTGAGTACAAGACGTTGGTCGAAGAGAAATTGCAGCGTGAGATCACCAGCGGGCGGTATGTGTCAGTCTCTTGATCGCAGACCACAAGATTAAGTTTGAGACGGTTAGCGGCCTCTTCTCACAACTCAAGCCCGGTAACTTTACGGCTAAGATCGATCTCGGAGGTGTATCGCTCAGTGGGTGTTCATCCTTCTTCTCTCGACGCTCTGGGCATCGAATGGCAATTCAGCGGCGACAGCGAGCCTACCTACCTGGTCGACACCTGGCTGAGCTTCAGCGCTGTGGCCTCGGTGTACCATTTCAACTGGCTGTCTAAGGCGGTGGGCGTTGCTGCAGTCACTGCTGGCTTCTGGTGTGAAATTTGCAGCGATTTTATGGGATCTTCGTTGGCCAGGCAGCCATTTGCCAGTCAGACTTTCTTGCATTAAAAATATTGCATGAATAACTATTCGTGCATGACACTTCCAACACAATTTAAATTGGCCTATTAATTACTTGAGGAATAAATGGAACCCTCAACTACAAGTGACCAGTTTTCAGTGCCAACCCCTTCAACTTGACCCAGGACTCAGCTGTTTCACTGCCTGGATCGAGAGGCTCAAATCATCGAGCAAAGACGAGGCAGTGAAATCCAAAACTCGCTTCGCAGTCTGCTGACTGCCCGGGCAACTGGTCCTGGCTCAGTCGGCAGTCTGCTGGCAGCAGTGAGGCTACAGTTCCCGCAGAAGTTTCAGCCGAGGTAGCAGCACTGTGCAAACGAGCTGCTGCAGTGCACCCTGTCGCATCTCACGCTCAAAGACAGCTGCCTCAGAGTTTTCGCTACTTCGCTCTGTGTAGTGGCTGCCACAACTGTGAAGATGCCACCGCAGGAGCCACAGACATAATTTATATTCATAATTTAGACATAAAGTTATAATTTAGTGTTAAGTTTCACTTTTGTGTCGCTGAACCTCAAGAATATCGCATTTAATATTGTTGAGAATTCAACTGTGTGACAGCCTCATTGTAATGTCTATAATGATGGATCTTCCTGTATTCATAAATACTCGTATGCTGTGTTCACCAATGCTGTGTTCACCAATGCTGTGTTCACCAATGCTGTGTTCACCAATGCTGTGTTTACCAATGCTGTGTTCACCAATGCTGTGTTCACCAATGCTGTGTTCACCAATGCTGTGTTCACCAATGCTGTGTTCACCAATGCTGTGTTCACCAATGCTGTGTTCACCAATGCTGTGTTCACCAATGCTGTGTTCACCAATGCTGTGTTCACCAATGCTGTGTTCACCAATGCTGTGTTCACCAATGCTGTGTTCACCAATGCTGTGTTCACCAATGCTGTGTTCACCAATGCTGTGTTCACCAATGCTGTGTTCACCAATGCTGTGTTAAATATAATTTTCAATAAAAATGCTTTTAAATACCTATATGATTGCAACCTTCAAAAACTTTTCCTCTGTAGCAATACTGAGGTAAAAAAGTCAGTTTCGAATACCTGATCGAGAACCTGATCGAGAACCTGATCGAGTACCTGATCCTGATCGAGTACCTGATCGAGTACCTGATCGAGTACCTGATCGAGTACCTGATTGAGAATCTGATCGAGAACCTGATCGAGTACCTGATCGAGAACCTGATCGAGTACCTGATCGAGAACCTGATCGAGTACCTGATCCTGACTACCAGATCGAGTACTTGCAAGCAAGCTCAGTGACTCTGATCTGCTCACAGTAGTTCAGTTTTCAACAGACAGAGTCAAGACCCATTTCTGAGCGCAGATAAAACCAGGACTCAATTGTGTCTGCTCTGCTAAGCCAAAGGTCGACGTGGGCTTATGTCAGGGGTCGGCATGATAAGAAACTTTTCGAATAGAGAGAGAATGTCTCTCTGTGGCTCAAACGCTCAAAGTTTTGCTTGCAGCATTGGATTTTATTTGCGATTAGATTGCAGCCTGAAGTGTCACTGCTTCAATGCGAGCAATTTGAAGATCGGAAAAACCGCAAACTGTGGCTTTTTTATCTGTTGTCTTCCAGATAAGAAATTCAAGTTGAAATGGAAAAAAAGAAGTTCGAACAAGTAGTCAGGTTGGGGGCAGTTAAACTGTAAATTAAGTTGCACTCATCAGGGAGCCAGGTGCGCTCGCCAACCTTACCTGTTGCTCCACTTGTGGTGTTGCGGAGTTGCTCTTTACCGAGCGAGACGAGAGATGCGGTGAACGACGACTACCGGGACCGCCGCAGGAAGGCGCCGGGCCATCAGCGGGAGGGACCACGCAGAAGGGGGCCTGGATAGCTCACCTTCAAAGGCATTGAAACATTGCGCTCCTCCAAAAATGGAATGATGGAGGGGAACCAAGACAGGAGCTCAACTTTTGCTACTTCTTGGACGTGGCAGACAGGGACAGAGCCGCCTGCCAGGAGACAGGGGCACCCACCAAGAGACAGGGACGCCCACCAAGAGACAGGGGCACCCACCAAGAGACAGGGGGCACCAACCAAGAGACAGGGGCACCAACCAAGAGACAGGGGCACCCACCAAGAGACAGGGACGCCCACCAAGAGACAGGGGCACCCACCAAGAGACAGGGGCACCCACCAAGAGACAGGGGCACCCACCAAGAGACAGGGGCCCTCACCAAGAGACAGGGGCACCCACCAAGAGACAGGGGCACCCACCAAGAGACAGGGGCGCCCACCAAGAGACAGGGGCACCCACCAAGAGACAGGGGCACCCACCAAGAGACAGGGGCGCCCACCAAGAGACAGGGACGCCCACTAAGAGACAGGGGCACCCACCAAGAGACAGGGACGCCCACTAAGAGACAGGGGCACCCACCAAGAGACAGGGCACCCACCAAGAGACAGGGGCGCCCACCAAGAGACAGGGGCACCCACCAAGAGACAGGGGCCCTCACCAAGAGACAGGGGCACCCACCAAGAGACAGGGGCACCCACCAAGAGACAGGGGCGCCCACCAAGAGACAGGGGCACCCACCAAGAGACAGGGGCACCCGCCAAGAGACAGGGGCACCCACCAAGAGACAGGGGCGCCCACCAAGAGACAGGGGCACCCACCAAGAGACAGGGGCCCTCACCAAGAGACAGGGGCACCCACCAAGAGACAGGGGCACCCACCAAGAGACAGGGGCGCCCACCAAGAGACAGGGGCACCCACCAAGAGACAGGGGCACCCGCCAAGAGACAGGGGCACCCACCAAGAGACAGGGGCGCCCACCAAGAGACAGGGACGCCCACTAAGAGACAGGGGCACCCACCAAGAGACAGGGCGCCCACCAAGAGACAGGGCGCCCATTAAGAGACAGGGCGCCTACCAAGAGACAGGGCGCCCACCAAGAGACAGGGGCGCCCACCAAGAGACAGGGGCGCCCACCAAGAGACAGGGGCGCCCACAAAGAGACAGGGGCGCCCAAGCGTCGAGATTCACAAGCACGGAGTTTCCCTTTGCCGAACTTATTTACACTTAGAAGACTGTTGGCTCGTGCAGTTTCGAGCTGGTTCAGAAGTCGGAAACCTACTGGAATTCCCCCCGGACAAAGAGGGCCTCCCGAGCGACTTGCAGGCAGCCGAGCCTGCAGCCTGGACTGGCTGGCTGGAGTCGCAGCTGATCATTATGTTTGATTAACCAGTGTCCACGTACGGTAAAAGTGCATGAATTAACTCAAATCTTGCGTCATCAAGTAGCCTAAGATGCTGCAGTCGCTGGCGCACAACTCAGAGTTTGAATAAAATGCGCATTTATCACAGACTACTGTAAGTAGGATGGGGCGAGGCTCGATATGATAAACCGCTATTAATTATCGAGTTGTTGATCGTAACCATGGCAACCGAAATCCTGGCTATGCGATGCGCACAGGCAGAAGAAAAAGTCTGATATCCTGCTGCCCGAACAAAATTTGCCTCGGTGCGCGCCTCCTGGAGACCGCCTGGGGCCATTTTGCCCGAATATTGTGAGCCGCGTTTTATAAACGAGTACACATGAGTAACATTCGGGTGGAGCAATTAGAGCGCTTTTTTCTAACGAACGAGAAACCTTGCTTATTTGGTTGTGAGATGTCGGGAAATGGCACGATGCCCTCATATGACACTTCCCTGGCGCTTCACTGCCTCCCTGGCGTTTCACTGCCTCCCTGGCGCTTCACTGCCTCCCTGGCGCTTCACTGCCTCCCTGGCGCTTCACTGCCTCCCTGGCGCTTCACTGCCTCCCTGGCGCTTCACTGCCTCCCTGGCGCCTCATTGCCTCTCTGGCGCTTCACTGCCTCCCTGGCGCTTCACTGCCTCCCTGGCGCTTCACTGCCTCCCTGGCGCTTCACTGCCTCCCTGGCGCTTCACTGCCTCCCTGGCGCTTCACTGCCTCCCTGGCGCTTCACTGCCTCCCTGGCGCTTCACTGCCTCCCTGGCGCTTCACTGCCTCCCTGGCGCTTCACTGCCTCCCTGGCGCCTCATTGCCTCTTTGGCGCTTCACTGCCTCCCTGGCGCCTCATTGCCTCTTTGGCGCTTCACTGCCTCCCTGGCGCCTCACTGCCTCTTTGGCGCTTCACTGCTTCCCTGGCGCCTCACTGCCTTTCTGACACCTCTGTCAGCTGCAGGCACTCTCTCATTTGCCCACAGGAGTTTCTAATTTTAGCAGCTCGCTCCGAAGCATGCTACTGAGCAGCACTGGCTGGGCAGCAGTTCGCGAATGAGGTTGAGAACCAGGAAAAGCCGATTGGCTCTCAGCAGCAAAAGCCTTCAGCGCTGGGGTTAAAATGAACAGCAGCTCACTCTGAGTGCACTTGGAGAAATCCAGAAGGACGACTCAAATATTGTTTATTCTTTCTAAGTATCATCAAAACTTTCTAAGTATTCTTTGTTCCGACATCAGACATGGCTGCAGCCGATGAAGAGCTCTTTGAGGCGATTGAAGCGGACGACTGCAGGCGGTGGAGAACTTCGTTGCCAGTGGGAGGAGTGTCGACACGATTCTCACTTGGAGAGGAATTGAGTGGACACCGCTGATGTTGGCATGCTACCTGGGCGGAATCGGCATCTTGGTGAGGCTGATTCGAGAGAGCGTCGACCTCAACAAACAGAACAGTGAGGGATTCTCGGCAGTGTATGTTGGATGTCAACAAGGCCATCGTAAGGCTGCTGATTTACTAATCCAAGCACAAGCCGACGTCAATCTTCAACGAAACACTGGCTCGTCACCTGTGTACATTGCATCACAAAATGGCCACCATGAGGTAGTAGACGGACTCCTCAAAGCACTAGCCGACGTCAATCTTCAACGAAACACTGGCGAGTCACCTCACTGTAGTCTGAGTCAAACCCCTCAAAACCCCCCTCAAGCCGGGTGGTGGGTGTCTGGCCGGCCGCTCGCTAAGCCGACTTGCACTGGACCCGCGGCGCCGGGTAGACTTGGATTTGCCGCGTGCCGGGGTCCAGGCCGATTCTGATTGGTTGGCCGCGCAAAGCTTGGGGTACGCAGAAAACTCAACCCTCCGCTGAGTCACAAAATTGGCGTCTAACTCTAACCTGTTTACACAAAACAAACTCTAAACTAAGAGAAAAAAGTACATGGAAACGCGTGACTAAATTGAAGCAAAATACAATAATTAACAACAATAATACAAAACTAACTACAAACCAGCGCAAAAGATGCTCACACTACAAGTAGGTGGGTAACTGAGTGATGTTTATTTTTGCAGCGTACGAGTAATGTCCTCGATTCCAATTCTATTCATATCTACACATGTGGCTGTGAATTGGCTATCTTATATCGATTTGAACTGCACTGCTTTGTGCGTGTGGCTGCTCAATTTAAATTGCCATTTTAGACCCTCTCCCTCCACTGAGCTGATCGATTTCTATTTATACATACAGTACTTCTTCGCAATGTACATCGTTCGACCTAACTACTCAATTCTATAATACAATGTAAAAGACCAACGCTACATTGTAGACCTCTCTACATTGCATCACGAAATGGCCACCATGAGGGAGAGCAGATCGACTCCTCAAAGCACGAGCCGACGTCAATCTTCAACGAAACACTGGCGAGTCACCTCTCTACATTGCGGCACAAAACGACCACCATCACTTGGTTGAGTCACTTCTCAAAGCCTCCGCTTTGGCTGGATCTCGAGAGTCACTTGAGTCTGCTCTCAGCCGTGCAATCGAGTTCCGCAGTGAGCGATCTGCCCAAATTCTTCACCACCGTGCGCTGACGGGCGATGAGCGACCGAATTCGGTCGGAGAGGCTGCAGACAGGTGAGCGCTCCTCGGTTGAGTCCAAGCAGCGCCCTGCGCAGGGCGGGGGAATGACAGGAGACAGCCGCGCTGGATTTCCGGCAGTCGTGGGCGTTATCTCTTCTCTCCCTGTGCTTTGAAGCCACCCACTGGTTGATCCGAGTGGTGACGACGTGGTGGGGTTGGAGCCACGGGCAGGGGACCAGAGAAAGAACCAGTCGAGCTAGCCTTGGCCAAGGTATCGGCCAACTTGATGGGGTGGCTCGAGTGCTCGGGATCCACCCTAGGGACACCTTGTTGGAAGTGCCTACGTGTTTGAGCTGCCCGATGCAGTCGAGGACTGTACGCGAGCAGGTTGTGGTGCTCTCAAGGGGGTGGATTGCCGCTTGACAGTCCGAGTCGAGGATAGTCTCCTTTCCCCGACACGCTGATTGTACAGCTCCATGGCGCCGGAGCTGATGGCAAGAACTTTGTTCTAGAAAACGGTGTAGCAGGTGCTAGTGTGCTGAGAGAAGGTCGCCACGGTTCTTGTTAGTGTAGGCAAAACTGAGTAAGTCATGTTTGCAAGCGAAGGGAAATACGCTTGAACAGAACTCTACCGAAGTGACGAAAGTATTTACTTGAGGATCGTGAACTGAAGACTGTGATATTTGGGGTTTGTGAACTGAAGAACGTGCAAATACGTGTGCAAATAAGAGCCGTGCAAATACGTGTGCAAATAAGAGCCGTGCAAATACATGTGCAAATAAGAGCCGTGCAAATACATGTGCAAATAAGATCCGTGCAAAAAAAAATCAGAAGCAGCTGTTTGAGCACAATTACTTGGGTGATCAAGACTGCTCAATTTTATTCACTCATGGCTCTGAGGGGGGGGGTTCCTGCAAACCTCAGACAGAAATCGGCCATATATTTGATATAATGAATATTTATTCCTGTTGTGTGAAACTCATGAGACTTCAGTCTGTAAAATTCCTGGCTATAAGCCTCACATGGTGCTACACAATGTAAGTTTGGGGGGTTAACAAAACTTATTGCCGCAAGCCCTTATGGCAGATCTTTCTAAGAAACCTACAATGCCTGTCAGAGCTCTGCATGAGCACAGCTGGGGAACTCACAGAGCCATCGTCGCACCATCCTTGTCCAGCTGGCCTACGACCTACAGCTGGACCTCGTCTCGCTGCAGGAGGTCTCTATCGTGGCTGAGCCGGGGCTCCACTCTGAGGACCTACCTCGGAGCCGGCTGGAGCCTCCTGTACACGTCGGCAGACAACCGCGGCCGGGGCGGTGTCAGCGTGCTGATCGGATCGCGCCTCCAGCAGAGCGTGCACTGCATCTCGCTGTCCCCGCGACTGATGCGGGTCGACCTGCGACTTCGCGCCCGCTGCATCCGGCTGTTCTGCGCGTACGCACCCACCGCTGCTCACCCCGAGGAGGATCGTGCCTTCTTCGAATTCCTGGCTGGGCAGCTGGAAGAGGTGCCAAACCGCGACACGATGGCAGTGCTCGGAGACCTGAACGCAGTCCCGCCGCGTCACCAACTGCGACACCATGGCTCCGCTGGCTCTCCGGTCAGACCACCGACTCCTGATCTGCGACTTGCGGCTGCGCGACCAGCTCTACCCGCGTTGGACATCCGCGTGAAGCGTCAATTCGCGGGCGGCTTCGTCGGCGCGCTTAGAGACCAGCGCGAGGCGGATTATTCCGACATCAGCACCGCCGTTAGAGCCGCTGCAGAGCAGACGGTCCCGCTGATGCGGCCAGCGCAGAAATCGCTGCTTGTCTGGCAGAGCGACCTGTCTATCAGGCAGGCGCGGCTCAACTTTGAGCGACTCCGCAGAAACCGGCGACTTACGGGCGACACTGAAGACGCGTTTGAGCGTCTTCTAGATGAGCGGCAGCAGCCTGCTGTCGATGACGCCGTCCGGTACATCACTGCAGCCGGCCCGACGTGAAGAGCCGCGCAGTGTGGACGGCCGTCCGGACTCTGACGGGGCGCAAAAAGCGCGTGGTGCTAAACCTGGCCGGCGACACTCCGGAGGAGCGCAGGAATGAATTGCGCAACTTCTTCGCCGGCATCGTGAACGCGCTCCCGTCGCCGCTGCCCGCCAGCATTGCGCTCCCACTGGACACGCCGCTCCCAGCTGAGGAGGACTTCTGCACCAGACCAGTCAACACGGAGGACGTTGTGCTGTTCGCTCGGAAAACATCAGGCGGCAAGGCGCTCTACCCCGACGAAGTCCCGGTCGAAGCGCTGCGGCTCCGCTGTGTGGCCTCCCAGGTCACAGGCGTCATGAAGCGCGAGCTCGACGGCGCTCCTGCGCCTACCGAGTAAACCGTCGCGCACATCGTGCCGATCCCGAAGAAGGCAGGGACAACGCGGAAAGAAGACCACGGCGGATCTCGCTGATGTCCTGCACCGCGAAGCTCTTCAACCGGCTGCTGCTCGATCGTCTGCAGTCGGTGCTGGACCCGCACCTGCGGTACGAGCAGAACGGATTCCGGCCGCAACGCGGTGCAGTGAAACAGATCCTCGCACTCCGCCGTGTCATCGAGGAGGCGCGCATCCGACAGTCTACGCTGGTCATTGTCTTCGTTGACTTTCGAAAGGCGTTTGACTCGGTGTTGAGAGCGGCGCTCCCCTTTGTCCCTCGAGCCTACCGGGTACCCCAGCAGCTAATCGACGCTGTCATGGCGCTGTATGCGATACTCGAGCTGCTGTGGTGACGGCAGACGGCCTGTCTGACCTGTTCGACACTTCATCAGGAGTTCTTCAGAGTGACACGCTAGCGCCGTTCCTCTTCGGGATGCTCTGTCAGTAGGGGATCTGTCAGTAGCGAATCTGTCAGTAGGGTATCTGTCAGTAGCGAGTCTGTCAGTAGAGGATCTGTCAGTAGGGGATCTGTCAGTAGGGGATCTGTCAGTAGGGGATCTGTCATTAGGTGATCCGTCAGTAGGGGATCTGTCAGTAGGGGATCTGTCAGTAGGGGATCTGTCAGTAGGGGATCTGTCAGTAGGGGATCTGTCAGTAGGGGATCCGTCAGTAGGGGATCTGTCAGTAGGGGATCTGTCAGTAGGGGATCTGTCAGTAGGGGATCTGTCAGTAGGGGATCTGTCAGTAGGGGATCTGTCAGTAGGGGATCCGTCAGTAGGGGATCTGTCAGTAGGGGATCTGTCAGTAGGGGATCTGTCAGTAGGGGATCTGTCAGTAGGGGATCTGTCAGTAGGTGATCCGTCAGTAGGGGATCTGTCATTAGGTGATCTGTCAGTAGGGGATCTGTCAGTAGGGGATCCGTCAGTAGGGGATCTGTCAGTAGGGGATCTGTCAGTAGGGGATCTGTCAGTAGGGGATCTGTCAGTAGGGGATCTGTCAGTAGGGGATCCGTCAGTAGGGGATCTGTCATTAGGTGATCTGTCAGTAGGGGATCTGTCAGTAGGTGATCTGTCAGTAGGGGATCTGTCAGTAGGGGATCTGTCAGTAGGGGATCTGTCAGTATGGGATCAGTCAGTAGCGGATCTGTCAGTAGGGGATCTGTCAGTAGGGATCTGTCAGTAGGGGATCTGTCAGTAGGGGATCTGTCAGTAGGGGATCTGTCAGTAGGGATCTGTCAGTAGGGGATCTGTCAGTAGGGGATCTGTCAGTAGGAATCTGTCCTCTATGCGCAAATTCGCGGATAGCTAAATACTTTCAGAAAGTAAAAAAACATATTTCATATTTCATATTCACAAGTTACGGACGGAAAGTGGCTGCATATAGTTAATATCTTCTAGAAGCAAACAGAAAGCAGCTGCTCCTGTGTCAAGACAGACCGCATCAGATTCAATCTACACTTCTGTTACGCTGCAGCTCTTGCCAAACAAATCCAACCACGGATATCGAACTTCCGGTCAACCGGAAGCTGCGAACTTCAGATGTGCATTTAGTGCGGTGCCAGCTGATCGAAGTGTGGGGTTCTTTGCGGTCATCTGAAAAACTGACCGGAAACTTTCAACCTACTGCGGTTAGCGGCAGCCCTCGGTGAGTCAATGCTGCAGATTGGAATATGAGATGGTTGCAGAGCGGTGGCTTCATCAGCAGTCAACTCTGATGCACTGCACTTTCCTACTGTAATTTTTGTTTTAAAAGTCTTCACCAAATTAGGAAAGACAGAGTTGCCAAGTTATTAAAACGGTGTTATTTTCATTTACCTTTGGCTTCGTCAAAGCTTAAAGAATAAAAGCTGTTTAAGGGATATCCTGAGCTGCCACGAAGTTAATAGCAGTTTCGGTCATGTCTACAGGTGGAGGCGATACAGTTCCCTTGGTTAATGGGACTGTGGGGCCACCGGCCGACAGCACCGACAACAGAGACACATTTTGGGTTAAGTTCGGCCTGTTAATCGTCTGCACTGCGATTGCAGCACTAGTGAGTTTAGCTTTTATCATAGAAGACAACAACCTGGAGAGAAGTGTCAAGAATTGTGCTGACTACAGCCCTTTGGTGTCGCCAATAATTCGTTTAGTCCTAATAGTCTTGGCTCTGCTCTCGCTGTTATATCAGTTGCTTTGCAAAAAATGTGTCAGTATAAGAGTGCCAAATGAAGGCAACAGAAACAAACATTGGTCGCCTAATGAGGTCTTAGACTGTATTCCTGAGCTGGACTGGCACGCTTCCATGCCTTCCACATTCCTGCTGACCGTCTGCATTCTGCTAGGCCTTTTCGATGTCGTTGGAAAGGGCATAAAATTTATTGACGGTATTATCCAGCTCACAAGCCATAGAAACGACTGCTGGCTTCCAAATTTCTGGTGGACACTTGACAAGTTTGTGATTCCATTCCTACAAGTCGCGTTCACTATACTCCAAACCATATTCTTCGCAGTGTGTGGCAACCGAAGTCCAAACAAATTTTCTGCTATTTTATTCTCCGTTCTAATGGCCCCTCTAATCGTCACCAGCTTGGCGTCTTGGTTCTCAAGCGTTAACTCTGAAGTTCTGGAACACTTTAAGAATCATAATCATTCAAAAAGCAATAATTCTGTGGCAAACACAATTCTGCCATATATTTTTCCATTTAGCGCTGAATACTCCATTCTCTGCGCCATTTTCGGCCTGTTCTGTTGGATCAACATCGGGCATTTAGCTAAACTGTTGCGCGAGCATCCTGTTAATAATGAAGACGATTTGCAGCAACTGCTGAGCCAAAATTCGCACGATCGTGCAGTGGTACCTGACACTGTGGCTCACTATTGGTGCGGCTTGGGGTTTGGCCTGATTCCAACGACAGCTGCTATCTTTCCATCTTATTTTTCTTTCTTAACCAGACGGATCAGTACACCTTATTCTACAGTGTTCTGATGGGCTTGCACTTTGCCAATACGATCGCTTTGGTTTTTTTTCTTAGGGTTGGTCATCAGAATCAGAGCTCCACCGATCAGCAGCCTCAAAGAAGTCACGGAATCGACATCTTACTGTTGTGCACTGCTGCAGTATGCGACACAGTCTACAACCTATTTTTTATTTGTATACAACGTTAAGAGCATTGGAGATCCCACACAAGTTAATTTCGATGGTTCATCCGCCAACAACTCGGCTCCATTCATTGCGGCTTTGGTAGATCTGGTATTTTGTATTGCAGACAGCGGCTTGCAATTAATAGTACTGATTCTGGCGCTCAACTACTGGACATTCCGTGCCAATTCAAATCTCAACGGGCTAAAGCAGTGTTCGGTCGCCATGATGCTAATAAACTTCTCACAGTGGCTGATGTTCACTTTTGCAGCTCCGAAATGATCGTCGACACAGCTTCTGTAAAGACTGGGATCCCATCCGCAACGCTATTTGTGTCAATGCTGTGCTCACCGCTCTCAATATTTTACAGATTTCACAGTGTCGGCTGCTTATACGAGATCAGAGGACACCTGCACAGGTGGAATTGACGCGAGGAAATACGACCAAACCATGGTAC